>CM072512.1:17704096-17886596 GCA_036898135.1 Oncomelania hupensis | reverse complement strand
GATGAGGATGGTAACGCTATGCTGATGATAATTCCCCCGACTATTTGATTCAGAAGTTTTCAGTTTGAATATGATGTATGGCACACAAAAATAACAAAATTAACGCGAATCTTTAGAGATTGAATTTGACAAAACAATTCTCACATAACGGAATTTAAACAAAAATAAATTATTGCTTTTAGGAAGGTTTTTGCATTTTTACGTTCCTGAGATAATATATTGCGTTACATAAAAACATCCTGTCCAATACCGGTGGGGTTAGCAATCGTAGCAGAGTAAGTTTCTTTAGCCATCTTTTTGAGAAGTCGCGTGAAAATAACGAAAGGAAAGACGAAACAAGATCTCGTTTCGAGGTCCGGCGCACGTGTACAATATTACCCCTACCCCCCCCCCCTCTCATTTAAAAAAATAAAAAAATTACCCCACCCCGTTAGAACCTCACCCCCACTTTCCACAAACCCCCCACCAACTCTCACCTCTCACCTCTCCAACGCACCAAAAAGGCAATATGGAGTAAGTAAACCTACGGTGTTGCGGATGCAGGGCTGTGCGTGACAGCGCAAAAGGCATTATGCAAACGTCTTCCCTAATCCGAACACTACAACTTGATCACCGGAAGGCCGAATATGGAAAGCAATTCTAAGACGTGGATTTATTTATAGAGAGTTTTAAAGAGGCTGAAGGATGTCAGTAAGTGAATCGAATTATTTACGGTTTGCTTGCTTGCTTGCTTGCTTGCTTGATTCACCGGCAGCTAGTCTTGATTTTATTTTGTCAGTCAGTATGTGTGTTAGATGTCAGACTGATTAATGATTAATGTGACTTTATCGGATTCAAAAGTAGGCCACGTATGGGATCTCTCTCTCTCCCTCCCTCTCTCTTTCTCTTTCTCTCTCTCTTTCTCTCTCTCTCTCCCCCTCTCTCTCAGGAAAGTGGGTGCATGCGGTAAAAGTACAAGATAAGTAGTACAATTGTACTTAGTGTGATTGACTTTCCAAATGTATATAAAGGAACTCTCTCTCTCTCTCTCTCTCTCTCTCTCTCTCTCTCTCTCTATTTATTTCTCTCTCGTTCTCTCACCCCTTTCTCTTCTCCACTCCTTCCTCCCCACCCTTCTCTATCACCCCCGCACTCTTCTTTTTCGGAGATGATTGTATCTTATTTCATTAATCTCATAAGTCGCCTGTATCGCAAACGATGTTCATCCTCACGCTCACTGCAATATATTACACAAAAATAGGACCTACGTGATAAAATGATAAAACACGCGATGTTGCATTTACAATGCAATTAATTTTTCCGATTATATTTCATGTTACGGCATTTATTTGATTGAGTTTCACTGACCGAATATCTTTCATTTCCTTTTAATATGCAGTTTTGAGATCATTCGTGACCTTTGCCAGTCCACATAAATTTACTTCTTTATTTTTTACTCTCCGTTTATTTAATGAATTATTTATTTTATTGATCCAGACTTTCTTTCACTATTTCTCTTTTGACTTTCTTTTATTTCGCTTCCTTCCTTCCTTCCTTTCATTCTTTCTTTCTTTATTTATTTTGTGATAGCGCGCAATGTTATCTCCTGAATTGTTTTATCAATTTCTCCAATCTCGTGCTTTATTTTTTATTTATTTATTTGTCAGCGCTTTCATCAAGAAGTAAAAATCCCTATTTAAATCTGAACACACGGAAACACACGCACATATACGCTCTCACACCTTTCCTCTTCTCTCCTTCCTCATCTACACTGTACACTACCTACCTCCCTCTCTCCAACCTCCCCCCCCCTCCTCCATACAAACCGAATTAGGTCGCTCACTGTCAGGTCGTTTTCTCTTATGTCTTAATGAAAAACGTGTAGAGTGAACTACCAGTCTTGTGTATAACCGCTTTAGCGTTAACGTGATGTGATTGAGTGGGGAAATATTACCAATAGTGTAAGAGTAAGCGTGGCTGAGCGGTGAAATATCTATACTCTATAACATGCAGCTTTTTTTGGTCCTACTAGAGAGACGCTCAATCACCACCAAAAACTATAGCGCCTTTGCTTTAAACTGAGTATCACATCTGAGGAAGTTCCGTTGAAAAGGTAAAGGTGCTCTAATAGCCATTCGGTCGTTAGGAAGCGAGTCTCTAGTTTGTTTTGTATTTTAAAAATAATGCCCATCAACAAATGGTGGGGTTTGTTACCCTGTAAAGGCATGTCACAGGAAACAATAGAAGAAGAAGTTTGCTTTGCGTTCAGCAAGAGAGCGCAGGTCACCTAATATAATGTCCTCTTGGTGTTCAACGCGACCCATTTTCGTCACAGCCATAGACCGAAACCTCGGGAACTTCTAATAATGTACCTATAGCTTGCTTAGTAGTCCAGTCCCAGTAATGAAATAAATAGCCAAATAAGCAACTAATTCCTATAAAAATGCTATGCAGTAAAAAATATTCTTTAAGCAATGAGGAAATACCTATAAAAAGTCCCAGTAAAAAAAGGGGTCTGAAACATGATTTTTGGTGCTTATGTTTTTTCACACTTCAAAACGTCAAAGGGAGATTACTTAAATAAACATTTAATTCAAAACCATATCATGTTGCATGTCAAATGAAAGCTCTTAACATATACAGTCCGAAAATCTGTTTCAACGCTTTCTGTGTCAGTTTTAGTTCTGACTGTGGATTAAATTTTAATTAACATAGGGGTATAAATGCGAAATTCCGATGATCTTAAAAATCTTGATCTCGATTGTAAAAGTCGACTTCTATTTAATTCACAAGAGAAAAAAGATTAGTTAAAAGAAAGACACACGAAATAAAGAAAAACAGAAAAACCCAGGAAATTGATTAGTTTTCCAGTAGAATATAGAAGTGGTCTACCTTAGTCGCTCTCAGAATCCGACTCGTCATCCAGCTGAACCACAGAGTTTGTGCAGCTGACTCCACGGCATTCTCCACAAGCTATGCTGCACGTAAGTCCGTGCTTTCTGCATCTTCATCTGCCAGTTGAGCAGTCTTTCTAGCAGCAGCAGCGGATAACATTCAAAATATCCTATGGAGAAGCTGGCTTATTAGTTATGATTGGAAGTAGCCCACCCTCCTGTAACTTCCATTCCCAATCCATTGGTGATAGACCATGGTCTCTGTCTAGACTCAGCTACTCCTGGACTTGGTAGAATGTTCTGTAGGCATGGAATTCAGCTGCTGCTGCTGTTGGGGGAGCACTTTAGCTTGGATTTGTGTATGGCTTGCAGACACGTTTTGCTCATATTTGACAAACCACAGTTTGGTCAAGGTATCAGAACGTTTTTCACTGTACAGGTGAACAAATACCCTCTCACCAGCCGCTGCAACAGCATCATGACTTGACATCTTATCATTGAATACTCTAGCCTCATCCAGGAGCTCTCCTGAATCAAGCTTCTTGACTGTGAGTGATTTTGAGATGTTGAAGGGATGAGATGTGTCGTATCCACAGAATCCTATCCTATCCTGTCCCATAACCCGAAGGTCGTAGGGGCACCACAGATGATCGTTTAACCAGCATACTCCATCTTTCTCTGTCCTCAGCAGCCCTCGTGGCTTCGCTCAGTGTCAAACCAGTCCATTCTCGAATGTTGTCCTCCCACCTCTTTTTCGGTCTCCCCCTTCTTCTACCTCCTTGCACTGTGCCTTGCAGAATGGTCTTTGCAAGGCCTGATGATCTGGTGACGTGGCCATACCATCGGAGTTTCCGTTTCTTCACCACTTGAAGGGATGAGATGTGTCGTATCCACAGAATGCATGGGCAAAAAGAATGTTATTACAGACTGTTGTTCCGGTTTGTTTTCGCAGTTGGCCAAGAATATTTCCTTCGTCTCGCAGAGGATCATGTTAGGATCAAAGGCTACATGTCTCCCAACCATGCCTTTGCTTCTTCGAAGATGGGCAACATCTTTGGTACTTGGGCCATCAACATAACCATCGAAAATGATTGTAGCTAGTGTATGTTTCCTAGCAACAACGCTGACATACATCTCTGCTAGATCTTTTGTGATGACCCTCTGGGCCATGGAAGGCGATGCAAAAGGGATCCACCATCGAGAATGTATTTCACATTTTCTCTTGGCAAGGATGCAGTTTCATTGACAGCAGACCAGAGAAACCCTGCAAGAGTATGTTTGTTGGCTTTTCTGGGGAATCCTGTCGCATCAAACAAGGAGGCAGGTACATTGGCCAGTCCATAGTAAAACATTTCTTCGAGCCTGTTGGTATCATTCCCAGCGACTTGCACCAACCTTTGAAACAATAACTGCGGATCCACTTGCACCATTTCCTGGCCAATAGTCACTCCAGTTTTTGTCGCCATTGTGACTGCTTGATTGCTTTTCTTGAACGTCACGTCAGCTGGAGATTGACCCGTCATCCCTTGGAGAATGCGCTGACCAATTTCAACAGCTTGGTCAGCATTGACAGATGAGTCAGCTGCTTGGCCAGTAGCAATAGACCTAAAACTCATGTCAGCGCAAAACGGATTTTTTGATGAAACATAGTTGATGACTGTCAAAGTTTCTTTGTGGTCTTTCTCTTGCCTTATTTCAGAAGAATCTTTGTGCTGTTCACTTGTTGTGAACTCTGTTTGCGTCAAGGATGCATCCACTGGTTTGCTGTTGCACAAGCAGGCATAGAGGGAAGCCAAACAAGCCTTTGTCGTTCGCCCATTCCGCGCCCTTTAGTTAGGCCACCATTTGACGTCAGCGTCCTCATCAAAGTTTGCTCAATCACCAGATCACACGACAGACCAGCCCTATAGCGATCGCTTCTCCTTTTCACGTGATGGCTTGCCATGAAATCGTGATAGACTTCTGGGTAGGTTTTGTTCAACTCCATCATTTGCTGTAAGTACAGCCTGGCCGACTTGGTGTAGAGGTTGTGCCCTGAAGCAGCAAAATAGGGCAACATTTTGGCAACAGCAGATAGATGGAGCTTGAAGTCTCCAGTTCTCTCAGCCTATATTGCTGTGTGAAGGAGGTGTACCATTTCTTGAATCCATAGCTTGCTCGTTCTACTTGAACATTGTCGATTGAAATCTTCCAACGTTGCTTTAATGCGTCCTAATACAGGATGTATTGCAGCATCTCTTGCTGTTGTTTTGCCTTGCATCAAAAAGAGCCTAATCAAAGTCATCTGTTATGTCAAGATCTGCAGGATTATGTAGAAGTGACTCTTTTTTTTTTGCTGCAGTTTATTATCCCTTTTTATCGGGAAACTCTGGGCCGCCTCCCCCGGCCGAGCAAGGCGTAGTCGCAGCCAGTGGCGCGCCCAAACCCTACCTACCTAACATTATTTGTGATTTTTTTTAAAAAATTTTGCTGAGGGAGCAAACCGGAGTACCCGGAGAAAACCCCCGAGACATTGCCCGAGTCGAAAGTAAATAATATTCGGAGAAACATAACGCCCAGGTGCTAGCTCGAACCCACACCTGTCAGGCACCATTGGTTTCTGGCTTGTGGACAAGGCAAGTTAGTCCCGCCTTAGCCCACTTGGCCACAACGCTCGCTTCTTGACAATCACCGTTTTCCTTCCTATGATTGTAATCATTGGACAAAGTGTCAGGATGGAGCAACAGCCATGACATGTTGAAGGAAGTGCTTACAAATATTGCAATCAATGCTGCTTCGGCAAGAAAATGTGCTCTAATTGCCCTAGAATAAGCCTTTCCAGCAATGATGTGAACTGCAGAATTTGATGCACAAACTGCCTCTATTGCCTTGTCTTGTCTTGCGTATATGCCCACAATCAATCGTGTTGATCATTATGGCACTTTTTTTTACCAAGGTGCATGCTGGGTGTGTTCTTGTTACCGGCGCTCACCCGTCTAGGACATGAGCGTCAGGATCTTTAAAGTCCGTTATGATGTAATGTATGCGACACAGACTAGACCTCGGTTTATACTCTCATCCGAAGGAGTAGGAAACGAGAGTAAAGTGTCTTTCCCAGGGAAACAACACAATGCCCGGCCTGGGCTCAAACCCGGGACCTTCCGATCCGCAAGCCAACGCTCTAAACATTCGGCCACCATGCCTCCTGCAAGCCTGCATCAGCCATAAGCATTTATCAACCACAGGCTCTGAAGTCTTTTCTTTCCCCTCCTACATACGTACGTGGTATAGTATGTATAGTATGTAATTGAGACCTACGAGAGACGAGACTTCCAAGCCTGTGTATAAACAATGCCATTGACATTGTCACCTCCGCACATTTCATCACTTGGCTGTAGATTCCTGACGTCATGCGGAACAATATCTGGGCGGTAAAAATGGGGGTTCCCCAATGCATTCGCATAAAAAAATAGTTCGCTTTAAAAAGTTAAAATAAACATATTCATACCCCTTCGATTCCGTGGGACTTTTTTTCAGTTGTAAACACAACTGTAAAGAGTAAATTAGAATATATATCATTTTTATAGGATTTACTTACTTTCAAAAAGCCTGTTGGATTGGACTATAGGTGTCGCATCATCTCTCCTATACTCATGAGACGCGATTAAGTCACGTACTCCTTCATGTGGCTTGTGAAGTCGAAGCTGAGGGATGTCATGAACGATGGACGATGAGATCCTTCTTCGAGTCTTGTGATTGAGTATCAAATTATTACTATTGTTGCTGGCTCTTTGTTAGACTTTCTACTACTAAGACTATACAATACTAGACTATCTTCTTCCGTCTTTCAATTGTTTCTCTTATGACTTTAATAAAACATATGCAGTTTTGTGTGCGTGTGTGCGCACGTGTGTGTGTGTGTTTTTGTGTACACAAACTATAATTAGGTGGAGTTCTTGTAGAAAGCACGACATCCACAGTAGGCTGAAGAGTCACCTAGTACAATAGCCGCCCTTAATGTGAACGTATGTAAAACCAAGAGGTCAAGCTATTCAAATGTATTTCCAGACTCACATACATAGAGAATAAACATTTTCAAAAGGGTTAATTTTCTTGGCGGTGCTGCAACTCGGCTTTATCCTTTGAAATATTGAGCAAAACGTGTTTAGCAACAAAATGACTCCAGCGACCTTAACCTTTGCTTTAGAGCAAATATGATACGGTAAGCAGGCCTCTAACCGAA
Organism: Oncomelania hupensis; assembly: GCA_036898135.1. Classification (NCBI taxonomy): domain Eukaryota; kingdom Metazoa; phylum Mollusca; class Gastropoda; order Littorinimorpha; family Pomatiopsidae; genus Oncomelania; species Oncomelania hupensis. The sequence goes on along the minus strand of CM072512.1, from coordinate 17,879,501 downwards.
GTAATGTTCATATGAAGTTCAGTGGTTCTTGAGATATGGCTTCCAACGGACCGACCCACAGACAGACCGACATTTGGGTTCTTCTGATTCCGCCGATTTTCAAAAAAATCCCCGACTGATTGAATCGGTAATATACCACGTGCTCAGCAAACAGCATACTGTTCTGAGCATACCTAATAGAAATTACGATCAGAGCAAGACTCGGCACTCCAAATACTATTCTGCCGTTCTGCATCAATGTCTCTTAAACTCTTTCTCTATAGAAAGAAATCTTGGCGCTGTATTTGTCTACAGATTTATATTCTGGCCAACCTCATTGTGTGCTTCAAGGTTCCTATTAACATTCTTTCTCTCTCTCTATACTCAGATGTTACTTACTATAAGTATAATTACGTATTCGAAGGCCGTCAGACTGATCTTGTGGCCGGGAACTTTATGGTCTGTTCTGTATTTCATCTTGAAACCTGTCTTCATCCTTGCTAATCCCACTGCTGCTTGGGCTGGACGATGAATCAGGCACAAAGGCTTGTTTAGAACATTACCACACAAGGCAGATGAACTGAGGGAATTGTCTTTTCCCGGAAAATGAAGATATACCACGCAGTAAGGCCCGTAGAAGACAGAAGAGCTTTTGTGTAGTAGAGCTGAGTACTGAATGTGTGTTTGTTGTATAATTAGTCTATGCATTGAGAGTGTAACATGTGAGAGTGCATTTTGGTTAGAGATCACCGCTTTTTGTGTTTGATTTAAGAGAAACGCGCACATAAGCCTAGTAGAATGATAGCACCCATTATTATTGTTACTACTAACTGGTTTTGTTCCTAATCTATTTCTTTACCGTGCCGAGCTACGTGGGGTGCTATGGAAGCCCCAGTAGTTTGGCACGCAAGCGATCCTCTCGCGCAAGTTTCGGATACTTCTTCGACCTCGATCCTTTTCAGTAAGTTTATAGACGGCCCTACACTTCTGCGTTTGTTGCATCAGCGACGACAAGTTATAGAACCGGACTCTGCTTCTTCTTCTTGAGTAAAATTAACGTCCCCGGATACTTTAAGTATGGGGCGCCATGTATCCATTAATTCTATGTGACCATTCTATACATAGAATAAATTCTATGCACATAGAAAGCATTCTATGCACACAAAAAGCATTCATTAGTTGAAATTCCAATTATAAAAAAAGAAACCAATATTGTAAGTCATAGAATAAAATTCTTTGTATAGAATAACATTCTATAATATAGTGTAAAATTCTATGTCCATAATAAAATTCTATGTATAGAATAACATTTTATAATAGAGAATAAGATTCTATGTATGTAATACAATTCTATATTATAGAATGCACTTGTATGCATAGAATTATATTCTATAACATAGAAAGAATTCTATTACAAAGAATGAATTCTATAACATAGAATGAATTCTTTAACATAAAATAAATTGCATGACATAGAATTAATTCTATGTGCATAGAATAAATTGTATAACATAGAATGAATTCTATAATAAATAATGAATTCTATATGCATAGAATGAATTTTATAGCATAGAATGAATTCTATGACATAGAATTCATTCTATGACATAGAATGAATTCTATAGGCAAAGAATGAATAGTATAACATAGAATGAATAAGATTACATAGAATGAATTCTATGACATAGAATGAATTCTATAACATAGAATGAATTCTATAGCATAGAATGAATTCTATGACATATAATTTATTCTATAGCATAGAATGAATTCTATGTTACAGAATGAATTCTATGTCATAGAATTCATTCTATGCTATAGAATTCATTCTATGTTATAGAATTCATTCTATGTCATAGAATTCATTCTATGTCATCTTATTCATTCTATGTTATACTATTCATTCTATGCTATAGAATTCATTCTATGTCATAGAATTCATTCTATGTCATAGAATGCATTCTATGTCATAGAATTAATTCTATGTTATAGAATGAAATCAATATAAAAACCTTTTTTTAAATAGTAAAAACTGGGGCACTGTCAAGGTATAGAGAAAATTTTGTATGGCATGGGACTGTATTGCAGAGAGATACACATTGCCACATCCCATCACCACACCACATCACTCTGGGTGTTCTTACAAAGGGAGGCCAAATTCTCAACAGAGCTATTTAGCTGAAAATAGGTTATGGGGGGACGCCTGGGGTGAAATAGTTTTTTTTTTGCAATAATTATTATGTCTCAGAGTTGTATCGCAATATTCGACCTTTAATTATATTAATTATTGCTTTTTATGAGTGTACAGTACGGTTATTTCTTCGGTATTGAGCAAAAAGAACTGATTATTTAATTAGATTTTGTCACTATAAACCCTTACAGAACCTCAGCACATTGTAATGAAAAAGTAAGCACGCAGGGGCGGAGGGGGGGGGGGAGGGGAGGGTGTGACGTCAATTTTTTTTTTATTGCTACGCGGTCTACTCACACTGCTTTGAAGTCGTCTGCATCAAGAAACCTAAAGGCCCCGCCACACATGCCGATTGTGCAACGATTTTGTTTGCGATCCGATCGCGAATGCTACGTGATGACGCCAGGACTACTGCTTGCCTGCTGTCCGATTTGCAATCAGACTCGGTATCGTGCGATTTGAGCCTGTTCTAATGTCTGATAAAGCCCGCAGAACGCTTGGCACGTCAGCCATTTCTTCAGTTCTCGCGCGCGTGCACATGTCCCTTTATTCCTCATAGCCTCCTTTCACAAAGAATGACCTAGTTGTGCATAGAATGAACATTCTATATTATAGAATGTACATTCTATGTTATAGAATGGATTCTATGTTATAGAATGAACATTCTATATTATAGAATGCATTCTATGTTAAAGAGTGCACATTCTATGTTATAGAATGGATTCTATGTTATAGAACGAACATTCTATATTATAGCATGCATTCTATGTTAAAGAATGCACATTCTATGTTATAGAATGGATTCTATGTTATAGAATGAACATTCTAAGTTATAGAATGGATTCTATGTTATAGAATGAACATTCTATGTTATAGAATGAATTCTACATTATAGAATGACCATTCTATGTTATAGAATGAACATTCTATGTTATCAAATGGATCCTATGTTATAGAATGAACATTCTATGTTATAGAATGAACATTCTATAACATAGAATGCACACATCGATCACATCATCACATCACATCACTGCATCACATTGCTTCATCACCATCATCGTGAAAACTCACCACCACATAAAATCACATCACATCAACAAATCATCACATCACATCAGCCGACATCACAGCAGCAGCACATCTTCACATTGCAGCAGACAGCACATATCATGGCAACAGTGAATCACTTCACATAATCTAATCACCCCACCCCTCCCACCCATCACATTTGTGGTGCAGTGTGGTGTGATTTAGAGTGATGTAGTGTGGTGATGTGATGTGGTAATGTGTATGTATGTATCTGCAATACAGTTCTATTATGCCTTAAAAGCGAGTGAATCAGACCACATCATCACATAACCTAATCACTCCACCACACCTACCCATCACATTTGTGGTGCAGTGTGATGCAGAGTGATGTGGTGTGGTAATGGGATGTGGCAATGTGTAAATCTCTCTGCAATACAGTCCCATGCCATAAAAAATGTTCTCTATACCTCGACAGTGCCCCAGTTTTACTATTTTAAAAAAAAAGTGTATGTATTGATTTCATTCTATAACATAGAATGAAGTCTATAACATAGAATGAATTCTATAGCATAGAATAAATAGTATAACATAGAATGAATAAGATGACATAGAATGAATTCTATGACATAGAATGAATTCTATAACATAGAATGAATTCTATAACAAATAATGAATTCTATGACATAGAATTTATTCTATAGCATAGAATGAATTCTATAGCATAGAATTAATTCTACGACATAGAATTCATTCTGTAACATAGAATTCATTCTATGCTATAGAATTCATTCTATGTTATAGAATTCATTCTATGTCATAGAATTCATTCTATGTCATCTTATTCATTCTATGTTATACTATTCATTCTATGCCTATAGAATTCATTCTATGTCATAGAATGAATTCTATGTCATAGAATTCATTCTATGTCATAGAATTCATTCTATGCTATAAAATTCATTCTATGCATATAGAATTCATTCTTTATTATAGAATTCATTCTATGTTATACAATTTATTTTATGCACATAGAATTCATTTTATGTCATATAATTTATTTTATGTTAAAGAATTCATTCTATGTTATAGAATGAATTGTATGCACATAGAATAAATTCTATGTTATAGAATTCATTCTTTGTAATAGAATTCATTCTTTGTAATAGAATTCATTCTATGTTATAGAATATAATTCTATGCATACAAGTGCATTCTATAATATAGAATTGTATTACATACATGGAATCTTATTCTCTATTATAAAATGTTATTCTATACATAGAATTTTATTAAGGACATAGAATTTTACACTATATTATAGAATGTTATTCTATACAAAGAATTTTATTCTATGACTTACAATATTGGTTTCTTTTTTATAAATGGAATTTCAACTAATGAATGCTTTTTGTGTGCATAGAATGCTTTCTATGTGCATAGAATTTATTCTATGTATAGAATAGTCACATAGAATAAATGGACACATGGCGGCCCATATTAAGCGTATAGGCACGGACTCTGCTGTCCAAAAGTAGGCATTATATGCTTTTCTTTTGTGTCACTGACTAAACTCTCTCTCTCTCTCTCTCTCTCTCTCTCTCTCTCTCGGAACCACGAGCCTTGTGGGCATAGTGTACAGGAACCCCGCTTCCTTTTATGATTGGTATGATGAATTGCTTAAGATCATGGACATGGTCTCGAAGAAACATTAAAATTCATATATTCTCATTCTGGGTGATTTTTATATTGATCTTTGTAAACCCCATTCTGCCTGGGAATCGACGTTTTCTCTCTTTGGATTAAAGCAGTTAGTCACTGCGCCAACACGAATTACTCCATATTCCTATTCTCCTTTAGACCATATTTATACCAACAATCTCTCCCAAGTTTCTCTGAGTGATCACTATCCAATCATCTGTACACTTGCATGCAAACCCATAAACAATAAGAACAATGGTCATAACTCTATCCAGTTCAGATCGTTCAAGAAGTTTCGCGTGAATCCTTGTTTGTGTAATTTGAGTCAAGCAGACGTCAATCATGTTTATAACGCCACCAACACAGACGACGCATTATGTATCTTCACGCACTGTTCCGGAGGAGAAGAGTTAAACAGGCCACACTTCCCGGTTGGCTCTCGGCAGAAATAGTTGGCACCATGAAGGAGTGGAAGCCCTTTTTTTTTTTTTTTTTTTTGCATATACATTAATGACCTACCGCTTTGAATCTCCAACACAAATGTGTCGTGTGATCTCTTCGCGGATGACAGTTCACTTCACACTTGCTCTCCTAATCTTACCCAAGTAGTACGTCTGACCTTCAGGAAAGTCTAACCGATGTATCAGAATGGTGTATTCAGAAAAAAAAGGTTCCCCAGCCAGAAAAAAACAACAAAAGCGTGTTAAAAGCCACAAAACAAAAACACCAGAGAGCCCCATTTATATTAAACAACAAACCAATTGTACAAGTTATCTCTTATAAAGTCTTATGAATAACAATAGATGGTGACTTTAACTGGCAAATCCAGATTAATAATATTTACAGAACCGTAGTGAGAAATGTACACGTTCTTCGTACGTTGAATTACGTTGTAGATAGTAACGCAACAAAACTATATTCCCATTGTTTGTCTCACATCAACTATGCATCTTCTACCCGGTGTGGTGCTGCCCAGGGGTCGAATTCATGGCCCGTTAAATTATAGGTGATGGTTAACGTTACCAACATTGGTTTTGTAACCAACAATGGTATCGTTAACCATCGTTTAGCAGATCGCTATTCATGAGCGAGTGTCCACCCCTTGGTACTTAACCAAGGCTATATTTGGGCTGTGCGGGAATATCCGAAAGGGGGCATTATTCAAGCAGCTGTTTTCCTTCTTTCGTCAACAAAATATGAAAATGGCTGTGGCAATGGCAAAGAGAAAAGCAAACTTTTCGTACACTGAAACTAATGTTCTCCTTGAGAACGTTATAGAATTTAAACATATACTGATGGCAAGTTTATCAACTGATGTCACAAACCGCCTAAAAAACGACTGCTGGAAAAAAATCGCCGAAAGAGTGACTGCAGTTGGTGATGCGAACCGAACAGCCGAAGACGCGAGGGAGAAGTTTTATAACCTTAAAAAAGACCATCGGAATCGTGCAGCCGCACGATTAAAGTCTGGCAATGGTGGCGTGATTAGCAAGCCTACCGACAGCATGCTGGATATCATAGTGAGCAAGGAGAGCGAGCTTTTTGTTGGGGTGAAAGGAGAGAAATCACTTTTGATCACTTTGTAGTTTGTAATGTTACATTTTGTTTTTAGACTGAGGTGTCACTCTCTGCCGTTTCTGGGTAGTTTGAAACTTGAAATGTTGTCTTTATTTCGTAGGGTTGCATTACCCTACGAGTATAAACTATACAGATACACAATAAGCCTACACATCACCAGTCAAAATCCAACAACAATATTTTAATAATAATAATATTAACCCGTTTTATTAATATGACAGATTATTAAAGGTGCCAGAGGCATAAAAACAAAGTGAGACACACATGTAAAAGTGGTGACAAACCGCCTTGCCGATCACACAGTTTCAGTCTGTCTACCGCGTTCGTTAACGTGATGATATCATGCCGACGAAAACGAAATTTTGATACCAGTTCCACATCATCAAATTTGTCAAGTGGATTACTTCTGTCGCGAAATACTCTCTCTCTCCTCGGAGCTCGTCTCTGTCGAAGTTGCCACCAAACGATGGCCGCCATTTTTAACCAGTGTTCCATTGGTTATCAGGTGGTCCCCCCTCCGTTAAAGTAACCATGGTTAGCAACCGTCGTTAACTCTGCTAAGGCCTCATGAATTTAAAATTTCCAGCTTAACCAACGTCGTTAATTTTACCAACATTGGTTAAGCCTTAACCAACGGTCATGAATACCACCCCAGATCCATAATACCCTACATAGGCGTACAGTGAAATTAATTTCTAATCATCCCCAAGCTGTAATCTCTTATATAGATATTAATAGTACTGTACATACAGTTAATGTATTACGTCCTTGCAAAATAAGTTTCACTACAATATTGCTGTTCTTTTGCATTAAGCTGTCTTTACATCTTTTTATGGTTGTGTGACTAAGTTTCTAAATGCATTAATACAAAGAGAAAGGAGGGGAAGGAACTTTGAAACTTTACCCTTTTAGTGTCAAAGCACATGATTTTAACAATCTGTGCCACGAAAGGCTATACATCGGGAGGAATTTTGTTTTTGCCAAAAATGGAGAAATGGGGTGGTGGGATGGAGAGGGGGGGGGGAGGCGGGAGTCAGAGAAATACATGAAACACGCCTGAATGGCAATACAAAACATCTTTCATATTACGCGCAAAATCACAAGATAATTATCAACAACAACAAAACAAAAAAGAATATTGAAGGAGAGATAGAGAGAAAAAGAGAGAGATGGAGAGAAGAGAGAGGGAGAGAGAGAGAGAGAGAGAGAGAGAGAGAGAGAGAGAGAGAGAGAGAGTAAGTGGACTTGTGTTTGAGAGTGGGTCTAAAGTGCGACAGATGTACAGAAAGATAGATCGACGGACAGACAAGCCAATAAATAAAATAAGGCCCAGTGCAGTGTGTTTGGATGAGGGGAACTGTTACTTGATTCTGTATATTACCAAAAAAAATCCAAGCCCGTTCTTTTACAATTGCGCTTAGACCCTTTTTTTTTTATTACACACTCAACAACGACGTTAATAGCCTGTTCCATGTATATCAATTTTACTCGCGTGCGTTTAGTACGCTTGTAGTTAACGTGTACATCAATCTTAAACGTGATACACGTCAAAATACTGTCACGTTAGTTGTTGAATTTCCATATAATTATATCTTGAAATACTTTGAAAAATAGTAAGGAATCAGAACGAGCCAATTGTCGGTCGGTGGGATGGTTCGTTTCGCCTCATATCTCAAGAGCCATTGAACGGACTTTGACCACACTTTATAGGAACACTATCAAAGTTAGTGGCCAGTCTTCCATGGCATTATATTTGTTCAAAGATCAAGGCCGCTGGGATCCCTTTTGTTGCTGAATACGTTTTGCTCAATATTTGTAAAACGACTGGACCGATTTTGTTTTTATTTTTGGGTATACTGGTACTTCAGCTCAATCCAATCATTCAGGAACTGCCCGTTTGTTGGTAAGTCAGTCGATTGTTCGGTCAGTCGGTCGGACTGTTGGTCGGTGCATCGTTATTAATTAATTTGTGTTGTTGTTCAAAGCACATTTTTGCCTTATCTCAAGAAGGACTTGGACAAATTTTGATTATTTGTACTAAGCAGATACTTTAAACACCACTCAGCCTTTGTGTCATTTGCTCTTTGTGTCCTTCGCTCTTTCTCAAAGGTCAAGGTCGCTGAAGTCATTTATTTTATGAAAACTGTTTGCGCTTTATCTCAAAACTGGCTGAACCGATATTGAAAAATGTTTTTCTTGCAGATAGGCTAATTCAGATTATTAGTTTCATTACCCCACTCTTTCCTTTTACCTCTCTAGGGTAAAAGCTGGATCGCAGCATGGCCATGAAAACTAACATTTTTTGAAAACGCTATGCGTGCGATTGTATACAAAAATACATTTGAATGGCCTGCCATCTTGTGTTTTCTTTTACGCGCTGCATTGCTATTGGGTAGCTGTTACACAATTCTCGCCTAGATAAAGGGCCCCCAAATCGAAGGCTTTTGTTTGCTTGGCGCGAAAATCAGTTAACCCTAACATTCGCATTGTTATTAAATTAAACAATGATAACGCGGGCTTTAACTTACCGCTACAGTTTACGTTTTCAATGTCTGTTCTGATAGGAAGAGATTTTCCCCCCGTTTTACCGTACACCTGTACGCTCTACGATCTTATTGGACACTATTTTTAGCCCTTGAAAGGTAACTAGCGGTTGCTATTAATAGGCACAAAAATAGGGAATTTATTGATTTAAAAATAACTATAGTTTCCTGTACTATAGATAACTTGCTCGTTTGTGTCGATTCAAAATCAGTTTTACAATCAATTCAAAACTGGGAATATACTACTAGACCAGATCTAATATTTCAAATTAAGCATATAATACATCAAATTTTTAGCAGAGGTACAAATGTTGATTTTTCTTAGGTTCCGTCTCATTCTGGCTTGTACTGGAATAAACAGTCGGACCAAATTGCCAAAATTGGAGCTAAAATTACAAATTCGATATCAAATTGTAATATTACATTATCTAGGCATGAATTGGTTTCATTAGTAGAAAGACATTTTCAAAAATCAGTAAACAAGCATAACATTTTATCATGTAGTAGACATATTTCAAAATCATATATAAAATGCGTTTGAATTCATGGAGCACAAAATACATGACTAATATTCATTGTATATGCCAGCAACCACTGTCTGTACAACATTTATTATTTGAATGTACAACATTATTACCATTATACAAGGCAAATAATGTCTCGATCAATGAAACCGATAGTGTGAGAGATATTTTATATAATCTTATACACTTATTTTTTTTTTTAATCAGTTTATGGTCCCCTCTCTTCCCGATAAGGATTTTCAGAGAGGAGACCTTTTCCTTGAATTATATATACACTTATTGAAAAAAAAATCGCTTACACTATCTTACATACTGACATAAAACATTTTTTGATTAAGTACATAAATATGCGTTCATGTTTATGCATGTGTGTTTGTGTGTATGTCTATGCATATATAATTATATGTTTGTGAAAGTCTAATATCATTTTATCAATGAAAAGACTTTAAATAAAAAATCTGAATCTGAATCTGAAATAACTATTCTTTCAAAAGAGCGGTGCCTGTGTATGCAGTTCTAGGGAGTTGCAAGGGAGGTCGGGTTGGTGTGGAGTGAAGGGGCGAGCAGAGAATTTCTAAGCGCATACTGTGTTCATCTATAGTTTTGTAGAAACACTATATATTTACAGCACACACAAAAACATGTCGTAATTGTATAGTATTATAACACCCTGTAGCAAATGGCTTCTTTCTGTACCACATCACACGTTAACATAGGTTGAAATCGTCATGTTTTTTTTTTCTGTTGTTTTTTTTGGCAAGCTAATTTGTATTTAGTTAGGCAACAATCACTGTGAATGTTAAACGGATCTGGCGAAGGGACAAAGTGATGAAAGTGGGCCCCTTTTAAAGGTCGAGAGTGTATCATCGTTACTTCACAAAGGAACCGAATCGGTCAAAGCCACGGTTCATTTATATTTACAGCATCGTTATCTCAGCTGGGCACCGAATTTGCAAGTATATGATTTCCGTAGGAAATGTATCTTATTGGGATAGCTTCGAGGCGAAGTAGATTACTCGCCGGTTTGCTATGCCGAAGGTCGCGGGTTCGACTCCTTAAGGAGCGAACTTATGTGACTTAGGTACGAGACTAGAAGTCGCCGAAGGTTTTCACTGGGTACTCCGGTTTCCTCCCTCCCTTAAAAAATGGTATTGGATGCAGTCAATCTAAAATTTCCCAAATAAAAATTAAATTTCCTCTCCGTCTTCTAATAGTCACGTTCCTGTCTTTACATCACAGGTTTGAGAGATAGATGTATGTTTTTTTTCTATGTGACAGAGTGGGTGAAACATATGAGCGTGTATGTTGACACAGATCGCCGCGCTTTAAGCCTGATTGTCACTATGGGGAAAAGCGCGTATATAGTATCCGTTATTATTATTTACTATTATATATCATTCCCTCGTGAGAATGTATACTTCCATCATAAAATGTATTATTTTCTCATAAAATATGTTATTATTGTCTCAGGGAAAAAAACAACAATAACAAAGAAAGCAGAAATAATTTCACTCGTATTCGAATACGGTGGCGGATCGAGTGTGGATCCCAAAAGTCAATACATGTCCCTGTATGAGTCCGCAATTCCTTGTTTTATCAGCAGGTTCTGCATGCTTGAAGGCTCACATCTTTTTTTTTCCCCCTCTACGAGAGCGCTATGCACAAGGGAGATAACCGATCCTTCCCCGTGCTCGCGCAGACGGCAGGATTTACACACACGCAGAATTGACCGGCCAAGATACAAGGATTGTGTGTTGGTTAATGTTTCGTGCGGGTGATCGCGTTGGGGGAATGCGTGTGTAGTGGACCTAAGAGAGGTGTAGAGAGGGAGAAGGGGGGAGAAGGGAGGGGGAGAGAGGGGTACAAGGGTCTTTACAGAAACTCGACTCTTTTGAAACAAACCAAAAAAAAAAAAAAACACATCTCCCACTCCCGGATCGATTTAAACCGGTGCCCGACTTTTTCCTCTGGGGTTATGTTTGACAAAGCTGAAACGAACGATCGTGGAATGTTAACGTTTACACCTACCATTGGCAATATGCCAGTTGGGGATAACCTTCCCAGGGAAGAGGGGATAGTGACCTAAAGCAACACTGAACCCCCAGAGCAATCACACTGCTAAGATGGACACTGAAAAAAAAGGCCACTTTTATATTGCCCACCACGGGATTCGAACCTGAGTCATCGGTGTGCCAGACAAATGCTCTATCTCTGAGCTTTAGCGGTAGGTCGTCACGTTTTCTTGTCTGTAAATATGTCGCGACCATCTGAGGGGGAGATAACCTTTGCAAACATCGGAGACCAGAGTGATCGTTACTGCCAGCGACTTCAACTTGGTTCCAAGGGCAAAGACTGTATCGGTTTGTCATAGTTTTACGCCTGAATTTGCATCTCACTTCAAGATCCACAGTGCGTGTGTGTTTGGGTGTATGTGTGTTTGTATGTATGTGTGTTTGTATGTATGTGAGTGCACGCGTGTGTGTATATATGTGTTCGCGCGCGCGTGTGCATATCTATCTATCTATCTATCTATCTATCTATCTATCTATCTATCTATCTATCTATCTATCTATCTATCTATCTATCTATCTATCTATCTATCTATCTATCTATCTATCTATCTATCTATCTATCTATCTATCTATCTATCTATCTATCTATCTATCTATCTATCTATCTATCTATCTATCTATCTATCTATCTATCTATCCATCCATCCATCCATCCATCCATCCATCCATCCATCCATCCATCCATCCATCCATCCATCCATCCATCCATCCATCCATCCATCCATCCATCCATCCATCCATCCATCCATCCATCCATCCATCCATCCATCCATCCATCCATCCATCCATCCATCCATCCATCCATCCATCCATCCATCCATCCATCCATCCATCCATCTATCTATCTATCTATCTATCTATCTATCTATCTATCTATCTATCTATCTATCTATCTATCTATCTATCTATCTATCTATCTATATCTGTCTATATGTGTGCGTATGTTGGCGTGTACGTGTATGTATACATGTGTGTGTATGTGGATGTGTGTGTGTGCTAGTGGAGTATCTGTATGAAGGGAAACTTGTGTATGATATCAACTCTAAAAGTTGAGAAGAGGGCACATGGGTGAAAATTAACTGGCTTAAATCACATTAGCGCCCACAGGATCCCACAAGTAAAAATGGAAAAAAAACCTCCTTTCCCATCCTCCTTCTTACCACACTCTGAGGTTGCCTCCCAGTCCCTCCAGATCCCGGCTCCTATTAAGGTGTGACAAAGACGAGTTTTAGGCCCAGAAACCAGTTAAGCCACACTTACGTGCCTCATCGTCTCGGTTTGATCACATACTTAGTATGGAAAGTGGCAGTTTATCATTACTAACCACTCCAGAGTATGCTTGATGCACCTCTAGGATGGCTAGGATTAAGTCTCTCTGTTCTTGTCTTTGCCTCTGTCTGTCGGTCTGTCTGTCTCTCTCTGTCTGTCTCTCTCGCTTAAACATCTGTCGCAAATGGGGTGGCCTCGTGGCGCAGTGGATAAGTCGCCGGTTTCCTATGCCGAAGGTCGCGGGTTCGATTCCCGCAAGGGGCGAACGTATGTGACTTAGGTACGAGACTATTGAGGTCACCGAGGGTTTTCTCCGGGCACTCCGGTTTCCTCCCCCCCTTCAATAATGGTACAGGATGCAGTCAATATAAAAATTTCAAAAATAAAAATTCGATTTTATTCCGTCTTCTAATAGCGGTCTCCCTGCCTTTACACCACCTGTTTGAGTGATGTATGTGTATTTGGTGTGTGTGAGGGTAAATGAGACAGGTGAGCGTGTATGTTGGTATAAATCGCCGCGCTTTGAGCCTTGGGGAAAGGCGCGTACATAGCATCCTGTATTATTATTATTATTATGAGGACAATAAATCATTTTGTTTCTTGTATCTTGTTCATTGGGGAAGGACTCCACACGACTTCGCTACGCACGCAAATAAACTTACACACATTCTAGCTCCCATACATGCATACGCGCGTGCACACACACACACACACTTTCTCCACGCACGCACGCGCACGGAACCATGCATTTCACCCACCCACCCACAAACTCACACAAATCCACACTTGCGCGCACATCGACACACCGGGACAATTTAAGTTAATGATGTCAAATGAAGTAACTGACAGTACAAGTTTTACCAATACACAAACAAATTATTTGCCCAAATCTATGTAGGTGTTTTTCCCCACTCTGCAGACGTGTGCAGAAAAAACAGTGCATTTTGCCTGAGGGAACGACAAGTTCATGTAATGCAACCAATGTCAGCTTGTCTTTGCGAGTCCCGAATCTCTCCGTAATAGAATTCGCTTCTAGTAGACGGGGTGTCGGATAGTGCAGTGGTTGGAGCACTCGCTACTGTGTCGAAAGTGAAGCACCGTCCGGTGCGGTTAGCACTTGGATGGGTGACCGCTAAGGTGTGAAGCGACAAACAACAACGCCCCCAGTTGACTCAACTGTGATTGAGTACCTACTCTCTTGAGGGTGGGGAAGGTAAAGCAGCGAGGGAGAGAGTTGGGCATCACCCTCATTACGCTGGCCCAAGATAAGTGTGATCTCCAACATCACGCTCCCCTACGGCCACAAGGCTATGGGACTACCTTTACCTTTTTTACCTAGTAGACCAAGACGTCCGTTATCTACGCCAAGACCTCGCGGGTATGTATGGAGAGTTTGGGGATAATATTAATATTCGTCACCCATGCAGGCGAAGTTCGGGTTGCCTACTCAGCGAAAGAGCGGCAGCCCCAGGACGAGAGGGAGATAGGATCTAGGACTAAGTGCTTGCAGCGTGTTAAATTGCATCGTTCTAGCACTCAAAGTTTTTTTTTTCAATTTTTGTATTATTATTTTTTGGGGGGAAGGGGTGGGGAAAGATAAGGGGAGGGAGGGAGGGAGGGTGGTTATGAGCCGCTGGATGTCTTACGTAGCTGGACATGGACATAGTAGTACAGCGAATTTCTAATAAATTAAAGTTATAATGGCACCGGTGAAGACAGCTACAATGAGAACAACAGAGAAACGTTTTCAGCGGAATCAGATAAATATTCGTACACCAATCGTATGAACGGTGTGCACTTTTGCTTGCGAAGCAAATTCTTTACACTGCCTATACTGACAAAAAAAAAGAAGAAAAAATTAGGAAATAAAAATTAACATTTAAATACCCAACAAAAACAAACAAACAAACAAACAACGACAACAGAACCCCGCCCCATCACAACGAGACGTTATAATTAAAAAAAAAAAGAGCTTTTGACAGAAGAAAAAAAAAGCTTTCGGATATATTTTAAAACTCTTTCTCAATGTAAAACAAGGCTACATGGGTAAAACTCTGGACAGCCATTCTCTATATTAAAACAAATAATATTGTTAACATAAATCATATTAAAACATGTCTACAGACTCTTAAGAAAAACAACCCAAAAAAACTCCCGTTGTTTCTTACACGTACTTTATGAAACAATGGGAAGCAGGTGGTATTTTACTAACTCTGGTACATACCATTCCTTTCACTCCTTAAATATTCGCAGCACTGCATCTATTGAAGATTATGTCGTAGATACTAATATTACTGCGGTCCCGATTCCTTAAATTTCCCCCGTTGGGGTGCCAGGGGTTTCAGTATAAATAGTATCCCCACTTTCTGGAAATTTAGTGTTTTAAATTCCCACTGTCGCTGTCTTTCTCATTTGCTCTTTCTCATTCCTGCTCTGTTCTATCAATCTGCTATACTATCTTCTTCTTCGCTAGACCAGTCACCTACCTTTTTTCTTGAAAACTCTTCCGGGACAAGACTCCTTGTTTGTGTATGAGGTCTGTTGGATCAGCTTGGGAATATTGGACGCTTTCTGCCGGGTGGTCACTAGGGCTTCCTATGATATTATTATTTAGCAATGTAGGTATTTTATATGTATGTGTTTTGTTAATTTATAATGATGTTTGTATTCTATTTTGTTTTTGTAAACGGGGGTTCGATAAATTAGAGTACAGCCTCAGCGTTCCCTGCGTGGGATGTCTTTATTGTAAAGTGACTGGCTGGTGGAGAACTTTCAGTTTTACCACTAGGGTTGTTTCAGCAGATCTTTATGCGGATCGGGGGTTGTCCGGTCCTGATATGGCTCGGAAGAGTCCGCTGGACCTAAAGCAATAATCATGTAATGTAATGTAATGATTCCTTAAATCCAGACTACTTACAACTTGTAACACCACCTTTTTTTCTCTCCCTTTTCTCACACTGTTTATAAAGCAACCAAGACAAAGTGTGAAAGGAGTACAAGTGGTGTTTAACTGCCACTCAATAGATCCCAACCGGCAATAAGGTATTGGGCAGAGCAACTGTAGTGTACTAGTAGAGGATACTCTGCAGCAACCACGTCAGCATTCACAAACACAACTTTGAGACTGCCGCTCTCTTACCACTGTACACCTGTTTATGAAACAAGAAGTAAGGTTACTACTACTACTCAACCTCTTTCCACAGAAGTAGCGAGGTATTCTTTAGGTATGGCAAGCAGCAGTAGGATATTGGTTCTATGACTGGTTGGATGAGCAAAAATAAACTTCAGATGAACAACGACAAAAGTGAAGTCCTCTTTGTTGGAGCACACCAAAAAACTGTAGCAGGTCCTCTAGACTTTTTGATCCTTTCCGACGAGAAATTAAGTTCTCTCGTTCATTCCGCAACCTTGGTGTATATATCTGGATCGGTGTCTCACTATGAAAACACAGATCAACTCCCTTTTGCAAATCTCCGAATTTTAAACTTCGTAGAATCAACGTAATTCGCACCTATGTCACTGTTAACCGTAAAATGGCTGTTGCTTGTATTCTCTCCCGCCTTGATTTCTGTAACTAACTTATCTGGCCTCCTTGACAATAAGCTCTTAAAATTTTAGCGCATTACCACTGCTCGAATTGTCTCGCCGTGCTAGCGCTACTTCCGCCCTCAAAGCCCTTCACTGGCTCCTAGTCAAGGCCCGAATTGAATACAAAGTCGCCTTTTCTGTCCTTCCAGTGCCCTCCCTCTGATTCTTTCCCAAAATACCTATCTGAACTGTTGACTCCGTATGAGCCCACTCGGACCCTGAGTTCTCGTGATGCTTCACTTCTTTCCTGTCCCATGTTTTCTCTTTTGGAAACAATCATTCTCTTCATTCGCTCCCGCTCTCTGGAACTCTCTACCTGCTCAGCTACAACGATTCAACGAAGTTTATTGGCCAAATTGACATAAAACATGCACATGGAATATGTTGCGATGTGGCAGTAACATTCATAAAACATACATGCAAACACACGTTTACCAGCTAATAAAATACTGATCAAGCGTGCACACATACATACGCAAACAACAAATAGTAAAAATAAACAAGTAGGTGCCAGTGGATTATGACGTGACGTCAGTAACAGCATTATACATTTAACATTATAAGAAATTTAAAGCGAGAGCAGCCTCTGGAAAAAAAGAATATCTAAAACGGTTTGTTCTGGTTTTGAGGGCTCTGAAGCGCCTGCCGGACGGAAGGAGCTCGAACAGATGGCCGGCTGGGTGTGAGGGGTCAGCTGTGATGTTTCTAGCTCTACGGACCAAGCGCGTGTTGTAGATCGAGGCGACAGATGGAAGTTCGCACCCGATAACTCTGGATGCGTGTTTTACGATGCGCTCAAGCTGCACTTTCTCCTCATCAGTGGCACCACCAAACCAGGTAGTGATGCCAAAGCAGAGGATGCTTTCGATCACTGCGCGATAGAACTGCGTCAGGACTTTTGCAGGCAACCTGAACTTCTTGAGTTGCCTCAAGAAGTGCAGGCGCTGTTGGCACTTTTTGATGATGGGGGTGGTGTTGTTTCCCCATGACAAGTCGTTCGAAATGACTGTGCCTAAAAATTTGAATTCTTCGACTTGTTCAACCCTTTCATCGTTGATCACAAGTGGTGAAAGTGGATCTTTAATTCTCCGAAAATCGACAATCATTTCTTTTGTTTTTGAAACGTTGAGCTCGAGGTTGTTCTCTGAGCACCAGTCAACCAACCGTTCGACCTCATCCCGATAGGCGGTCTCGTCGTCTTTGCTAATCAGGCCCTCAATGGTGGTATCATCAGAAAATTTAATGACATGAACGGATGGAACATGTGACACACAATCATTTGTGAACAATGTAAAGAGAAGAGGGGAAAGGACACAACCCTGAGGTGCTCCAGTGTTCAAAGTCCTGGAGTCAGACAACATCTTGCCCACCCTGACGACCTGGGGGCGATCCAGCAAAAAGTCTAAAAGCCAATGGCACACAGAAGGATGGACATTTAAGGTTAAAAGTTTATCAAACAGCTTGTGGGGTATGATGGTATTAAAAGCGGAACTAAAATCCACAAAGAGCAGTCTAGCGTACGTACGCGCCTGCTCAAGATGCTGCAGTACGTGGTGAAGGCCCAGAGCGACTGCGTCCTCCACTGACCTGTTTGCACTATAGGCGAATTGGAGTGGATCACGTAGGTGACCCGTGCATGCCTTCAGGTAGGTGAGGACGAGTCGCTCAAAGACCTTCATCACAACTGAGGTCAAGGCCACAGGCCTGTAATCATTCAGTTGGGACACCTTGGGCTTCTTGGGGATGGGTACAACAACTGAGGACTTGAAACATCGGGGGACAGTATGTTGTTGAAGGGAAATGTTAAAAATGTCTGTAAAGACGGGGGCCAGCTGGTCAGCGCAAGTGCGCAGGGCAGAGGTGGAGACTCCATCTGGACCTGGCGCCTTCCTCGTGTTCTGCTTCTGGAACAGGCGCCTCACCTCAGTTTCCTGAATGGTGAAAGGCGGGGTTAGAAGCGAGGGGTCGACAGGCAGAGGGGGGCGGAAGCCGGGGGTGGGATTCTTATCATCAAACCTACAGTAGAACTCATTAAGTTTATCCGGCAGGCTAGGGTCAACATCACTGGACATAGAGGGCTTAGATTTATAATGCGTGACGCGCTGAAGGCCCTGCCAGACTTCGCGCGTGTTATTGGAGGCAAACTGCTCTTCCAACTTATTCCTGTACTGCGCTTTCGCTCTACAGATCTCGCGGCGCACGTCTGACTTGGCTTTTTTGTAGGCATTTACATCCCCTGACTTAAAAGCATCATTCTTAGCATTCAGCTTATTCCTTACAGATTTATTGAACCAGGGATTCTCATTGCCATACACACGCACAGTTTTATTGGGCACACACACATCTTCACAGAAACTGATATAAGATGTCACAGTATCAGTGTACTCATCAATGCTAGAGCATGCACCCTTGAAAACGTCCCAGTCTGTACATTCCAGACACCCCTTTAGTGTCTCCACTGCATCGTGTGACCACTTTTTTACAGTCCTAGTCACAGGCTTTACAGCCTTCAGTTTCTGTGTGTAGGTGGGTGTGAGGAGCAACATAGCATGGTCCGACTCGCCTAGAGGGGCGCGGGGCGTGGCCCGGTAGGCCTGCTTGATGGTAGTGTAGCAATGATCGAGGATGTTGTTTTTGCGTGTGGGACAGTCCACATGTTGGTAATACCTAGGCAGAGTCTTGCGGAGATTTGTTTGATTAAAATCGCCTAAAACAATGACAGTGCTATTTGGAAAAGCGATTTCAGCCGCCTGTACCTGTCTTGTGAGTTCATTGATAGCGTCCGAAGGTTTGGCCTTAGGTGGAATGTAGACGGCGACGAGCACGATAGAAGAAAACTCGCGAGGCGAGTAGAAAGGCCTACAATTAATTGTGAGATGTTCTAACACAGGTGTACAGCCTACAGCTACGCCATTCACAGTCTCTCTCCACTTTCAAGACAAATATAAGAACTCACCTTTCACCAAACATTTGTAACTATTTCCTTCCTCATCCCTCATTTGATCTCCCCACATCCCCCTCCCAACATCCCCAACCATCTAACATCTTCCCAGGGCAGTGGCTCTTGGAAACATCCTTATCAATTATCCCCATGCCCCACCCCACTACCTGTACATAATTTTGTATGCGTGCGTTTCTGCTCTTTTTCCCTCATACTTGTGCATATCTGATTGTGAGTTGTTTTGAATATTCCTGATATAACTGAAAGTTTGAGTATGACTACGAGTGCATGTGCGGCGAGAGCAGACCGAGAATCTGGTTTGCGCGCTATATAAATGAAATTATTATTTTTTTATTAAATCTAAAATTGAAGTCGACGTATGTCCACTTCCCATACTAGTTTTTCCAAATTTTATTATGTGTTGATTCCAAAGCTGTTCTTCATTCATTGCAAACGTGGCATTGTAAGAATCGTTCTGATTATTTATTTGAAATTAAAGCATTAATTCATATTTTGCGGACAAGAGGAACTGATGTCTATTTCTGTTGGGTTCCATCCCACTGTGGTATCTTCTGGAACGAAAAAGTAGACATTCTAGCCAAGAACGGAGCACAGAAAATTAAATGCATCTTTCAGCATCCTGCACTTGAGCTCTCTGCTCATGAAATGATATCTTTAATTGAAAATTACATGCTTTCAGCTTTAAGTTGTGGAGCTCCAGACTTTATTTGTTCAAGACACATAAGTAGGATTATTCACAAATTGAGGGTGAATTCGTGGAATACCAAGTTTTCTAAGAATATTTTGTGTGTTTGCTCGCAAAGATTATCTGTGGAACACATTGTACGACAGTGTCCTGTGTTGCTTAATACATATAAGGAAAAACAAATAGTGATTGACAACGACAAACCATTAGATTCTATATTACATCATCATGTAATAGTTGACGTTGCTACGACTATTAGTGAATCTCTGATCAACAAATTGTTATAGAATTTTATTTATTTATTTCATTGTTTATGGACCTTTGTGTTTGTTTGTCTGTGCGAGAGAAAGTGTTTTGGTCTAATATCACTCAGCAAGTGAAGAGACGTTAAATAAAAGAATTGAATTCCCATACTAGTCAAAATAAGACCTATACAAAAAGTAATACTTACTATTAAGATAATGCGAAAAGATTATGAACAGAGGATATCAATATGCTAACACCACCGGAAACTCTAGAGCCTGGATCTAGATATATTTGCAGTTTTAGAAAAGGTTTGTGTGTGTATGCTTTTAAAATTTTAATTTACATCTTTTTTGTGTGTCTGTATTTCTTTTTATAATTTTATTTATTGTTTGTTGTTGCATATTTATTTATCGTATCAGCTACCTATTGAGTGACAATTGTAACTAAGCTGTGCAACACCTTATCTATCTTTTTTCCTCGCAAGGGCTATCTCGTGAACTTTGCTGCTGTATGCAACTTTCTTCTGGACCCTTAGGATAAAATCTACAGGACACTGTCCAGCCAGCGGTCAGACCCAATCACGTCGTGTTGTCCAATAATCAGTCCCTCGCAATTAACCCCCAATGCAGAGAGAGTTGGGAAAAGATAGAATGAGAGAGAGAGAGAGGAGGTGTGTGTGTGTTTGTGTGTGCGTGTGTAGAGAGGGAGAGGGGGGGGGGAATTTAAGCAAACCCGACAACAGTTAGCCCGTGCTACATTTGTTGTTGTTGTTGTTGTTGTTGTTATTATTATTAATAACTATTATTATTATATGTTCAGTGTTTTTCTACCAACATTGATTTAAACATAATACAACATTAATTGATCGACGCTCTTAAAATTATAACTTACAGAAATTAAACAAACTGAAAAAATTAGCGCTTCTGAACAAATCCTTGGGAAGTGTTTTACACTTTAAAACATTTTTAATAAATAACAAATCATTTTGTTTTATACCCGGAGACGTCATGGGTTGGTTTAAATTCTGTTAATCTTGTAAAGAGCATATATTCTGGTATTTCAGCTCAATCAACAAGAAATCGTCTAACAAACCCCTATTTTTATATGTACGTGTACATGACACTCCAAGGCAGACAACCCGCTTGGTTAATTCACAACACCTTGGAGCATATTCAACAAGCACCGCTTTGTTAGTGTATTAAGCACCGGTGCCTCTAATATAAGGGAGAAGCCGTTTACTGCTATTGGACGATTTTAAAACATGAAATTAGGAAGAACAAATTATTGTACAGTACATAACATTTCTTTCCTTTTCGATTTCAGAAGTCTGTTTTTTCTCTTTCCAAACGATACGTATAATAATCTGCCACTTAAGATGCAAGGAAAATTTAAAGATGGGACTATCCTATCCTATCCTATCCTGTCCCGTAACCCGGAGGTCGTAAGGGCACCACAGATGATCGTTTAACCAGCATACTCCATCTTTCTCTGTTCTCAGCAGCCCTGATGGCTTCGCTCAGTGTCAAACCAGTCCATTCTCGAATGTTGTCCTCCCACCTCTTTTTCGGTTTCCCTCTTCTTCTACCTCCTTGCACTGTGCCTTGCAGAATGGTCTTTGCAATGCCTGATGATCTGGTGACGTGGCCATACCATCGGAGTTTTCTAAGATGGGACTAAACACCGGACTATCAGGTGAGAACACGAATGACAGAAGAAAATATGAAAGGATACGACAGGCGAAGAGAAAGGACAGACAGGACGGTAGTAGAGAAGGTGTGGACAAACATTTAAGTTGTTCTTTTCGTCAATCAGGTATGGACAAACATTTAAGTTGTCCTTTTCGTCAATCAGGTATGGACAAACATTTAAGTTGTCCTTTTCGTCAATCAGGTTGTCAACACAGGTGGCAGCTTAATCATTTCGACATTTTGCTAGAGGTTTTCCAAAGTGGGTGGCGATGGAAAGGCAAATTTAGAGACGTCAAACGGCTCTCATTAAATGTGCATCAGTACACGTAAAGCAACTTTAGAATGTCAAAATGACAGTAGAAGATTCGGTCGGTGCGTCCATTTAGAACTGGCTTTCGTTCAATGAAACGCCCCTCCACCCCCACCCCTTTTTCTTCCCCACCCCTCCCCCCAAAAAAAAAAATAAAAATATAATAAATAAAGAAAGAAAAATAGAAAAGAGATAAAAAAAAAAACGTTAGAAATTAGATACCAACAACCATTAGGCGTTCTGTGCAAAATTAAATCGCTTTATCACAGAGTCGGCTAAAATGGCACCAATCGATCACCACCATTATGCGGCAAGAGTGGCACAAGAGTTAACAAGGTGAAGCAATATGTAAATGTGCCTTAGCCGATGTGGGTTCGAACCTCACATTGGCGAACTATCTTTTGCAAGCTTTATCTGGCACACAAAATTCCCACTTAGTTATTTTAACACACAACAACGCCTTGGAGCATGTGCTTCATGCACCGCTGCGTGAATCTGTCGGACACCTGTGCTTCTATTATAAGAGAAATAAGCCATTTAAACGATGGAACGGAAAGTCTTGATTTAATTTTCACCATATTAGACACACACAAAACGTATGAATGTATAAATAAAAGTCATCTCTAAGTTTGGATTAGACATTTGGGAAGTTTTGGGGCAAATTTGATCTTGACGTCAGAGGTCCTTTAACCATTATTATTATTATAATTATTATTATTATTATTATTATTATTATTATTATTATTATTATTATTATTATTATTATTATTATTATTATTATTATTATTATTATTATTATTATCTGCAAACTCATGAAAGAAAATGAATGAATGAATAAATGAATGAATTCGCTAATTCATTCATTTATTGCCCAAATGATCAGTTTACTCCTAGCCGTTGCCTTGTCCCGAAAAAACTGATTCGCACAATAACACAGTGTATCGGGATCCTAAGACGTGCCGATGCTTCGGGTTCCCTGTAGTCTGGATTTATCGCGGCAAAGTAACACGAACATTGATACCTTCCTTTAAGAAACATCATAGAAAGAGCTTATCCGTTTGCGGCCCCCCCGTTGGAGTGCCGGGGGTTTCAGTATAAATAGTATCCCCACTTTCTGGAAATTTAGTGCTTTAAATTCCCACTGTCGCTGTCTTCATCATTTGCTCTTTCCCATTCCTGATCTGTCCTATCACTCTGCTATACTTTCTTCTTCTTCGCTAGATCAATGACCTACCTTTTTTCTTGAAAACTCTTCCTGGACAAGACTCCTTGTTTGTGTATGAGGTCTGTTGGATCAGCTTGGGAGTGTTGGACGCTTTCTGCCGGGTGGTCACTAGGGCTTCCTATGATTGTATTATTTCGCACTATAGGCATTTTATATGTATGTGTTTTGTTGATGATTTATAATGATGGTTGTATTCTATTTTGTTTTTGTAACCGGGGTGTTCGCGTACTTGAGGTCAACCCTCAGCCGTCCCCCGCGTGGGATGTCTTTATTGTAAAGTGACTGGCCGGTGGAGGGCATTCAATTTTCCCTCTAGGGTTGTTTCGGCAGATCTTTTATGCGGATCGGGGGTTGTCCGGTCCTGATTTGGCTCGGAAGAGTCCGCTGGACCTAAAGCAACAATAAATCAATCAATCAAACAATCAAGTTTGCGGCCTTTTACCCTAGGAAACGGACATGGTAATGTGAAAGCTTTGCTAGCAGAGTAATTTTCCTGGAACTTAAGTACCTAGATCCCGTCAGAATGTTATTGGAAATGCCACAATTTAAAACCACTTGCAAGAAAGTAGAAGAGGAAGGAAAGCTATTTTTACCCGCCCATCTCTCCTTTTGACTCTCGACATATTGCAGCTATAAAGAATTATGTCCCAGATGCGAACGCCTTTCCTCAAACAATAAACCTTAGAGAGATGGGCCCGGTTATCAGGAATGCTCGTTTAGTTTTGTGTGACCATGAGTTTACTTGGGAATTCGCATTGGTTTTTTTACTTAAAAAGATAATATAATGTCGTCCTCTGCGCCTGCATCCTTCCGCTGTTCCTTGCAGATGGTTTTCGCAAAAGCGGCGTAGCGCGTGATGTGGCCAAACAACGCCAGCTGCACCTCAGCACAATGGCAAAGATTGGTTGGTTAGAGCCAAGTGGACATGCACAGACTCTGGACGTGATCGGTAGCATCGCGTTCATGCCGGGTGAATTGCACGATATTTCGGCAACTTTTCATTTTAAAGACCTAGATGGGTATTTCCAATTCTGCTGTCAAGGTCTAGCTTTCGTAACCGTACATCACAACGGACAGGACCTAAATCCAGAAGAGTTTCACCCTTGTGCAGAAATTATTATAGAGATAGTAGTGTGTAAGTTCAGGAGTTTTTTTTTTTCGTGATAAAAAAAAATAAATCGGCTGAAGAGGAGGGGAGACAGTATAAAGAAATATTTGATTAGACATATAGGTTGAAAAAAAGAGAACACAGTAGACATCCTATTTATCCAGATCAGTTCAGCCAATTTTCGAACAGCGCAAAATGTGTTTAGTATATTATATATAAAGAACACGTGTTTAGCCAGGAATTGACCCCAGCTACTTTGAATTTGATTTTGAGCAATTACGAGGGCACGGGAGGATGACACCTAACCTAGGTAATGTTTCTATGAAGTTTGGTCAAAATTTGTTCATTGGATCTTGAGATATACCGAGCAACGGACCAACCGCTCGACAGACCGACAGACAAACCGGCAGACATTTGGCTCACTCTGATTTCCGACCATTTATTTTTTTAAATGCCTTTGTAATAGATGAACTGACAGTAGATTTCGAATAAAACAATGCCTTCGTTGGAAAAAGCGATGAATGATCCCGCAGCAGTGTAAGCCACCCACCATTTAAATAGGTGACGAGTAAGTTAGATTTGGTTCTTAATCTGCATACTAGTCCTGCCCAACTGTCCCAGACGAACATCTAGTAGAAGATTGAGTTCGATTAGACGAGGACCAGTTCCTTGAGACTTTCCAATGGACTTGGTCTGTGTTACGTTAGGACTGACTTGAGTGGAATCATCCGAAATTTCTGGCGACGAAGAAAGTGCGCTGACACCGTGAGGGTGCTATCAAGGATTTGTTAAGGAGTCTTTACTGTATACTGAGTGTAGGGAGATCAGTTCCCTGTGTCTTCTTAATAGACTTGGTCTGTTGTGAAGACTGCCCGGACTAGAATAAACCGAAATTGGTTTTGAGACAAAGTGGATCGAGACTGTGAGGTGTTATCAAAGATTCGTCAAATATTATATTTTTGCACGCCGAATATCAGAGAGCTTCATGAATATCCAGACTAACCTCATTCGATATTTATGGTGTTGAAGAAACTGTAGTCACACAGTAAGGACTCATCAAAGATTTTTCAAACAACTTATACTTTGTACTGACTATCAGAGGACTACACGTACAAAAGTACTTTTTGAGAAAAGTGCGGTGAGGCTGTGAAGCTTTCATCAGAGCTATGTTAACGAATCTGTCCAAAAAAGATAAACTCTAAAAGGTTTCCTATAGTCTTGTACAGTACAAGCGTTTATTTAGTTAGTTTGTTATTCATTGCTGACAGGGTCCAGCGGACAGCAAAGAGCCGAATCAGGGCCACAAAATCAAGACCACAACTTCGCTAAAAGAGGACTCGCCCCTGATCTGCATAAAAGATCTGCAAAAACCACCGTAGTGGTAACACTGAAGGCACTCCACCAACCGGTCACTTTACAATAAAAACATCCCACGCAGGGGACGCTGAGGCTAAGCTCTAATTTATTGAACCCCCGTTTACAAAAACAAAATAGAATACAAACATCATTATAAAATATCAACAAAACACATACATATAAAACGGCTACATTGCCAAATAATAACATTATATGAAGCCCCAGTGACCATTTGGCAGAAAGCGTCCAATATTTTCAAGCTGATCCAAAACACCTCACACACAACTGAGGAGTTTTGTCCCGGAAGAGTTTTCAAGAGAAAAGGTAGGTGACTGGTTTAGCGAAGAAGAAGATAGTATAGTAGATTGATATAACAGAGTAGGAATAAGAACGAACAAAGGAGAAAGACAGCGACAGTGAGAATTTAAAGCACTAAATTTCCAGAAAGTGGGGATACTATTTATACTGAAACCCTCGGCCCCTCCTCGGGTGGGGGGGGGGGGGGGAATACAAGCGTTTACTGCTCAGAACATTAGTTGCTATAACATTTGCAGGACTCGAAATTCTTGTTTTTTCAGCGCCCACGAATTTGCAGGATTCGAAATTCTTGTTTTTTCAGCGGCCACAAATCTTGGGATCAATTTTGCACCACCCTATCCCCCCATTCCTACTGTCCCCACCTCCTTTGAACGAACATTATCGCTGTTACCTTTGAGACGCGCACGATAGATCCGATCGTTTTGTTTTGCAAAGCATGCAGTAACAGAGTGTATTTACCTTTGATTTGATTTTGTGTTGAAGTTGGAAGAAGCTTTGTATAATGTTGATAATTTTCGTTAGTCGATATTATTGGTGAATTTTCTAGGGTTGCTTGTTTACTATCGATCGAAGCGCGTAGATAAATCTAGTGGTAGCTACGAGATGCTTCTAACCTAAATAAGGTTATATGAAATAAGACAGTGCATAGTTCTGATGACGAATTGTATTCTGATTGGCTGTAATTGCGTCACGCTTGAATGTTCGAACGTTCTCTAGAGTATAGAGAGACTATATAAGTGCTCTGTTTCAAAGAAGGGGGCATGCATCAGAAGTCTCCTCTCTGAAAATCCTTATCGGGAAGAGAGGGGACTATAAACTGATTAAAAAAAAGAAGAGGTATGGGCCGGGTAGCTCAGTTGGTAAGAGCGTCTTGCTAGTAACCGAAAGGTCGCTGGTTCGAATCCCGGATTGGTCAACGTGTGATCATATTATTTTCCCTTTTACCAACAACTGGCCCGCTGGTGTTAGTATAAATCGGTCCAGTAGTCACCTATATGCGAAAGTGTCGTGAGACTATAATCTAAAAACAACAAGAAAGAAGAGATAGTTGAAAGAGTTGAACACGTGGAAAAAGCGATTGAGCGATTGTATGCAGTTTGTTGATGTACGCTGAATAAAGTTGGAAAACTTCATACGACGGCTCTTGCCTTATTGCTGAGTGAACAGGTTGCGAAGATAAACGAATCTGAGTTACACTTATCATGATTCAAGCATCGGGGCTGAATCAACTACTGATAAAATAACAAAAGCCGCAGTGTAACACGCGCTATTTTCTTTCTTTCTTACTTTAATTTTTTTTAAACTTTTGCTATCAGATTTAGAATCGATCATAGGATCGTTTCTTAACCAGTCTGACCATTTCGTTCCTTGAACCACCACTGTAGGTTCCTGCTGCTCAGTGAGAAGCTAGATGAGATACTGCGCAGCACGATGCAGCCGCAGATGCTCTTCACTGTCCTCGAAACCTTTTAACTAATAGGCCCATCGACCTGGTCTGAAAGAGATCTTCAGACGATACCAGAAGCTCTGCAGTGAGTGGAATCATAAATGAGCTTTCTCCTTTTCTGTAGATGTGCTAAAGAACTTTTGAAAGTCGAGCCTTCAATCGAATGGCCTCTGCCCTAGTACTGTGCCATGACCCAATCCGTGCCTCTTCATCAACGCTCCGGAAGCCAAGAGAACAATTCAAATCACGTCACCCACGTGCAACTGGTCTGGCCCTTACTCGTCAACGCAGGCAGTTCAGTATAGTAGTGTTATGACTGGAGTTTAGATTTTGTGGTTGGGAGGTTTGGATTGTGTTCGTCAACCATGCGGGGCGAAATTGGGACTGCCTTCTCAGCGAAACCGCGTCACTGTCACGTGGGGTTTATGGGCTCTGCACAATGGAATTATGGACCCTCACGTTTATTCGGTGGGAACTGCTAGTAAGTCACCCTATGAATTACTTTAATAAATTTATTTGTTTAGCTCGTTCTGTGTTAAGGTTGGGGTACAGAAATAGATAGAAAAATGGTAAAAGATTACTGTCACACTAGCTTTCACACGGCTATGAATCATATGTAGTCCAGCCACTTGATAACAGTTAAAATCACACATTTATTTCTTCTACTCTATACAAGATTCTCTAAGTACTAATCTAACTTAAAATGTCTCAGTCACTGCTAATAGTTCGATCGCTGATAGTCTAGGCAGCTGTTATATCTTCCTCGGGCACTTTGCTATAATATTTCATGTAGATTTGGACTACTGTGGTCCGTTTTACAGTTTCTGAAGAGTTGGACTACTGTGGTCCTGTTATGATCAGTTTAAGTGCACTTTCGGAGATTACACTTAACTTTCTGATGGTGCGGTCAAAGTCCTTCTGTGAGGTAGCTTCTGGTACACCTTTGTAGTTGTGTAGTTGGGTTCCCTTGCCACGCTGTGGGGTCTGACAGGGTGTTTTTCAAGGTAGCTCTTTCCGACTTGTGCGGTAGAGTCTCCTCAACCAACTAGTCGTTTCTGTGGAGTGGGGTGCACAGGATAGCTCGGGATAGCTCGGGATAGCTCGCCTGCTCGTCTGTTTGACAAGTTCAGGCCCGTGATGACTTGAGAGAATTCTAAGATTCCTAAGTCCTGCTTCCTGGTCTATGAGTGTAGAGATTTCTCTAGCTGTGGAGATGTTGACTCTACCTCGTCTCACACACGACTGATTCAAACTGTGTTAGGTTTTGACACATTCAGAACTGCTCTACCCACTGAGCCTGCTCTGTTGGTTAAAACGGTCCGATTCAAAGCTCAAGTGCTGACTCACTGCGATGTGGGTGTCTCGCTCGCTGTGTGTGGCCTGCTGTGTACTATACTAACTCTCTTAATGTTACAATTACTACACAAAGCTAAACAGTCAATGGGCAGGGTAAACTGCTCGGTTCATGACAGTCACAACGCCGTCAAGAAAAATAACGCTATTGAATATGTTTATTATTGGACTATGTATGGGATTGTCTGGAAATGCTTTTCAATGGCTTTGCATTTTGCTTTGTTTTTTTGCTGTGAAAATTCGGGTTGCCTTCTTAGCGAAAGTGAAGCAGCCGCAAGAGCAGCGCCAACCCAGGACCAGTGGGGTGGGATAGGGCGGGTGTATTTGTGAATCACCATGTTCTAAAAGCAGCTGAGGACTATAACATTAGCACGGATTGATTTGATTATGACACGTTAACCCTCACCAAACCCCCACACTCCTTCCTCCTCTGCTTCCCTTTCTCACCCTCCCCAACCCCCCACCCCCCCCCCACATACACGCTCTCCATCCTCCGAACCCCACCCCCTCTACCTCCCACACACACGCACTCCACTCTCCGACCCCCTCTCCCTGCTACCCCGCTCTCGGAGTAAAGTAAGCGCTGACTGTACCTCATCACTCCTCTCTCTCTCTCTCTCACTCTCTCTCTCTCTCTCTCTCTCTTTCTCTCTCTCTCTCTCTCTCTCTCTCTCTCTCTCTCTCTCTCTCTCTCTCTAACGATTAGATATATCGATTGTCTATTAAGTAGTTTGCTTTTTGGCGTAAACAGCTTTTCAGCATTCAATTTCTAAACTTTCGACCTTATTATAGAAACAGTGTTGTGCGTATATAAGTCGTTAAGTGCCGAATGACCCATGTTTGGAAAAAAGGGTTTAAGCTGTGTACTTCACACCGGTTAAATTCTACAAACGTGCGTCACACATATGATTAATTCAAAATTATTATCATTATGCTAATACCATGCACCACTTTCTTTGTATCTACTTGTATCTCAGGTATATGTTTCCGCGCACTATAACTTTAGAGTCTATGTGTAAAGTAAATTGGAAGGGACAAGACAATTATCCACATTTCATGTTCATTAACGTTGCCGCTACGTATAAAGTTCTTCTGAGTGAGTAAACAAAGTGTAAAATACAGTTTAACGCTTTCTGTGTATTTGTTACTTTCAGGCTTCTTTTAACCCTCTTAGTGAGGAGGTGCGATCGTCTCTCAAACATAATTTCTGATGCATAAAAGGGGCCATTTCAGGATCAATTTGAAGGCATCTAAGTGGTCAACGTTTTATTCTCTAACACATAATGTGCATCCGTGCATGCTTCGCGAGTTTAGTGATACGCTGTGCCGTATCATCCATAACCCAATTGCTACGCTAGCCTTGTGGAGCTTTTCGAATGATCGCTAAATGCACGGCATTCAAAGGTTTAATGTAAACTAGAGTGACTGAAGTTTTTTTTTTTTAATACTTGCTGCGCATCTGCGTTTGAAACTAGTGTTATTTGGTTCTTTCCTGTTCTTCTTCACTTTGGTGTCGGCTGCAATGAATAGTTGGGACTAATAGGCCTATTATATAATTATCCCTTTGATAGGGCAAGAAGAGTTCTTAATAATATTTTTCTGCGACTCGAAAACAGTTTTACGTTGTTTGCACATTGTAGAAAACAATTTTTTTTAAATGCAAGAAATGCTCTTGTCTCATAGGATCGAATTTAAAGATATTCCTTCGCTCACAAACACACGTATTACAGCTCTGTGAAGTATTCACACATCTGCTGGGTCACGTTCATTGCTGATGACGACTTGTAAAAAAACCTCAATTAGACGTTAAAATGATGTAAATGGAGATGTCTGTTGGTCAGTTCCAAACATTTCGATCACAAATTAATGGAATACAACAGTACTTTGTGATTTCCTGCGAACAGTTACTATGTCGCAATTAAAAATAATTACAATCCGGAGATGCAAGAAACAAAAATATCACAGAATAATGTTATATGAATAATATGTTCTTAAATTGCGTCCCTCTGTTTTCAAGTACAAACAGTCCTTTCTATGAAGCCTCTATGTAGTTCAATATTACACTTATTTTTATATCCAGTAGGCCAATTGTTATAATGAATAAAGAAGTTAATTTCTTGAGTGTGCAAGAGTGGGTCGTAAGTCAAATTAAATTGTCTATAAAATGTGTTATGTGTATGTTTTTGTAATGAGAGATCTGGAGGAGACGGAAGTGTGTGTGATTGCGTGTGCCGATGTTAGTCGAATCCTATCTTATCCAAATCCCGTAACTCGAAGGTCGTTGGGGCACCACAGATGATCGTTTAACCAGCGTTCTCCATCTTTCTCTGTCCTCATCAACCCTCATGGCTTCGCTCAGTGTCAAGCCAGTCCATTCTTGAATGTTGTCCTCTTTTTCTGTCTCCCTCTTCTTCTGCCTCCTTAAAATGTGCCTTGCTGAATGGTCTTTGCAAGGCCTGATGCTCTGGTGACGTGCCCATACCATCAGAGTTTCTGCTTCTTCACCACTGTGAGCATGTCATCGTGTTGTCCAATGGCTTGGCTGATGGCCTTTGGAAAGGATAATGTATAACTGTTGTGGAAATGTAGTTGAAGTAGTTATTTGTGTAATTTGTATGTATTTTTATTTATTTGTTTTAAAAATGTCTTAGCTATATTTGCTGAGATGCAGCGTGCTGTATGAGTCCTCCGTCGTGGGTAATACAGATTTATTGACTTGATTTGACAAAAATATAAATCAAGACGCTTTCAACCGTCTCTCAACATTTTCATCACTTCAAATACAACGCCAGTACATAATTATTAATATTTACATAGTATAGATATAATAAATTCTCTCAAAATGGCTAGCACAGTATAGTAGTCATTAAGGAGCAAGAAATAAAACACGCCAAGGGAGGAAGGCTCATAATTAAGCTCAAGCAGAAGAACATGGAATTCAAAACCAGTATGTCGCATTTTACGTCCACCTTTGAGAGCAGGATAATTACTTTTCTTCATATGTAATACAACTTGGCCTGTTTAATCCATTGGTCCTTCTCTGCTGTCTGGTGCTAGCCACTTTGAGAGAATTTATTATAAATTTTAAATGTATTTGAACACCTTTTCTAAAGCCATTCTGTCGAGGTCAAGTATACTTTGCTGAGATCTTTTGAAAAGGTCGATATGCGTACAGAGAAACATGCTTCATTTACGCATTCAATTAAGATAATGGAAAGGAGCACATAATTGAAAGACATTGCACCTTTTGTCCCCCTTTGAGAGCAGGGTGGCGCGAATGTGCCCATGTTAAATAATAATAATAATAATAATAATAATAATAATAATAATAATAATAATAATAATAATAATAATAATAATACTGGATGCTATATACGCGCCTTTTCCTAAATCAATCAGGCTCAAAGCGCGGCGATCTGTACCAACATACACGCTCACCTGTCTCATTCACTCTCTCTCTCTCACACACACACACACACACACACACGTACACAACAAATGCACATCCATCTCTTAAACAGGTGGTGTAAAGGCAGGGAGATCGCTATTCAAAGAGGGAAAGAAAGGCGATTTTTTTAAATTTTATATTGACTGTGTCCAGTACCATTATTGAAGGGAGGGTGGAAACCGGAGTACCTGGAGAAAAGCCTCGGTGACCTCAATAGTCTGTACCTAAGTCACATACGTTTGCCCGTTTACGGGAATCGAACTTGCGACCTTTGGCATTGGAAACCGGCGACTAATCCACTGCGCCACGAGTCACCTAAAGGTAATCAATGTTGTTTTTTTTCATTTAGATAAGGTTTAGGAAAAGACTAGAAGGATTTCTTTCTCGTGGTATGGAGTGTTGAATATGACTCTTAATGAGACAGATACGATTAAAAACAACGATCTTTTACATTGGTAAATATGCTTTTAAGTGTAACAAAATTGCAATCGATCACACGGACTTTAATTGCAGATTCAAGATACAAGTGCCAGATACAAGAAATATTCTTCGCTTACACAACATTTTATTACCCGTTCCGAGTCGCACTACTGTACGACTGTCGCACTTTCGCTGAAAAGTCAACCTGACTTTTATTGGTATAGTCCTAAATCCAAATACAATTATTGTTGTCCTTCGTTCCATGTTACGAAACTGCTTTAAACTGGGTGTTTTTTGCGAAAATGATTAGAATGAACCAGTAACCTAATTCAAATGAAAGAGATTCATGTGAAATTAATGATACGAAATTCCCGTAATTTAAAACGCATAATACGATATTTATTTCGAGATACTGAATCAGACGAAGTACGTTTTATCAAGAGAAATGCCCGTCGAACTGATATAATCAAATTAAACCAGCTTTATTGCTGTAGTCGTCCTCCAATTTTCGCACAATACAAGCGCAAAAGTTTGGAACTTTTAGCTGTGGATTTGTCCTTTGATTAGGTCACAGCCTTTGTTACAAAATGAAATTAATACATCAAAATGATAGCAATCCATTTAAATTAATTACTAGAAATACGCACATATACGCACGCACGCAAGCACGCGCAATCCCCCCTACTCCCCCCCCCCAACATAAATCTACATATACACCTGCAAATCTTTGAAATAAAATTTTGTTGTGTTTTGTTCACGAACAGCAGATAGCTGATTAATTTCAAATGCAAACCTAATGAAATAATAATATAAAAAAATTTTCGGGTGAGATTATAAACCCAGGTCTAGTCTGTGAATGCACGCAGTCCATCGCACGTAATTTAAAGATCCTGACCCTCAGGTTCTAGACGGTTGAGTGCCATCTATACAAATGCACCCAGCAAGCAATAGCCCCTTCTCACCATCTCGGTCGGCCAGGATTGGGGTCAGTGGTCTGGCCGTCAGACGATGCACCTAAGACAAGTGGGCGTCTCGGACAGCTTAAGTTTGATCTTGTATCGGACAGCGCCTTGAGCAGCTCTTGAGCTGGAAAGTGCTATATAAGAACGATTAAGTAACACATATTCTTAATGTCACGAGAGGCTATTTTAGACCCAGCACTAAGGCTTCA
Source organism: Oncomelania hupensis (assembly GCA_036898135.1). Taxonomy (NCBI): domain Eukaryota; kingdom Metazoa; phylum Mollusca; class Gastropoda; order Littorinimorpha; family Pomatiopsidae; genus Oncomelania; species Oncomelania hupensis. The sequence continues at coordinate 17,845,290 of CM072512.1, read as the reverse complement.
CGCCTCAAACACTTCGTCCTCCTGTAGCCTTTGGAACTTACAGTTGATGTCTAGCAGACGATAGAAGTAAAGGTTTGGTCTAAGCATGTGTAAGCTAACCCTCGCTAGGGCAGGCAGTGACCTCATCCCGCTGATTGATATTCGCCACCCCCGCTAGGCTGACCACAAGGCTAGGTAGTCATTCTTTGTCTAAATTTCAACTGAGAAGGACACACGCGGAAGAACTCTCTCGCAGTAGACTACGCAGGTGACGGGTGAAATTCATTCATCGCAGTATGACTACAGCCTGACATTGTCAAAAAGGTAAATGATCAATCTTTAGTTTTAGCACGATTTATTGATATTATTATTATTATTGAATCAGGCTTGTGAAAATCTTGCCATGTTTTATCATTGTGAATGTTAGTCAAACTTTGCTTGACCACGTCGCTGACCCGTGACCGGTTTTCAAAACAATGAGGTAGCTCCACTGTCCAACTGTTGTTTCTGCTATGTGTATTATTGCAGACCAGTGGCTGTACCTGAGAATGTATATATTGTGAATTACTTCTCCATGTGTTTAGTTTAGCCATGATGTATGTATATGTATAGGAATTATGGCGGAGATCCCAGTGGACCACGGACATAGAAGATTGTCATGTTCGTCCTTTTTTGTATAAGTGGATGCGATCTCAACTGAGGTCTGTTTCTGCCATCAGTGAGACACTCTGCACACCCTTAGTATAAAAAGGCCTTGCAGAAACTCGTCTTATGTTTTGCAGACGAGCAGGTTTGTTGGTCCGATGCAGGAGATATACTACTGAGAGTCAACCCTGACATTCGGCCTGCAGTGGAGCATCGAGCACTGAGCTCAGATAGCCCAATTGTCAACAACCAAGGAGGAGACACCATCACCACACCTCAATGAATCAGCTAAGTGCGCAAGAAAAAATTGCACACACACTGATCTAGAAGGACTGTGCAGTAGTCCACTCTCCTGAAAACGAACAGTAGGCGAACCAGAACAAATAGTCAAAAGTCAATAGTCACAGTTGAAATTTAGAAAAAAGCAAATATCAAGTACAGTAGCAGCAACTACCCATCAAGGAGCGAACTACTCGAAGTGAATTTAGACAGTTAAGTTAGTATAGTGTTTAGAGAATTATGTATAGAGTAGAGGAAATAAATGTGTGATATTTACTGTTAACAAGTGGCTGGACTACCAATGTTTCATAGCCGTGCGAGAGCTAGTGTGTCAGTGAAGCTATTACACAAAATGTATTAAGATTAGTCACAGGGTGATTATATTAGCCGATCTCCGCAGACGAGAGACGAGTGGGTAATAGCATTCCATTGTGCAGAGCCCAGCAACAATAGATCCATCGTCACATCTTAACACGTATGAAGATATAAACAAATAGTCGAGTCACCTCCTGGCGCAAACTAGACATTTTTTTAGGCTACACGTTTTAATATGAGGGAATTCTAGCGCCAAAACCTGATAATTACAAATATCATGGGATAATTACAAGCATCATTGGATGATTACAAGTATCAAAAGATAATTACAATTATCACTGAAAAAGTACAAATATCTTCGCGTAATTCTGTTTAATTTTCAGTTTTGGCTCTTTGAATCCGCCTGGAAGTGCACCAAAACCGAAAATTGTTATTATCACAGAATAATTACAAATTTCACTTTGATAATTACAATTTTTATGATCATGTTTAATTCTGGCTAAGGCGGCTTACTAGCGCCAAAGCCTGCAGTTAAAGGTATCAGATATATTGATTATTAACACGTGTTCTGTGTAATTCACATATATACCGGTAATTCGCAGTGTTAGTTACTAATTGTTAGTTTGGGCCACGCTTTAGAAGCGCCCAAACCCAAGGTTTCCTGTGAACAGTGCTTGCGCATGCTCATCGCGCATCGGACCGCGCATGCGCATCAGCATTAAATTGCGGGTAAAAGTATATTTTATTGACGTAAATAATTCTATACTAAAACAAACAAGAAGAATGTAATTTTGCTAACCGTTTTCATGAACAATGCCTTCCATTGCACACGTTTTACAGCGCGGCGAAGGAGCGGATGTGCGGAAGTCTACGCTGATTGGTCACCATATATTGCGCACGGTTGAGACAAAAACGAACAGTTCCGTGGAACACTACATATTTACAATTAACACGTAAAAATTTTAATTATCAGGTGAAAATTATAATTATTAGTTTGGGCGAATTTTCAGACGGATTGGAAGAGCCAAAACTAAAAATTAAACATGATCACGAAAAGATATTTGTAATTTTTAGTGATAGTTGTAGCCTGATTATTTCATAATTCCTTTCTCCGCGATAGGCCACAGAGGGTCAGTATTGACGGTATCTTGTCCGACGAGATTATTGTAAACACTGGGGCGCCGCAGGGCTGTGTCCTCTCGCCGGTTTTGTTTTCTCTCTACACCAACGAACTGACGTGCGACACCAGCATTTTTACTTTGATAAAGTTTGCGGATGATATGGCTCTAATAGGCAGGCTGAAAGATGAACAATCTCTCTCGCAATACTTCGATTTTACTTGTACGCTTCTTACCTGGTTCAGTGACAGTTATTTAAAGCTAAACGTAACTAAAACTAAAGAAATTTGCTTTGAAGAACACCGTGCGAGAGATCCTGCCCTGCTTCGCCCCCTGAAAATTGCATCTGAAAATGTAGAACAGGTTGAAACTTTTAAGTATTTAGGGACGGTTTTAGACAAGAACTTGAAGTTTAGTGATCATGTTGGTTTTATTTGCAAAAAGGCCAATCAAAGGATGTATCTAGTAAGAAAGTTGAAAAATTTTGGGGTCAATGTACATATCTTAGAAATAGTTTACAGATCTCTAGTAGAAAGTATTCTATGCTTTAACATTGTTACCTGGTTCGGAAATCTTGGCGTTAGAGACAGGATCAGACTCAACCGCATTGTAAACCTAGCTAGCAGAGTGATAGGAAAGACACAAAAGCCAATAACAGAAATATATAAAGATTTGGTAAAAAGTAAAGCTAGAAAGATCATGTTTGATAACAGTCATCCCATGTGTAGATCATTTGAACTGTTGCCCTCAGGTCGGAGGTTTAGAACCCCGGCCTGGAAAAGAAACTTGTATGGCCACTCTTATGTACCAAGTGCAATCCGCATCTTAAATTTAAGCAAACTGTAATACCCCCAGTTACCTACAATGGCTACATTTGTCTTCTGTGTACTGTGATGATGTAATGTAATATGATGTGAGTTGTGCAATGAAGTCAGCTATTTGTCATGCGTATGATTGTCTTAATTAATGTTTTATGTAATGTAATATGATGTGAGTTGTGCAATGAAGTCAGCTATTTGTCATGCGTATGATCTGATTGTCTTAATTAATGTTTTATATAACAAAAACTGTTAATATTTCTTTTAGTTTTTAATCTTTCTGTCTTAGTCTTTGTGCTACTAAAGGCAAATTTCCATGTTATTGTATTTTAACTATGGACAATAAAGATTCGTATTCATATTCGTATTCGTATTCGTAATAATTGTAACGATCTGACGATAATTGTTATTATAAGGCAAAAATTGTAATTATCAGGTTTTAGCCCTAGGAAGGCGTGGCAAATAGTGATATTTATTAATTAACACTGTGGATTACCGGTATCTGTGTAAATTACACAGGACATGTGTTAATTTCGAGTATCTCGTGATACTGGTAACTCCGGGTTTGGGCGCTAGTTTACCATCATATTTTGATCGACTGTTTATGAGCTAGTGGCAAGGTTAAGTATACCCCCGTTGGGGTGCCGCGGGTTTCAGTATAAATAGTATTCCCACTTTCTGGAAATTTAGTGCTTTAAATTCCCACTGTCGCTGTCTTTCTCCTTTGTTTTTTCTCATTCCTGCTCTGTTCTGTCTATCTTCTATACTATCTTCTTCTTTGCTAGACCAGCCACCTACCTTTTTTCTTGAAAACTCTTCCGGGACAAGACTCCTTATTTGTTTGTGAGGTCTGTTGGATCAGCTTGGAAATATTGGATGCTTTCTGCCACATTGTCACTAGGGCTTCCTATGGTGTTATTATTTAACAATGTAGGCATTTTATATGTATGTTTTGTTGATATTTAATGATGTTTGTATTCTATTTTGTTTTTGTAAACTGGGATTCGATAAATTAGAGTATAGCCTCAGCGTCCCCTGCGTGGGATGTCTTTATTGTAAAGTGACTGGCTGGTGGAGTGCCTTCAGTTTTACCACTAAGGTTGTTTCAGCAGATCTTTTATGCAGATCAGGGGTTGTCTGGTCCTGATTTGGCTCGGAAGAGTCCGCTGGACCTAAAGCAATAATCATGTAATGTAATGTAAGGTTAAGTATTGAACTATTGTACAAGGAGAACAATTAGTGTAGACATGTCATTCAATGGATTCCAGCCTATATGCGTATACTTAGGTACTAGGTTTTGGGCACAGCAACCTTTGTGTAATGTTGAAGATTTTTTTGTGCAGCAGGACGCCTGAGTTCAAAAGCACAACGTTCAGAGTGCTACTCTGTATACTGGTATGCAAAATGGTCTTGAAGTACTATTGTCTCTTTTTGAGTCAACGTTTGATAAAACCGGTCACACCGTTGCCGTGATATTGATTTAATTTTCACATTCGTTTTTGAGGTGGAATGTCTGGGTCACCAGACTAATAAGAGTTATATGCAAGTCATCTCGAGATTCAGAGAGCTTTTAATCAATCTTTTCAGCAAATGTCTAATTCCTTTATACCCTGGTGGGTCATAGGTAATAGAAACTGAATTTATGTTGTGATCAGGTGGTTGATTTCTGGTTATTTAGCTGGTAAGATGTTTTTTAAATCCAACGAATTTAAATCGAATTTTGTTTTGTGACCAGGTCGATTAACATCCCACTCCCTGATGACCTGTGGGTACAACAAAGCCTGGGAATGTAAATTTAATTTGATTTATGAGATTAATATGAGATTCGATGAGATTTTTTTATAGCGCATATATCTCACCGTACTTGACAAGACTCAAGGCGCTGGCCGATACAGGATCTAACTCAAGCAGACCGAGGCGCCAACTTGCAGCCTTTGGGCGCATCGTAATAACGCACCAGACAACGGAGCACAATTCTGGGCAGCCAGGGATGGGGGAGAAGGACCTAGGTGCATGTTGGGTGTGTTCTTGTCACCGGCACTCACCCGTCTAGGACATAAGCGTCAGGATCTTTAAAGTCCGTTATGATGGAATGTATGCGACGCAGACTAGACCTCGGTTTATACTCTCATCCGAATGAATAGGAAACGGGAGTAAAGTGTCTTTCCCAAGAACACAACACAATGCCCCGGCCTGGGCTCGAACCCAGGACATACAGATCCGCAAGCCAAAGCTCTACCATTAGGCCACCGCGCCATTCCCCTGATGATCGATGGCCTGGTAGCACAGCTGGTATGTTGCGGGTTTCCTATGCCAACGGTCGCGAGTTCGAACCCCGCATGGGACAAAACTTACATGACTTACATGTAGGTTCGAGACTTTTCAGAACACCGAGGGTTTTCTACGGGTACTCCGGTTTCCTCGCTCCCTTCAATAAAGGTATCGGATGCAATCAATCTAAATTTCAATATTAAAAATTGATTTCTCGTCCGCCTACTGTATTAGCGATCTCTTCAGACCGCTGCTCTTTGAGTTCCATTGAAGAAAATACGCGTGGTAGTATCCTTATTATTATTATTATTATTATTATTATTATTATTATTATTATTATTATTATTATTATTATTATTATTATTATTATTATTATTATTATTATTCTCTGGCTGATGTTTCTCTCTAGCTTTGGCAACAACTAAATTCCTGTAATAACGGACAATGAAATGTAAACTTTAGGGGACAGAAAACACTTTTCAATTTACTTAAAGTGACAATATAACATGATTTTTTCCCCCGTGATAACGAGTTTTCCTAACGCTATGTAGGTTCGGGCACTGAATAGAAATAGACCAACGTTCCCCGGCGTGTCGTAAGAGGCGACTAACAGGGGTAATGTCAGCACGCTATCATTGGGCGAAAGTTTCAATTTCAATTTCAATTTCAATGGTTGAATTTAATGTCTCTTCACGACAGTGATATTAGACAATTAATTTAGTTACAAAACAATAAAACAAACAACTGTAGTGATATCAGTTACAACACTGTTGATAAGGACGATTTCATGATGACGTTTACGATATCGTAAATAATAGGACTTCGCACAACTTCTCGAATGTCACAAGTTGTTATGTTTACACCATTGTCTTTGTACATTAATTGCAGCACTGGGCAATCAACAATCAGATGTTGGACTGTAATGTTTTCTGAACATATACATGTAATATCTTTCACATATTTCGTACTCCATGAATTCAATCGTAATTTATAAACCAGCCTTGACACACTTCTAGGTCCTTTTACAGCACTTCCTAGTTTAACATTTCTGTAAGCAACTTTTTCCAAAAGGGCAAAATATTCACATGCAGCTAAGTCAACCTTGAGCATGACAGCGTCAGAATTGTCCGCTCCTGACTTAGCCAACGCATCCGAGAGCTCATTACCATAAATACCTACATGAGATGGTACCCAACAAAACGTCACACTGGTACCTCTCATACGTAAACAATGTATACAAAATCGTATTTCAAACAATAAATCTGTACGATTTTTGCTTTTCCAATTTCTTAAGGCAAGGAGCACAGCCTTAGAATCAACACAAATTGCTACTTGAAGTATTTGTTTAGGAATAGATAAAATGTATTCTGTAGCCATTAATATAGCAACAAGTTCACATGTGAATATTGATAAATTATTACCCAAACAATAAGAACGGTTGATTTTTAGTGCGGGTATACTAAACCCTGCACCACATGCTGATGACTCGAGTATACTACCGTCTGTGAACACTTGTAAATGTTGCGAGTAATGGTTTGAAATATGCTCTTGAAACTCAGATTTAAGCATATTATCATTTTCATTTTTCTTTAAATCGGTGTAATCTAAATCAAATTCTGCTTTTAAGTGTTCCCAAGGTGGAATTCTTGGAGAAACAGGCATTATCGGAATGTTTGCAATATCAATATTACATTCCATCATAATGTCCTGTGTATAGTCTTGTGTTGTTTGAATATAAGAAATATTCTGTGTTACTTTTGGATATTGTGTTTTCGAAAAGTTTATAATTTCCTCTTTTACTGAGTTCTCTACAGACAAACCTCGTATCAAATATTTTGCAGTTGCTAATTTTCGTTGTTCTGACAATGACAGTAAACCACACTCCTTATACACATTTAATGTGTTTGTGTGCACTGGAACACCCAGGGCCACTTTAATGGACTTACTGTCAATACTTTGAAGCCTGTTTAAGAGATAAGTAGGGGCTGAAAAATAAATTTCTTGGCCATATAACAACTTTGACCTAACAAGGGACGTCGCTAAATGCAACAAAGTTTTAGTGTCTTGGCTAAATGGTTGAAAACTTAAAATCTTTAATAAGTTCAACCTCTGCATTGCTTTTTTAATTAAATACTCAATATGAGATTTCCATTTTAACATGGGAGTAAAATGTACACCTAAGAATTTAATATTTTGCTTATAGGATAACACTTGATTTTCTAATATAAGGACTGGTAATTGTTTTGGATTCGTACCATTATTGAATAACATTAAACTCGTTTTTTCACCAGACAGTTGCAAACCATTTTCTTGCATAAACAAATTTAGGTTGTTTAATTCAAGCTGATACAGCTTTTGTATGTATAGCACTGTTCTTTTGTTGGTTCGTTTTCTAAGTGTTGTATTAATCCAGATAGCGATATCGTCTGCATATTGCACAACGTGTGTATTTTTTAGATAATACACGTGGGAGGTCACTTATTAGGAGAGAAAAAAGTAACGGTGCAATGATTGACCCTTGAGGTATACCCATATCAATATTTCTATTAGAAGAATATGTGTGTCCTACTCTAGTACAAATAGTCCTTTCCACCAATAAGCTTTTTATGTACGAATAGATGTTTCCACTGAGACCGATAGTTTTCAACTTATACAAAAGTCTTGCGTGCCAAACACTGTCATACGCTTTCTTTATGTCGAAGAAAGTAGCAAGCACACTTTTTCTTTTAGAAAACTGTTTTTTAATATGACTAGTGAGTTTAACTAAATGGTCTGTTGTGCAACGACCTTTTCGGAATCCAGCTTGAGCCGTTGGAATAATGTTATTTTTATTAAAAAAAAACCTAATCTCTCGTTTACAATTTTTTCCAATAATTTTCCTACATGGGATGTTAACGCAATAGGACGATAACTGTTTACAGATGTCGCTTTAAGATAGGAACAATTACTGACTGTTTCCAGACTTTAGGTACAGCTCCACTTTCCCAACATTTTTGAAAAAGTGAGAGTAATATTTTCTTCCAAATTATAGGTAAATGGTGCAGCATCTGGTACGAAATGCCATCGATTCCAACAGCTGAAGTATTAGTTGCAAAAGACTGTAATTTTTCATTGAGTTCATCAAGAGTAATAGGACAATTTAAAAACAATTCATCATTATTAGGGGGATCTGTATACATTTCTTTCCCTTCCTTTTCTTTTCTACTGTTGCGAACAGTCTCACTTAAACTGCTTGTAGAGCTTAGTTCAGCAAAGACAGTCACAAAGGCCCCCGCCTTTTCTGCATGAGAGGGAAATATATTATTTTCTAATTTTATGGGGTAGGTTTGTGCCTTAGGTTGATTTTTCATGTCTTTAATTTTTTTTCCAAACTTTATGTACATCTTTTGACTCAGTGATTTCTTTCTCACAAAACTTTACCCAGTTCTTCTTCTACACAGAAGTCACCGGCCAGGACTGAGGAACTTCACGTTACTATAGGTTCAACGACCACGTGCTCGGGGTCACAAGGCGAGCCACACTGTACTCGTGGATTTAGGCTGTGGCCAACAGCCTGAAGAGGGTTGGGCTCTGTCAGGTCTTTCTTGCTTAAGACACACCATATGATGAAAAGAACCACTCACTCCATAACCGTTGGCCACCAGGACGAAGATGATAAGTAGGGTACTGATGGACAACTTAGCAAGATCCGCAGGAGAGACAACATCGTTATAGGAACCTGGAATGTCAGGAACCTAACTGCTGAGGGAAAATTATAAAAACTGGACCACGAGCTGGACCACTATCGATGGAACATTTTAGGTATCAGTGTACTGCGCTGGAAAGGCCTTGGTGAAATAACGACCGACAAAGTCCATAAACTTTATTTCAGTGGGATAGATGACACGCGTGTGATTCTTGGTCCACAAAGACATTATAGCCACTGTCATGGGTTGCCACCTAGTCTCCAGTAGACTAAATATCATCCGTCTGAGAGCAGCCCCCTTCAATATCAGCATCATACAGGCCTATGCCCCAACATCAGTCTATGACGACAGCGAAGTGGAGGATTTCTGTGAACATCTCCAGGCTGCCATGGACCAACTGCGGAATAAGGACATAGTCATAGTACAAGGCGATTGGAATGCCAAGGTTGGAGAAGATGCGCACCACAATTGGGGAGACTCGTGTAGACACCACTGTAACAACGAGACAAATGACAGGGGTCTGAGACTCTTGGAGTTTGCCAGATTCAACAAGCTCATACTGGCAAACACGCTTGGTCTCCACAAAAAATCCAGACGATGGACACGGCACAGTTCCGGCGGGGAGCATCACAACCAGATCGACTACATCGTGGTCAAGACACGTTTCAGATCAAGCATCAGCTTTGGCAGGGCACGCACCTTTCCAAGAGCAGACATCGGAAGTGACCACGATCTCGTGATGATGTCCTTCCGGCTCCACTTGAAGAGAGTAAACACAACAAATTGCACTAGACTGGACCCCACTGCAACCACGATACAAGTGACAGGGGTCTGAGACTCTTGGAGTTTGCCGATACAACAATCTGATACTGCCAAACACGCTTGGCCTCCACAAAAAAAATGCAGACTATGGACATGGCACAGTCCCAGCATGGAAGCATCACAACCAAATTGACTACATCATGGTCAAAAAATGCTTCAGATCAAGCATCAACATTGGCAGGACACGCACTTTAAAAAAAACAACAGACATCGGAAGTGACCACGATCTCGTGATGATGTCCTTTCGGCTCCACCTAAAGAGAGTAAATCCAGCACCAGAATGAAATTCGATCTAGACAAAATGCAAGACCCGCAGGTGGCAAAAATATTCCAAGCCACAACTGGAGGGACATTTTCACCACTGCTCATTTTGGGAGCTGGTGAACTAGATTTCAACACCTTGACCACCGCCTTCAACTCAGCTATGACAGATGCCGCCACTGAGATCATTGGTAAGCATTGCCCAAAGAAGAAACCGTGGATCACACCTACACTTTTGGACCTGTGTGACAAACGGAGAGAGATGAAAAAGAACAAGAAAATCTTACATGGAGCTTATACCTACCGAAAAATCAACAATGACATCCAAAAGGCATGCACACAGCAAAGGAGAACTGGATAAAAGATCAGTGCCAGGAAATAGGGAACAAGACCAACAGTAAGAAGGCCTACCAGACTGTGAAGCGTCTGACAAGTATTAAAAAGCCCAAGGTCTTCACGATCCAAAGCAAGTCTGGCATATGCCTTACAGAAGAACAAGAAGTCTTGGATAGATGGACAGAGTAATGCTCTGACCTTTACAACCACACACCAAACGGAGACCCATCAGTTCTTGCACGTCCCCAAAACAGAGAAGAAGAAGAAATCTTCCCATTTCTTCGAGAAGAAGTTGAGGCAGCAGTGCAATCGCTGCTGAAGGGGAAGGCAGCGTGAGTGGGACAACATACCCGCGGAACTGCTTCAAGCAGGAGGAGAAGCGATGATTGATGCCCTCACCATTATCTGTAACAATATCTGGCTGAGTGGGGAGTGGCCTACACCACGAGCCTAGTCGCTTGTCATCACTCTTCCCCAAAAGGTAACCTTCAGGAGTGTGAAAATTACCGCACCATCAGCCTCATCAGCCATCCCAGCAAGGTCCTCCTGAAAATAATACTTAACAGGTTGAAACCCCAAGCTGAATAAATCATAGCTGAGGAACCAGCAGGATTCAGGGCAGGGCGAAGTACCACTAAACAGAATTTTAACCTAAGAATACTCTGCGAGAAATACCTACAGCACCAACAACATCTATATCATGTGTTTGTAGAATTCATGAGGGCGTTTGACCGAGTCTGGCATGCAGCTCTGTGAGCATCCATGAGAGTGTACAATCTCAGCCATAACATTATTGAAGTCATCAAAAGCCTGTATGACAAGGCTGCCAGTGCAGTCCTCCACAACAGCGCCACCGGGAACTGGTTCAGAGCAACAATCGGCGTGCGTCAAGGATGCCTACTCTCTCCAACATTCTTTAACATCTTCCTAGAGCGCATCATGTCAGATGCCCTTGCAGATCACGAAGGCACAGTCAGCATAGGGGGTAGAGGAATTTCCAGCCTTCGTTTTGTGGATGACATTGATGGATTGGCTGGAGAGGAACAAGAACTTGAACAGCTGGTACAGAGGCTTGACACCACCGCCAGAGGTTTTGGAATGGAAATAAGTGCAGAGAAGACCAAAATGATGTCTAACAACACCATCACCATGAAAGATCATGTCTGATAACAGTCATCCCATGTGTAGATCATTTGAACTGTTGCCCTCAGGTCGGAGGTTTAGAACCCCGGCCTGGAAAAGAAACTTGTATGGCCACTCTTATGTACCAAGTGCAATCCGCATCTTAAATTTAAGCAAACTGTAATACCTCCAGTTACTACAATGGCTACATTTGTCTTCTGTGTACTGTGATGATGTAATGTAATATGATGTGAGTTGTGCAATGAAGTCAGCTATTTGTCATGCGTATGATTGTCTTAATTAATGTTTTATATAACAAAAACTGTTAATATTTCTTTTAGTTTTTAATCTTTCTGTCTTAGTCTTTGTGCTACTAAAGACAAATTTCCATGTTATTGTATTTTAACTATGGACAATAAAGATTCGTATTCGTATTCGTATTCGTATCAACACGGACATCAAAGTCCGAGGCCAATCCCTCAACACGTTGCATAGCTTCAAATATTTAGGAGCCATTGTATCAGACAATGGGTCCCGACAGGAAGTCCTCTTCAGGATCGTACAAACAACTGCTGCCCTGACAAGTTTGAAGCCCTTTTGGAAAGAAGGAAGGTCAGACTACCCTCAAAATATGGCTGCTGCGCTCCCTTGTCATCTCCATCTTCCTATACGCTTGCAAAACATGGACCCTCACAGCAAATCTACAACGAAGAATACAGTGCATAGAGATGAGGTGCTACAGAAGACTTTTGGGTATCTCCTCAGTACATCAACAACGACGGAGTCTGACAGACCATCACACAAGCCATTGGACCACACGATGACATGCTTACAGTGGTGAAGAAAAGGAAACTCCGATGGTATGGCCACGTCACCACATCATCAGGTCTTGCAAAGACCATCCTGCAAGGCACGATTCAAGGAAAAAGAAGAAGAGGGATACGGAAAAAGATGTGGGAAAACAACATTCGAGATTGGACTGGCTTGACACCGAGCGAAGCCATAAAGGTTGCTGAGAATAGAAATAGGTGGTTTACGCTGGTTAAACGATCATCTGAGGTGCCCTAACGACTTTCGAGTTATGGAATAGGATAGGATAGGAGTTTTCCTAAGTGTTTGCATTGCTGTTGAATCATATCGCATTGAATCATACGATAGTTGTCGCTGTTTGCTAACATCGACGTCTGAACTGTGTTTTTCGGTTTTGTTTTCCGTCGTAAATAAACGAAACACTGATTGCAACCGCTCTGTACTGACACAGAAAACGTTGATAGGCTATTGTGCAACGTTTTAAGACGATCTTACTCGCTCAGTTTATAAGAGTTACTTATTTATTTATCTCACAACACCTACTTTTGAAAAAAGAAAAGGTTATTGTGTCTTTCAGATTATTTTGTTTTCCAATAGGAACATAACTAATTAGTGTGAATGTTAAGTGGAGCTATTGTGACAAAGTGAGGTCTAGTAACTTAAACACACAAGCGCAAAGGGATTAAAGTGCTATAGAACCTGAAGATATTAAGATATACAATCTCAAGAAATAAGATATTTGTGTAAAAAAAACCACAATTAAACAACAGCAAACAAATATAGGCGAAAATAATTATTACTTGGGTGTTTGTAAACAGATATTGCTGTAATATTTTCGTATTTTCGTTTGTAGTTGTCACTCCTACCACCTACTCAGATGAATCGGGTGAAATCTAGACCCAGAAATAGCTTGCAAAAATGGTTTTAATTAATGGTTTTATTATTGCATTTATATTCGCACGAGAAAGCGATCGAGCTTGTGTGTGTGTGAGAGAGAGAGAGAGAGAGAGAGAGAGAGAGAGAGAGAGAGAGAGTAGGGTGAGAGAGAGACAGCGATAGAGAGAGATTTTAAATTAGTAATTAAGATTTGAGACTAATTACAGAATGAACGAATATTGTTCACACCCACCAGTGTCCGTACGGCAGACTGGAATAGCCGTCCCAGGGAAGAGGGTATAGGAACGTAAACTAACTCTGAACCACCAGAGCAATCTTTGTGCTAAGGTAGACAATAGCAATTGCCACTTTTTTCTTGTCCACCACGAGATTCGAACTTTTGGGGTGATGGGAGAGAGAGAGAGAGAGAGAGAGAGAGGGAGAGAGAGACAGAGAGAGACAGAGAGAGAGAGAGAGAGAGAGAGAGAGAGAGAGAGAGAGAGAGAGAGATACATTTGGACATCGTCCCGTTACTTCCCAAAACATATTACATACATACAGTTCACACAATCTTCGGGCCACCAGCCCATAGAAAGGTAGAGTTGCGGATCACGTGATCCATAAACATTGCATAGTTCTGTAAACTAAATATAATTTCATTTGAATTTATGATGAAGTAACATGCTCGTAGAATTCCGTTCGTAATTTTAGGGCATGGAACATAAACAAACAAATTCTCCAAAGATGAAATTTTGTTCCGTATTTTAGTAGATGAACACATGATTGAACATGGAAAGTTATATACTTAGCTCTTAAATCATTGTATAATGTACATGCGTTAGGAAATGATCTTCGTCTTCTGGTACTTTGCAACATTTACACATATTTCCTGTTGTATCAAAAGTCAGTCTAAAAAATGAAGCTCTCACAGGCAAAACACCAAGCCGTAGCTTAATCAGACAGTCTCTAAAACATTTTACATGAACGCTTTCAAAGTACGCTTCTGTTTCAAAAACATTCTTGAATATTCGATATCGTTGGTACGTGTCTTTTATCAGAACTGAACTGTCCCATTCCTGGATATAAACATCTTTCATCCTTTGTTTGAGCACAGCAATAAAGGTGTTTTCACAACCCACTCCCTGCTGTAACCATGCGTAACCAAAGCCCAGATTGAACAAAGTATTTTCCAACCTCGTCACCCAACATTTCTTTCCCTTCTCATGTAGGTTGAAGAGCATAGTATAGGCCTGCCTTGGTAATCTAGATGAATCTAACTTCAGAAGTTTGAGCCAATAACGTATGCATTGCACAGCACTGTTTATATATAATGGATATCTCCCTGTTTCTCCATATACAAGTTTATTTGGCACACCTATTGGAATATTCAAAAAACGTTTACAAGCAAAAGTATGGACCTTTTCAATGTTGTCTAGTCTGTGGAGACCCCAAACCTCAGAGGCATATAACAATACTGGCTGAACTTGGGTATCAAAAATTTTTAAGTAGCAGTTTCTGGAGATATCTCTTACTTTGGAGATCGTTTTCACGCATTCAAAACAAGTTTTTCTTACCTTTAACGCTAGTGCATGTACACCTTTACTGATGCTCATTTTTGTCGTGAACATAAAACCTAGGTAATTGTATTCATTTACAACTTCCACTTTGTTCCCATCTAAATTCCAATTCTCATATTTTCCTAAGAAACCCCCTTTACGAAAAACAATGACCTTCGTTTTATCAGTGTTAATACTCAAAAATAATCTTTTACATGCATCGTTCAGAATATTGATGTGGTTCTGCGACCCTCTGGGGGTAATAGACAAAAGAACAATGTCATCCGCAAACAATAAAAATAGGTCAATCAAATTTGGCAGTATTTGTATGTCATGCATACCTTCATTATCTACAGCTGTTGCAACCTCGTTAATGAACAAAGAAAAATTTCCGGGCTTAAAATATAATCTTGTCTCAGGCCTACTGGACATTCAAAAAATTCTGTGAGTCTGTCTTCGACTCTGACACATGACAACACTTTCTTGTAAACAGAGAGAGAGAGAGAGAGAGAGAGAGAGAGAGAGAGAGAGAGAGAGAGAGAGAGAGAGAGAGAGGTAGAGAGAGAGAGAGATTTTTATCAACACACATCGAATTTCAACTATATTAATTCGATCACATTGCAACGAAACAGTATAATTATGTGTATGGCATCATTAGAAAATAGTGCTGTTTGACAATCACCGAAATCAGCCCCAAACCATGCAAACACAAACAGTTGCTTCTCTCCCCTCCCCCTCTCTCTCTCTCTCTCTTTCTCCCCACCCCTCAAGTTCGATTTCCGATTTGAGCAAGAAAAAAATGGCAACTTCACTGTACATTTTTATTCTGCGGATGATCAACGTGCCAATGTTCGTGCGAATATCAATGGTACTTTTATTTTCTTTTATCTTTTTATTAATTTTTTTTTACAAAAAAGATGACCAACGAAGGGTAACGATTCTTTCTGGCTAGACTGGACACAAATAATACACTATAGAACGCGTACGGAGAGGTTCCACGAGGACTTCAAAATAAAGCCTTTCGCGGTTCACTCTTTTCTATCTTTTTCCTTCCCAAAACCCACACTCTTCCGCTGTTGTTTACGTAAGTGGGTTTTCATTTCCTCGTGGTTATTTTATATCCAAATATAGGCTGTACTGGTCTTTTCCGGTGCGGTTTAAATCGGTTCGTTTTCCTTTCCTCACAGTTATTTTATGTCAAAATATACTCTTCTGTCCTCAGAGAACGGTTTTCGTCCGCCATTATGTCTGTGTACACTTTCTGTGTAAGTTTATGATGATTTGCCAAGACTGGATTCGGCTCAGGAAATGGCTGGCTAAGGACAGGAGTAGAAGATTCTGGGGGAAAACTGGAGAGAGAGAGAGTGTGTGTGTGGGTGGGTGGGTGGGTTTGTGTGTGAGTGTGTGTTATTGCACCCCGTTACATAATCATGTTAGAAGACTGGGATTTCAATTTTCCGTTCTTGGTGATCATTGTTGGGAGTAGAGCTGCTGAAAGCTCTAGTCATAACTAAAGTCAAAGACACAGTATCAGTCAGTTTAGATGAACACATAATTATACATGAGGCAATTTGATATTCCAGAGACAGGATCCGAGTGCTAGAATTTTGCATACATAAAATGTATAGTACATTTTTAAGTGTGCACAGTATTATCTTCTATCCTATCCTATTTTATCCTATCCCGTAACTCGGAAGTCGTTGGGGCACCACAGATGATCGTTTAACCAGCGTATTCCATCTTTCTGTGTCCTCAGCAACCCTGATGGCTTCGTTCAGTGTCAAGCCAGTCCATTCTCGAATGTTGTCCTCCCACCTCTTTTTTGGTCTCCCTCTTCTTCTACCTCCTTGCACTGTGCCTTGCAGGATGGGTTTTACAAGACCTGATGATCTGATGACGTGGCCGTACCATCGGAGGTGTGATCCACGGCTTCTTCTTTGGCCGTTGCTTGCCAAGGATCTCAATGGCGGCATTTGTCACAGCTGAGTTGAAAGTGGTGGTCATGATGTGGAAATCTACTTCACTTACTCCCAAAATGAGCAGTGGTGCAAATTTCCCTCCAATTGTGGCCTGAAATATTTCTGCCACCTTCGAGTCTTGCAGTTTGTCCAGGTCGAACTTCAGTCTAGTGCTTATTTACTCTCTTCAAGTGGAACCGGAAAGTCATCATAATGAGATAGCGGTCACTTCCGATGCCTGCTCCTGGAAAAATGCGCGTCCTGCCAATGTTGATGCTTGATCTGAAGCGTTTCTTGACCATGATATGGTCGATCTGGTTGTGATGCTCCCCGCCGGGACTGTGCCATGTCCATCGTCTGGATTTTTTGTGGAGACCAAGCGTGTTTGCCAGTATGAGATTGTTGTATCTGGCAAACTCCAAGAGTCTCAGACCTCTGTCATTTGTCTCGTTGCAGTGGGGTCCACATGTGTCTCCCCAGTTGTGGTGCGCATCTTGGTCAACCTTGACATTCCAGTCGCCTTGTACTATGGCTATGTCCTTATTCGGCAGTTGGTACATGGCAGCCTGTAGATGTTCATAGAAATCCTCCACTTCGCTGTCGTCATAGTCTGATGTTGGAGCATAGTCCTGGATGATGGTGATGTTGAAAGGGGCCGCTTTCAGACGGATGGTAATGAGTCTACTGCAGACTGGGCGGCAACCAATTACAGTGGCTAGAATGTTCTTGTGGACCAAGAATCCAACGCCATGTTCCTGACTGTCATCTCTCCCGCTGAAATAAAGCTTGTGGCCTTTGTCGGTCTTTGTTTCACCTAGGCTTTTCCGGCGCAGTTCGCTGATACCTAAAAGGTTCCATCGATAGTGGTCCAGCTCGTGGTCCAGTTCTTATAATTTTCTATCCGCAGTTAGGGTCATGACATTCCAGGTTCCTATGACGATGTTGTTTCTTGTGCGGATCTTGCTAAGTTGTCAATCAGTAGCACACTTATCACATCCGTCCTGGTGGCCAACGGGAGGCGCTGTCCTTGGTGACCCGGGCGACGACCGATCCGGTATGGAGTGAATGGTTATTTTCATTATGCAATGTGTCTTGGGCAAGAAAGACCTGGCAGGGCCCAATCCTCTCCAGGCTGTTGGTCACAGCCGGTATCTACGAATACAGTGTGGCTCGCCTTGGCCCCGAGCACGTGGTCGTTGAACATGTAGTAACGTGAGGTTCCTCCGTCCTGGCCGGCGACTTCCGTGTAGAAGACTTTCGTCCAGTGATGCCGTGCTCACCCTTGTCAGTCGCCTCTTACGAAACGCCGGGAAACGCTGGGTCTATTTTATTCAGTGCCCGAACCCACAGGGCAATTGTGTATTGTTAAAATATATATATATGATTTTTGTCGTTAGGACCGTTTTGGGAGTAATGTCGTGTTAGTCAGGGATTGGACAGGAGTTTTGACAATCAGAGCACTATGTTGTTTTAGTTTCGGTCATTCGGAATCTCCTCAGAACCGCTTCTGTGAAAGGAAGTGAGGGGGAAGAAAGCGAGAATCAAACAGTAAGCTTAGATAGCCAAGCTCCTATTCGATGTGCACGTCAGTCGTACCACAGTCAGTTCTTTTTTTTCACTGAACTAAGTAACACGTTTTGATATTAATAATCTCTCTCTCTCTCTCTCTCTCTCTCTCTCTCTCTCTCTCTCTCTCTCTCTCTCTCTCTCTCTCTCTCTCTCTCTCTCTCTCTCTCTCTCTCTCTCTCTCTCTCTCTGCTCTTCTTTTCTCTTCTCTTTTTCTTTTAGTTCATACCACATGACTGATAGCGTTAATTACAGTATATCACTTACTGTATAAGCACGCACAACGTTCTAGGTCCGAAATACAAAATGCTGCGGTCTGCACATAATATGGAAGCGAAACAGATTATTAGCAGATGTGTAGTACTTTTCCATTGTAACATTTGGACTCAGTCCATTAAACCATAATAGAACCGGAAAACAACAACATTGTACTAAAAAAGTCATCAAGCCAGTGTAACTATTTTGACACCCCCTACTGGATTTAATCCCCGGAGGTCAAAAAAAAAAAGATATCTCGAAAATTAAAATGACTTAACTGGCACCTTTCTCCATCTCAACCCACACTGTCTCAATCGTCAAACATACCAGAATGGCACATTCCCTCTAACGCCGTTTTATTTGGTGTTTCTCGCAGCTAGTAGTCTAGTTCCACTAGATAACATTAGACGTACGAGGCTCAATCTACATCTAATTGTCCAGTAGTAGTGGTATTAGCTGAAACAGAAGTGAATGTAGTCATTTTCGACTTACCACATTTTGCTCTCTGAGGGTTTGGATTTTGTTTTGGGTGGGGAGGGCAGGTAAGGGGGGGAGGAGGGCGAGGGGGCGTCAGTACAGTCTGTTATCCAGTATATTTAAAAACGAAAGCTTACTCTTGCACTGGACGTTAATGAAACTGTTTCCGCAGCGGCACAGGGTCATTACACGGGAAGGCTGCCAATCACTATGGTCTTCTTTCTACTGTCTATACAATAACTATGGTTACTCATACCCCAGAGCGTTGTGTCCAGTGCTGACCGTCTAAACTCAAAACACGCCACCAGCCTCTGCTTAAACGATCGAACAGCAGATGTTGTTATTGTTGTTTGTAGATTATAGTCACACGACACTTTCGCATATAGGTGACTACTGGACCGATTTATATTGACACCAGCGGGCCAGTTGTTGGTAAAGGGGAAAATAATATGATCACACGTTGACCAATCCGGGATTCGAACCAGCGATCTTTCGGTTACTAGCAAGACGCTCTTACCAACTGAGCTACCCGGCCCCTCTAGCAGATGTTAGTGGAACCTTGACTTAAGTAGTGTAGCTGCATGGGAGGATTGGGGGAGGGGGGGGGGGAGTGGGCCAATAGACAGAAGGCTTCGTATAAAGTTCGTCAGGGTCGTCATCTTGTTTGCATTTCATCATTCCATCACCAACGACGAAGTCCGACATACCATCACACAAAGCCATTGGACAACACTATAACATGCTCACAGTGTTGAAAACGGAAACTACGATGGTATGGCCACGAAACCAGAGCATCAGGCCTTGCAAAGACCATCCTGCAAAGCACGGTGCAAGAAGAAGAGGGTGGCAGAAAATGTTGTGGAAGGACAACATTCGAGAATGGACTGGCTTGACATTGAACGAAGCCATGAAGGTTGCTGCTGATGACTGTCACGTGGGGTTTATGGGCTCTGCACAATGGAATTATGGACCCTCACGTTTATTCGGTGGGAACTGCTAGTAAGTCACCCTATGAATTACTTTAATAAATTTATTTGTTTAGCTCGTTCTGTGTTAAGATTGGGGTACAGAGATAGATAGAAAAATGGTAAAAGATTCCTGTCACACTAGCTTTCACACGGCTATGAATCATATGTAGTCCAGCCACTTGAGAACAGTTAAAATCACACATTTAATTCTTCTACTCTATACAAGGTTTTCTAGGTACTAATCTAACTTAAAAAGTCTCAGTCAATGATAATAGTTCGATCGCTGATAGTCTAGGCAGCTGTTATTTCTTCCTCGGGCACTTGCTATTATATTGCATGTAGATTGGACTACTGTGGTCCGTTTTACAGTTTCTGAAGAGTGGACTACTGTGGTCCGTTTTCAATCAGTTTAAGTGCACTTCTGTGTATACACTTAACTTTCTTCTGGTGCGTGCGAAGTCCTTCTGTGAGGTAGCTTCTGGTACACCTGTGTCGTTGTGTAGTTGGGTTCCCTTGCCACGCTGTGGGGTCTTGTAGGGTGTGATCCAAGGTAGCTCTTTCCGACTTGTGCGGTAGAGGCAACGCAGACAACTCGTTTCTGGGGAGTTGGGCGCACGGGATAGCTCGCCTGCTCGTCTGTAATATACGAGACGAAATTCTGCACAACCCTGAATAATCGGTTTGTGCAGAGCGTCTCACTGAAAGCCAAAGTAGCCCTCAGTGATAGCTCCACATCTCTATACATAAGCGACGAACATTCTGCTACTTCCGGGGTCCACTGGAATCTCAATTCTAAATTCCTATACATACATAAATATCAATCGGGTCTAACTATACACATACAGAATTAATAATATTATAAACATTCAGTGGTACAGCCACTGGTCTGCAAACATACATATAAGTTAAACAACAGTGGTTCCGTACAGTATACAACATGGTGGCGCAACCGGTCGTGTTTCGCCTCGTGCTCGGCTCTTCCACGTGGTACGGCAAATTCGGATTAACAATTCACATGTATGCATAGCAAATTCCACAAACATAATTTCAACAATAATATAAATATATCACGATGAAACAGAAGGATGTTCATTTACCTGTTTGACAAGTTCAGGCCCGTGGCGACTTAATAGAATTCTAAGATTCTTAAGTCCTGCTTCCTGGTCTATGTGTGAAGAGATTTCTCTGCCAGCTATTGTAGCTGTTCACACTTCGGTGTCTTACTCTCAACTGACCAAAACTGTGCTAGGTTTGGACCCAGTCAAACTGGCTCGAACCGCTTTGCCTGAGCTCTCATTGGTTAAACTTTTTACGACTCTCGCCCACAGTGCTGAGTCACTTCGCTGTGAGGGTCTGGCTCGCAGTGTGTTGTACTGTAAGTGCTTGCTGTGTAATACCCTAACTCTCTAATGCTACAATGATTACACAAGGCTAAATATCGAATAGGCAGAGTAAAACTAGCCAGTTCATGACAATGACAGAGAAAGATGGAGTACACTGGTTAAACGATCATCTGTGGTGCCCCAACGACTTTCGAGTTACGGGATAGGATGAGGTAGGATTGTAAAAAGAAATTAAACCGGGTATCTTCACCATCTAAAATCGTTATTTTCCATCCTTCAGCTCGTTGGGCATTTGGAGAGACATGAGGTGTGTATGCCGACGTGGGGAGTTTTCGCCTAAATTGCAATATAAAAAAAATTAATTGCTGGATCGAAAGTCCATCGGTCACATCCCCCACACGTAAACCCCCTTTTCTAAGGATTTAGAACTGCCAAAGACCTCTGAAAAAAGTAGTTTTTGTAGTATTACAAGAGGACGAGAAACAAACAGAAAGGAAATATGCAAGAGGAAGAAAGAAAGATATTTAACAAAAGAAAGAAAAAAAAACACCGTTTTCCACATGAAAAGTCTGGTCGTTTTAAACTGCTTACTCGCCCATCAGAGAACTCTCATCTCAGTCAAGTAGATAACACAAAACACTTATCGTCTTTGATCATAACTCACTCAATAAGGGATATTTATGCTGTTTCCATAGAAAAGAATAGCTCTAATGTGTGTCGTACGTAACCCTTAATCACGATCTCGTGCTAGAAAGCCATTTCAATTCCGCAGCGCGTAAGATTGGACAGATGATGTGCTGATGAGCGATGCTACGTTTGCAGGACACTTTTTTTAAAGGTTAGATATACACATCAAACAGAAAAAGGGAAGAAAAAATGGTAAGGCTTTTCTTGTTAAAGAGTCAATTTAGTGCTTGTGTTTCAGCACCCGTGGACTGGGGGAGTTGGGTGGGTAACTATATGTTCTTTCCCATGGTTTTCAATAAAGTCAAATTATTTAGTTTGTTAATTAGTAATTGTTTATAGAATCAGGACCACACGTCAAATTATAATTTAGCATCAACAAAAGAAAGCGACCTGAAGTTTACCTTAACGGGCGATAACATAATTATTTCCTTTGAGTAATGACAAAATACTGTCATCGTCGTATCACCTCGATGAGGATGACGTTAATAAAACAACCTAACTGCAAACCAGCCAAAATACTTCGTAGAGAAATTATATTTTATTTGGAAGAAAACAGTGAGCTTTGAGTCACATCCATAGCAATGTGAGTCAATGTACTCACAATCCCCCCGTGCCTTGCAGGATGGTCTTTGCCCCTCCCCCCCCCCCACTCCTACCCCAATATTTTTCAAGATTTTTCCATATTTGTGCGAGGTGAGTTCAAAACAGTCCAAAAATGACATTTAATTCTTTGTTTGTCCATCTGTCCGTCCGTCTGTCCGCCGTCTGGATGTGCAAAGCTTGCAAGTGGATTAATATATTAGAACCTATTTCAATTATCACAACCAAAATCTGTAAGATAGTGTACACCCATGCTCTTCATAGATGATCAGTGATTGAATGACTGCACTTCAAGGTCAAGGTCACAGTCAACAAAAATAAAAATATTTTCACGAAATTCCACCGTTTATCTAATTTATTAATATTGTACTTACGATTCTTTGACGCATGATAAATATCAATAAGCCAAACATCCTATGCAAATTTGGTCAACCTCACTCGAAGATCAAGGTCATTGGAGCTGTCCAAAGTCAGTTAGTATAGGTACTTTGAAGCTATCTTGACCCTAAACTATGAGAGATATAAAGTCCAAAGTTGTTGTGTTTAGAGATGATTGATTGATATTTTATGCGTGTTCCGTTCATGCGTTGATCTTGAAGGTCAAGGTAATTTTAGGCATTGCAAAAACATACAAAAAAAGTCATCGTACAGTGGAATGGGCTCTATTTAACCCATAGTAAGCTTATGCAACAACATTGGATTATTTTATTATACATGATCATGAGAGGTCACGTGAAAGTCAATGTCATCCCAAGGTCAAGGTCACTAAAGGTCAAGGTCATCCCAAGGTGACTTTTAATTTTGGCATACTACAACTTTCGCTGTAGTTTAGTAGATATTACATGTACATGAATGTATTTGGAGCCGGGGATCAAGGTCATCTCAAGGCCAAGAGCATACAAAGATCAAAGTTTGTATTACTTTGTATTTTAATTCCCCTGTTTCATTTTTGTTCCTTCTGGGCAGTCATTTTCATGTTAAATATTGCAAGTTCCATAAGAAGCATGTGAGTCACATAACCCTTGCCCTCCTAGTTTGTTTTTTTAGTGTTTTTTTCTCTTCCTGCCCATATGATATCCCTGTGTGCCACAGATATTAAACAGGACACTGAATTAAGCGGTAAGCCTCTCTTACTCCAATAAATCTGGCTTTACTCGCCCCTCCCCAACTCAATCCCCGACGTGTAGTCGATGGATCCAGTTGTAGGTTTAGACTGTGGGAAAAGACCGGAAGGCTGTATTAGCCAACCGCCTCTGTCTTGGTCTTGCGTTTGGTGAAAAGGGGCCCCGACATTACTATCGCATCTCCACCACTACCCCAATCGCCATCGTCATCACCGCAACTTCGCACCATCACTCCCAACACGACCACAACCATCATCATCATCATAAAATCCGCCACAAGCACCACCGCCATCACCACCACAACAATCACCACCACAACAATCACCACCATCATCATCATCATCACGAACTACTCATCCCCATTGGGTATCCAACTGTTCCTTCTCGAAAACGACAGCGATGCTAATCTTAAAAGTTAACACAGCAGAAATTTTTCTTCATGTAATTTTGCCTTCTCTCTTACAATGCCGGCCTCTTTTAGGGGATTCCGGCGGAAGACTGAAAATAAAAAGAGATAATTATGTTATCGGCCATTATTTTGAGGAGGCCAAGTTGTTTAGTTGAACACTGTGTACAAACATCTCGAAAAAAAATACTACATGCAATAATACCTTCTGCCGACGTTTGGACAGCCATCGATATTATATTCTTGTAGAAAACCTGATTTGTAACTTTAGACTTGCACACCAGCTTGCACTTTGGTTTTTGAAGTTTTTGACTGAAAAACAGCACACAGGTTTTGTGAATAGCCTTCAATCTGATTCGGTTGTGCGTGTTATCTCTGAAAATGGCCATGGAAAGGCACTGTCTGATTTTGTACACTGGTGTGATGATGACTATCTGGATTTTTTTTTCAAAACTGATAAGTAACAAATGCATACATAACTAAAATAATACTGATTTGGACAAAAACAACAAAACGCAATTCTTATGTGATTTTGTCCGCCTGACGAAGAGCTTAGCTCGAAATTTGCATTGTTTTGTTTTGTCTTTTATTGTTTTGTTTTGTCTTGTTGTTGTTCAAATTAGCATTCATTAGGGTTAAGTATTTATTTCTTTTTCATTATTTTACATGTAAACGCTTGCAGGGCCCTGTTCTATTCCATTTCTTCGAAACAAAGGACTGATTGTTGATTTTATCCTATCCTATCCTATCCCCTAACTCGGAAGTCGTTGGGGCACCACAGATGATCGTTTAACCACCGTACTCCATCTTTTTCTGTCCTCAGCAACCATCATGGCCTCGCCCAGTGTCAAGCCAGTCCATTCTCGAATGTTGTCCTCCCACCTCTTTTTTGTCTCCCTCTTCTTCTGCCTCCTTGCACCGTGCCTTGCAGGATGGTCTTTGCAAGACCTGCTGCTCTGGTAACGTGGCCATACCACGGAGTTTCCGTTTCTTTACCACTGTGAGCATGTCATCGTGTTGTCCAATGGCTTGTGTGATGGTCTGTCGGACTTCGTTGTTGGTGATGTGCTGGGTATAGGAAATGCCCAGAAGTCTTCTGTAGCACCTCATCTCCATGCTTTGTATTCTTCTTTATAGGTCTGATGTGAAAGTCAATGTTTCGCAAGCGTATAGGAAGATGGAGATGACAAAGGAGACTGATGGTCCTGTCTTTCCAAATGAGCTTTAGCATTGCCAGGGCAGCAATTGTTGATGTTAGAATAAGAACGAAAAACAAATAGTATTAAATACTCACGTATTATTTGTCTTTGAACAGCTTTGTGCGCTGTAATATGTTGCACAAAGCTGTGTTATGCTAACTGTGCTAATTTAATTTGAGTATTTTTATGTATTTTGTAACTTGGAAAGACAGGACCATCAGTCTACATTCCAAGGTAAGACTGCTGCGCTCCCTTGTCATCTCCATCTTCGTATTTGTTTGCGAAACATGGATCCTCACAGCAGATCTACAACGTAGAATACAAAAGCATGGAAATGAGGTGATACAGAAGACTTATGGGTATTTCCGATACCCAGCACATCACCAACGACGAAGTCCGACAGATCGGAAACTCCGATGGTATGGCCACGTCACCAGATCATCAGGTCTTGCAAAGACCATCCTAGATCCTGCAAGGCACAGTGCAAGGAGGTAGAAGAAGAGGGAGACCGAAAAAGAGGTGGGAGGACAACATTCGAGAATGGACTGGTTTGACACTGAGCGAAACAATCAGGGTTGCTGAGGACAGGGAAAGATGGAGTATGCTGGCTAAACGATCATCTGCGGTGCCCCTACGACCTCCGAGTTACGGAATAGGATAGGATAGGATAGGATGTATTTTAGCGTAAATATCAATTGTTAATTCAATAAGGCAATACATTTAATGGGAAAACGTAACCAAAACAACAACAAAAAAACTAACAATAACAACAACAACGCCACAATATTCCAGCAAACAGACACTGAATGACCGCTGTCTTTAGAAATAAGCTTAGCAGTTCTGCATAATTCCACCAATCTTCTCAACTCTCTTACAACCTCGAAAGGGAAAGTAAACAAAACATGAATTGAGTCCTATTTTTTAGTCACTCGGTATTCCACGTTAATGAAGAAGAAGAAGAAGAAGAAGAAGAAGAAGAAGAAGAAGAAGAAGAAGAAGAAGAAGAAGAAGAAGAAGAAGAAGAAGAAGATGATGATGATGATTAGATTAGATTAGATACTCAGTGCTTATAGGGTCCAGCGGACTGCCAAGAGCCGAATCAGGACCACAAAAAATTAAGTAAAATGAGATTAAACTGTTAACATTTAATTATTTTGAAAGATGTAAATAAAATCAGTTTCTTCAATAAAATCCAAACAAGAATACAAGACAAGACGACATGATTTAGATGCGATAAAACAAACCAACATCATGTAAAAATTGAAACAGGTTCTGACCATTGCATACTTTAAAAACCTCATTAAAAGGTACTGAACCAAGATATCTTTTCCTTAAATCAACCAGATCAACACATTCAGACATAAAATGACGAACGGAAAACGTTTTGTCACATGCAAAGCACCATGGTGGTTCCTCTCCTTTTAAAAGGAAATTATGGGTGACACAAGTATGCCCAATATGAAGGCGAGCCAAAACAGTTTCCTCTTTGCGGGTGGACGCAAAGTGATGATGATGATGATGATGATGATGATGATGATGATTATTATGGTAATGCGATCTTATAACTCGCTGTGACCGTGTCGGTTGACCTGCTTAATACAGGGCGGGAAAAAAGGTGTTAAAAATGTCAGGAGCAGCTATAAAATTTTGTTAAAATATAAAATTGTCCATATTTTCAGTTCTGGAGTAAACGGAGTCAGAACGCGTTGTTGAATAGCTGCCTTTTCACCGGCCAGTCACTTTACAATAAAGACATCCCACGCAGGGGACGGCTGAGGCTTTACCCCAACTACTCGAACCCCCGGTTACAAAAACAAAATAGAATACAAACATCATTATAAATCATCAACAAAACACATACATATAAAATGCCTATAGTGCTAAATAATAACATCATAGGAAGCCCTAGTGACCACCCGGCAGAAAGCGTCCAACACTCCCAAGCTGATCCAACAGACCTCATACACAAACAAGGAGTCTTGTCCAGGAAGAGTTTTCAAGAAAAAAGGTAGGTCATTGATCTAGCGAAGAAGAAGATAGTATAGCAGAGTGATAAGACAGATCAGGAATGGGAAAGAGCAAATGAAGAAGACAGCGACAGTGGGAATTTAAAGCACTAAATTTCCATAAAGTGGGGATACTATTTATACTGAAACCCCCGGCACTCCAACGGGGGTACTGTTGCCGCAGTGAATCAGTCATGCCTAAAAAGGCAAGACAGGTTTTCAACTGGGGCTTTCACTTTTCCTTTATAGGTTATAACAATCTACAGTGGCGAGATTGCTCATGACCCCAAGGGGTGGTAAAAGAAGAGGGAGACCGAAAAAGAAGTGGGAGACAACAATCGAGAATGGACTGGTTTGACACTGAGCGAAGCCATCAAGGTTGCTGAGGACAGAGAAACTTGGAGTACGCTGATTAAACGATCATCTGTGGTGCCCCTACGACCTCCGAGTTACGGGATAGGATAGGATAGTATAGGATTATGCTGATTCTTAGTGTGTCTAAACCTAGCCAGTAACTGCCTAGCCTTACATTTAGCCTGCCTACAGTCGGCATCGAACCACAGAGCTTCCCTCTGATCCCCACCCACACAAATTCGTCTGTTCATGCACTCACTGGCCGTGTGCAAGGCACTAGTAAACAACTCCAGTGCTTCATCAACATTATGATCTAATAAGTTCAAGTTCAAGTTCAAGAATACTTTATTATCTCAACAGAGAAATTATGACATACAATTGCTGATCGGTATGAAACATTAAAACAATACATACATAGATAAAACAAGTACACAGTAGGCTACATCTATAGTAAATTTCCAGTAATAAAAGACATCTCAAACATCAAGATCTTTATATACAAAAATATTACTTAGCGCTTATTTAAAAACTCAATAGATTTTGGGATAAAACTGTTTTTCGTTCTTACAAGAGAACATTTAGGCACACGCAGTCTGCGACCAGAGGGCAACATTTCATAATACTTTGCTAAAACATGTGAAGTGTCTTTCATAACCACTCCCGCCTTCCTCACCACACGGTATTCATGCAGTTCTCTCAAACTGTTTTGTCTTTCACCCGTCACTCTCGCACACACTCTCACCGATCTGTCAAGCACCCTCTTGTTCTTTACACTTAGCCCTCCAAACCAGCAACTAAAACCAAAAGTCAAAACTGATTCAATAAAACAACTGATTCAATAATAACATAACAGTCTGTCATATACGTTCTGAATAGCATCAGCTGAAAACTTTCCCAAAAATTAGTTTCTTTACTCTTTTTGTTATTAATACATTTCAAACACCCAAAATTGAGCAATATCACCAGACTGAAACAGAGAAATGTGGCGAATCAATGAACGAGTCAACCTGCAATGAGCGTACAAAACTGGTTACACATGAATCACTAGACAACACAAACTAGTCAATCACGTTACCACCACTTGCAGTCACAAAAGTTAACGAATCATCAAATTAAAACTGACATAAACCGTTTACAATAACACAATCAAACATAAATCCAATAACTGTTTACCAATTGCGTTCTCTTCCTTATTGTCCGAACGTATCAAAAATACTTCCTTCACATTTTCCCTTTCGTCAAAACCTTTCCATGCAGCATCTTCCACCTCAAAAGGTATAACATTGTTACAACTCGTTCTCGCATTCAAATCTCCGCAAATGATGAAAGAAATGTCTTCAAACCTCTCATACAAATCAACTAAACATTGCTCCAAAACTTCAATGCCATAACCATGCTCCGCCACATTCCAATATTTATGATAATAAAAATTACTGTCATATGGGTGAACATATAGGCAGATCATAACACAACTTTTAATAAACCAAGCCATACTTTTACTCACTTGTATTTCACATCAATTCTCTGTACAAAATCTACCAACATTTTACGAACAAAAACGAGTATACCTCCTCACTTTCTACTGTCTTCATTAATACGGACTCGTTTGGAACAATACACATCATAAGTTTTGAAAGGAGCATAAGTCAGTTGGTCATTGTCAAGAAAAGTTTCGTTAAGAGAGAAAATATCAAAAATCAACATCTTTAATATCCAATTTGTAAATCCAACCTTCACAATTCCAAGTGCACAGTGAAACATCACTTGGACGTCGGCCTCCTTCCCATTCCACAACTTTATTACCATCTCCACTCCACCACCCCCTAATCGTCTCCCTCCTACCTTTCTGAGTACCTCCCACCCCTCTCGCCCTCTTTGTTGCTGTTGGGTCTTTATGCTTCTCGTTGCCCGTTGCTGGAAAATATTCGTTTGCTCAGTGCCATTTTGTTGTGTATTTACTGACCGAGTGTTTTGTTTTGAACCTGCACTCTTTTGATGAGGACTATTGACTGAAGCAGCACGTGCTCGATTACGACTGTTTACGGGGTTTTCCCTCCTATTGCTACAACTAGCTCGTGACGATTCAGAAGGTAGCTGCGACGCCTTTCACATTTCTCTTCTCTGACCTGTCAGTGTTATGCTTCGCTGCACTCATTTCAAAATTATCAATCAAGTGGTCGTAGGAATCTCTCACTTCAGTTGATAGTTTTGATTTTCGCGGTCTCCAAAGCCTGCTACGCTGTCGTCGTTTTTGCCTTCATCTCGGTCGCGTTCGCTGCACCCCACCGATGGGACTTATGCTTTAAAAAGACCCATAGGATTGTAGTTCCAGTCTCTAACGGTCTTGGTCTGTCAAACTCAGCACTCCTGATCCCTTCAACGATTTCACACCACAATGTAATTTCTTGAAAAAGATTATAAAGATGTCTTATCTTATCTAAACATGTGAGCTTAAATGTTGATACAGATCGCCGCGTTTTGAGCCTGATAGATGATTTGGGGAAAAGCGCGTATATAGCATCCAGTATTATTATTATTATTATTATTATTATTATTATTATTATTATTATTATTATTATTATTATTATTATTATTATTATTATTACTTCGTCGTCGACAGTAGCAGGCACGCAGCTTTAATATGATTAGAACACTCAGCATCAACAGACATTAGGTTTAATTTTCTTGAAATTTCACTTTACTTGCAGACTTGAAATATTCAGATATATACAATTGTCCCAGTAACCTCGTTTCTTGAAATTCAGTCACACACACAGTGTCTTTCCTCTGATGTGTGAAAACTTCGGGATTCATTTTGGGGGGGGGGGGGGGGGGAAGGAAAGACCAAGAGGTAGGGGGTATTTGTGTTTTCTGCGGACTTCCAACAAGTCAGATGGGCCACCGTCTCTTTCAACTCTTTATGCCATAGATGTATCACGGAAACACGCCCGACTGTGTCGCTTTCATGATTAAATTTGACAAGGAGAAAAGATGTTTGCCTTCACTTCTAGGATGATTGCTGACTTTTTGCAGACTTCCTACAGATGTTCCACTAACCCGTAACCTGAATTTATGAAATAGTGTCAGATTCATAATAAAAATAATAATAATACCTAAATAAATAAGGGTGTAAAAATCACGCTTGTCCTTTACAAGGAAGTTCCAAGAGCGTTAGACAGAAAGTATTTTCAAACATTTCAGTCACATAATGGCATGCAATCACACATAGATCAAGATCAAGAATGCAAATTACACAAATAAAAATAAGAAATAAGGACTCTGATCAGTGTGCTATTAGAAGAAACCGGCAAACTTCTTTTTTTTTCACAGAGAGAAAGGGTTGGTAGTAGGATAAGGGACACTTTGTGGCTAGGTAGAAACGTCTTTATTCTGACATACACTTGAACCTCTACGCAGCCTACTTTCTTTTGACGGACCCAGTTATTTTGACGTCAAAACAGTGTTCCGTTAGGGTTAGGGCTGTGTTAGGCTTAGGGTTAGGTTAAGGGTTAGGGTATGGGTTAGGGTTAGAGTTAGGGTTAGGGATAGCTTCAAAAAAATGACAAATTTGTAAAAATGTCAAAGTAACGTATGTAGAGTTTCATGAAAGTCATCACAACGGCGTTTCTACACGGTTGTGTGTATGTGGGTGTGTGTGTGTGGAATGTGTGTGTAGGGAGGGGGGGTGGTGGTGGTGTATAAATTAAAGCGTACTAAATACACAACTGTCATTGTAACTTCGGAGGAAAAAAAAGTTTTTTGTTACGGAAACATGCAGATAAAATCCGCCAAAGTTTTAAATCCATAATCAACCCACAGGCGCATTAACCAAGAAGAATGGATCTTGGGGAAAGAATTAGTGGATCCTCGATAGCGGAGGGGTAGTGGTTCCCGATAGGGAGGGGTACGTGAGACCCCTTAACTATCGGGAATCCACTAATTCTTTCCCAAGACCCATTCTCTTAATTAATGCGCCTGTGATCAACCTAAAGAGCAGAAAAATACTTTTCCGATTTTCTGTTTATTTGTGAATTAACCATTTTTGGAATTTTGGTGACGCAAATATATGCGAATGATTATCCGCGACAAGATAAAGGCTTTCTGAGTGTTAGGCGAGATTCAAGAAGAAATGTGTTTAATTTAAACACCTGTTTTTTATGGCCCCAAAGGATTTAGGCTGAAATCTTCTTTCTCCGCCTTAAGCAATGACAATCCATCTTTGCTCTGTACTTGCCGTCCTTTAACCTCATTTGCTTTCATTTGTTGTTAGTTCTCTTTTGTGTTGTTCTTGTTGTTGTTGAACATCATCATCATCATCATCATCATCATCATCATCATCATCATCATCATCATCATCATCATCATCATCATCATCATCATCATCATCATCATCACCATCATCATCATCATTCATCATCATCATCATCATCATCATCATCATCATCATCATCATCATCATCATCATCATCATCATCATCATCATCATTAATTCCATAATTTCTTTTTTCTTCTTCTTTTTGCCGAACATAAATAATGATAAGAGAAAACAATAGCATTACAATGTCCAAGAACGAAGAATAAAAACATAAATTTGAAAGAAGATAATAATAATAATAATAATAATAATAATAATAATAATAATAATAATAATAATAATAATAATAATAATAATAATAATAATAATAAATTAGATCTGCTAATTAAATGAAAGATGCCCTTTAGCTTGGAGTCTTTGCTAATTCGTGGAAGAGAAAATACGGTGACACCCTTGTTTCCGTAAAGGTAGTAGTATTTATTTTATTTTATTAAATCGTTCTTAAATAGCGCTTTTCTTTTTTTTTAGCAAGAGCTGCTCAAGGCGCTAACTCAAGCCGCCCGAGGCCCCCACTTGCAAACCTCTGGGCGCATCGTCTGAAGCACAAACGACTGAGCATGGTCCCCGGGGCCACTGGGGAGATGAAGAAGGGGCATAGTGCGTTGGGTGTATTGGTATAGCCGGCACTCACACGTCTAGAAATGAGCGTCAGGATCTTTTAAAGTCCGTGCCATGTAATGCGTGCGTGCACAGACTAGACCTCGGTTTATACTCCCACTTGGAGGAGTAGGCACATTGTGTCAGAGTATTTGGTATTTTATTTATTATCGTTATTAATAT
The DNA here is from genome assembly GCA_036898135.1 of Oncomelania hupensis. Lineage (NCBI taxonomy): Eukaryota > Metazoa > Mollusca > Gastropoda > Littorinimorpha > Pomatiopsidae > Oncomelania > Oncomelania hupensis. The sequence continues at coordinate 17,812,295 of CM072512.1, read as the reverse complement.
ATTCGTTTTATTGATTTGTTTCTGTATTCTTTTAACTGCAGGCCGTCAACGATCTCCGAACCAAATGCCTGTACAGGCTACAATGTTAATGCCTGACATTGGAGTACACTATGTACACCACTGAGCCAAATGCGCTGAGTGAGCAATTCATCTATCAAAACTCCGGTTTAAGAAAAGCTCTTGGCCTCCTCTGCCATCATAACATGTGATGTATAGAACCATTCCTCTCTCGCATTCACCGGAGCGCGCGATTGTATTTATAGGTCTCATAGAAGGGAAGAACATTCGTATTTTTGGTGGGCATCGATGCATGCTTCTGCACTGACCAATCAATGCAGTTGGTGTGTGGTGGAGGAAAGAGTGGAGTTCAAGAGAGATAAGAAATCGGTTTGGGGGAGGGAAGGACAATTACGTCCCCTATATGCTCAGGTGTCTGGGGACATTAATTTATTCAACGAGTGAAGGACGGAAAGTGGGGGTGGGTGGGTGGGGGTAGGAGGAGAGGGGGGAACTGAGTAAGTATACATATATTTTTAATGATAAATTCAAACATGGAGCCGAAATCATCCAGGTTAAAACATAAATAATGAACGGAAGACAAAAAAAAAAGAGAGAGAACGATTTCTGGAAGTTTATGGCTCTTGATGTGAAAGGTTGACAGCGAGAGGGAGGACACACTTTTAAATCTTTGTGCCGGAAATGAAGTGTTAAAAATGGCCGTCCAAGTGGTCATCAAGGACTGATCTGGACAATCCCCTCGCTCTAATGCCTCGCTTCCTCTTCGGCGCTGCGTCATTGCCGCTCGTGAAAAGGTTACACGGGACAAGAAAAGTCGAAAGAGAAAGACGACACAAGCAGAGAACAAGAAAGCTAGCAATGTAATACAAGCACACGCTCAAAAACAAGCAAGTACCAACACACGCAGAATAGCAAGCAAGAACGCACGGACACAGACACATACCCACACACGCATACAAGCAAACCCAACGCACACATTCGCACACTTGAGGGCACACGCGTACACACACAGGCAAGTAAGTAAGAACGCACAAGAGCGCGCGCATAACAAAAACTCGCACGTACACGAAAAGAACTTAATGGAAATACATTGAAACGGTCGGGAACTAGAATGAACCAAAATGCCGGTCTGTATGTACCAGGAACATTAACCTATTGAAGATGCTTATATTTCGGCTATGTGTGCTCAAGTGTCTGAAAATACATGTGAAATGGCAAGCCGTTTTTTTATTCTTGTCTTCGGCCGTTAGGAATGGATTACCAGTCAATGGCGCTAAACAAGTGGCAAGATCTTAAGCAACGGGGGAACCACAAAGCCAGAGATTTACATAAGTTCGAGGTCGATGTTGAAGATCCTCCATAGCACAGCGGTAGCTAACACAGAACCTTCGTATTATAAAGAGAAGGGAGCTAACTGAGTATCGTTTTAGCGAAACGAATGCGCCACACTGCGGGACTAATAATAATAAAGAAACAGTCTTAAATTCTATTCTTGTCATACTGGAAGCTGCATTCACAACATTACACGTTAACAGTTTTACGTAACAATAAGTTTATCGTAGAAGGTAATGTTTTTCATCTTGAAAGTTCAAAAGTTAAGAACTTCAAAAGTTAAGTGCGGGCCCCCTTTTTTTTCTTGTATTATTTTATTTATGTAATTAATTTTATAGAATGAGTAATATTATACAACACATTACAAATGCAATAGGAAGGAAGTAAACTCATAAATTGGTTGGAAAGGGGTAGTTTTATTGGTCTATTATCAAAATCCTCGTTTCGTAATACACTTAATTTTGAAAAAGATAAAAGAACAGGCGAAGCCTCTTTTTGAAAACAGCAGCAGAATCGTCTATTCTTGTCATACTGGAAGCTGCACTCACAAAATTACACGCTTAAAGTATTACGTAACAATAAGTTTATCGTATAAGGTATTGGGTTTCATCTTGAAAGTTCAAAAATTTAGTGCGGGACTGTTTTTTTTTCGTCTTGTATTATTTTATTTATGTAATTAATTTTATAGAATGAGCAATATTATACAACACATTACAAATACAATAGGAAGCCAATAAACTCATAAATTGGTTGGAAAGGGTAGCTTTATTGGTCTATTATCAAAATCCTCGCCTCGTAATACATTTAATTTTGGAAAAGATAAAAGAACACGCGAAGCCTCTTTTTGAAAGCAGCAGCAGAGTGAGCCATCGCTTTTAGTTTTTACCGGCACTCTTCCGAAAAGTGGTTTACTTCTGCCTCGACGAACAATCAGATGCTTTTTATTTCTTCTTACACCTTCCCCATTTGTGTGTGTGTGTGTGTGTGTGTGGGTGTGCGCGTGTGTGTGTGTGTGTGTGTGTGTGAAGGTTTTGCTTAATGGAGGCCGCAAAGGCCATAGAAATGAGAGAGAGGCAACTCTGTTCAAAGGGGGATAATAAACCCTGAAGTCATATATTCGGTCAATTTCACTTCCTAATAGCTCAAAGATTAAAATCTTGGCCTGGCTTTGGGTTCGTTAGTACAAATTACAGGAGAAGCTGAGGCAGGTAAAGAAGCAAAAGTACATGTCTCTCTGGAACATCTTCTGTGCATGCCCTCTCTCTTCATAATACTTATATCACGACCAAAAGTATAATTTATTTATGAAAAAAAGAGAATTTGCAGTACTAAAACCTGTTTTGTATTCATTTATACGTATGTTGTGATATATTCAATGTTTGCTGTTATGCAGAATTTTTCTTTCATCTCAATTCAAGACTTTATTATCTCAGAGAAATTAAGTCAACACTAAATCAACCATTGTCATCATTATCTCTATCAAAAAACAAACATTGTCACTGTCACAAAAAAATAATACTATGAATTTACAACAGTTATTTGTAACAAATTTATGTTCCGGATGCTGCCTGGTCCTGATTTGGCTCGGAAGAGTCCGCTGGACCTAAAGCAATAATCATGTAATGTAATGTCCGGATGCTGCTATTTTCTGATTCAAATTTGAAATTTTTAACCTGAAACATGTCTGTCGTTTATTTCACTATCATGTTTGTTAGGACATTGTTAAGAGAAATATAAAATGGTCTTTCATCCTTGGCAACCTCATCTTCATCCTCATCATCGTCATTCTCATCACCACCACCACCATCATTATCATCATTATTATCATGATCATCAACACTTAGTAGGAATTACCAATATTGTATATCTCAACATTATTAGTATACAAATCGTCATCGTTATTGGCACTGTCATCGTCAGCATCGTCACCGTCGTCGTCATCGTCATCATCATCACTAACCACTATTACTGAGAACTACTGATGAACTTGTTTGTTTGCAAATAATTCAAAACAGCCTGTGCAATGTTCTATGATTACCTTCTCCTATTGTTGTCATTCTCATCACTGCTGTCAACGTGAACATCGTACTTACATACCATCACCATCTTGAACTACCATCATTATGGTTGGTATTGCACTCATGCTGTTGGAGTCTTAACTATCAAGACCTGTGATAATGCTCGTTAGACTGGATGCAATATCATTTTATATGTTATAATCAGACTGTGATTATTGTTATTAACAGTAGAGGTGGTGTGTATATATGTGTGTGCATGAGTGTATGCCTTTGTAGGAGGTAACTTTTAACTTCTGGTGTGTGTGTGTGTGTGTGTGGATGGGTGAGTGGGTGGGTGTTCATTGCTATGGGTTAGAATGTAGGATGCATGACTTTTATAAGTTGATAAGCTACATTTGTGTTGTGTACAACTGCTGCTCTGTTGCTTGTGGTGTGTTTGTTTTAATCCATGAAGTCTTTTGTGTTTTATTGCTTTTAGGACGTTGTGTTGATGAAGTGTACGCCGCACACACATTTCCTTGTGTTTTCATGGGGACAATAAAGATTCTGATTCCGATTCAAAAGACAACAAATACATCAGAAAAGACAATTAAAAACCATCGGAGAGCCCGTTCACCATATAATTTAGTTAGATAATGTTTATAGGGTCCAGCGGACTGCTAAGAGCCGAATCAGGGTCAGATAATTTATTGCGCACGGACGGGTGTCAGAGGAAGAACTAAGTTGTCTAGAATCATAACTCTGTAATAGGAAACTGGTTTGCTACAGCTATGACCCAAGACGTTCTTGTTTTAATAAGTGACGACCAACTAGTATAAGGTATTCAGCATTTGGACCCCTTTGGCAAAAGTGACCACGATGTGTTATTATTTTAGATTTGTGTGCCTAAAAGCAAGATGAGGGAGAAATTGAAGTATTGATTTCACTTAAGTAAGGGTGATTACAATAAACTGAGAACACAAATTAATTCAGTTCAAGTTGAACTTCTAAACACGTGTGGCGGAAAAAGGGAGGCGACTGTTCACGCGTTGGGAGAGATTGTCTACCTTCCATTTGTTGGTTATTCTAGCCTTGGGTGGCTCCTGCTATGCGGAATCCTTTGGAGTGGCCATTGGGTTATGCAGGACAAGGCGATCCGACTTATGTTCTCCCCGCCTGACCATTCGTCTTCTGCTTTCGGTGGTGAGCAGGACGACATTGCCAGCAGGCATTTTATACAGGTTAGTGGCAGCGACCTGCAGAGAGTGTCGTGGTACTAGTAGTCGGCATTCCCCGCCTTGCAGGGCAAATATTTGTATGTTTCTCTTACGAGGGATACATGAGAAATAACAGTTCGGATTGGGCCATGTTCTCAAGGTCGTGGCCGAGAGGCGGGAGTCAAATACTCTGCTCGGCTACACATGGAATATACATCGGGCTGGGTGGACAAACTTTGCAAAACCGATCAAACAAGCCGTTTTAAAAGGAATGGATTTATACATTCCAAAGGTCAAATGTTGTGATCGTGAAAGGATTAAACCCTAATTGATGGTAAAGAGTGCATTAAGAAATAAAATATAAACGTTACATGCAGACAAAAGAGAGAAGGGAATATTATAGAAATATATCACAGTGTGAAACACATGCAACAAATTTAAAAAGCGTGCCAAAAAAAGAGAAAGAAATCAGAGGCAAAAGACATAGCCAAAATTGTACTGAAAAGTTCCAAAAAGTTTTGGAAATATGTACAAGAACAAGCAAACAGCAATTCAGGAGTTAGCGCACTTAAAAAGAAAGACTGTGCTTTTGCGGTTTCAGACGAGAAGTGTATGCAGAGACCTTAATTTTTTTTCTTTAATGTGTTTGTAAGAGAGAATTTATCAAATGTTCCAAAACTAGAAAAGGGCAGTAAGCCTAAAGGTAAGTCAACAGAGAACATACATATTACTAGAACCATGGTAAGTAAAAAGTTAAATGGACTTGATCCAGTAAAAGCTCAAGGCCCTGATGGCATTCCGCCAAGAGTTCTTAAAGAACTGAGCGATGAGCTGGCAGAAAACCACTGTGTGGTTTGTTTAATATGTCACTTAAGACAGGACAGGTGCCGCAGGATTGTAAAACAGCTGAGGTTACGTATATTCAAGAAGGGATCAAAGTCGGAATCTGGCTAATGCAGACTAGTAAGTCCAATGTGCATTAACGTTATGCAAAATGTCAGCACGGGGTCAGAAAAAAAATCTTGTGTCACCCAACTTTTGCAGGTCATAGAGGACAGTACTTAGTTTACTGATGATTAAAAACCCAGTGGACATCATTTACCTAGACTTTCGAAAGGCATTTGACATCGTGCCACATGTGAGACTTTTACAGAAGTTGGAAGCGTATGGAGTGACAGGAAACATTTTGAATGGGATAAGCCCGTTTTTTGACTGAAAGTTTTTTTGACTGGAAGGAAACAGCTAGAGTAGAAGATGCTACATCAGGTAAAAATAAGGTAACCAGCCATGTACCTCAAGGTAGTATAAGGGGCTGTTCTATTTACTATTATTTTATTAATGACCTGCTAGATTGTGTTGAAAGTGTGTGAACAATTTTTCCGATGATAATAAACTCTCAGGTAAGCACGACCTATTACAAAAAGATCTAAGAGAATTACAAAATTGGAATTGGTCAGAGTTGCGGAATCTGTCTTTTAATGTTGAGAAATGCCACGTGTTACATGTGTGAAGAAATAAGCTGCAGGGATGTTTTGATTGTACCGACTGGAAAGTGTTTCAAGATGCTGACATTAATAGAATGAGGGAAGCTGTTACTTTGCTACATGAAGTTCTGTAAATATGTGTGCATCCGTGAGAAGACCGTTGTAGTGTACCCAAACCAGAAACCCTAGGTGAATTCAAAGAGGCGCATTGTTAGATAAATGTAGGAAGAGGTACAAAGAAATGATAGAACACAAAGTTGCCTCCGGAGATGTAAATGGAATGTGGGAAGGAATAAAAGAAATAACTGGGACGAAGAAAAAGAACACAAATGCTGCATTACATTACATTACATGATTATTGCTTTAGGTCCAGCGGACTCTTCCGAGCCAAATCAGGACCGGACAACCCCTAATCCGCATAAAAGATCTGCTGAAACAACCCTAGAGGTAAAACTGAAAGCTCTCCACCAGCCAGTCTCTTTACAATAAAGACATCCCAGGCAGGGGACGCTGAGGCTGTACTCTAATTTATCGAACCCCCATTTACAAAAACAAAATAGAATACAAACATCATTATAAAATATCAACAAAACACATACATATAAAATGCCTACATTGCTAAATAATAACATCATAGGAAGCCCTTGTGACCACCTGGCAGAAAGCGTCCAACATTCCCAAGCTGATCCAACAGACCTCATACACAAATAAGGAGTCTTATCCCGGAAGAGTTTTCAAGAAAAAAGGTAGGTGACTGGTCTAGCGAAGAAGAAGATAGTATAGCAGATTGATAGAACAGAGCAGGAATGAGAAAGACAGCGAAAATGGGAATTTAAAGCACTAAATTTCCAGAAAGTGGGGATATTATTTATACTGAAACCCCCGGCACCCCAACGGGGGTACACAAATGCTGCAGCGGAGGCAGATCCTGTTTTGTTTGCCAATGATCTTAATGCAGTTTCGACGGATCCGATGAACGGCTGCAGGAAGTGTTGGAGAGGATGGACGGAGTTGTGCCTGACGATGGACTGACAGTGACTGTGGGTGAGGTCAAAAGGGTCTGCTCCAAGCTCAAAAATGGCAATACTAAATAAAGATTATTTATTTAAAAGTGGTGAAAATAAATATTTTACAAAGGGAATTCCATAGAGGGCGGGTGTTACTATGACAGTAAGGATGGGTAAATTATGCCTATTGGTGTGATTTCTTGTGCTTAAGCTGAGAAGTATATAATGATTCTCGTGCAGGCGTTTTGTTCCATTCATATCTTTGTTTTCATTACTTGGCAGTGAGATGTTGTGGCCAGTCAAATTATATTTAAAAAAAACAAGTTTCAAGCGAATCCTGGAATCCCTTAAATAATGAACAATAAATTGTTTCCATAAATAGTGCATTATTTCGCAATATCTTCTAAATAATACTTTATTTAGCAAATTCTGCTAAATAATGCAGTATATAGGTAAACAAATCATTATTTAGAAGCGTTTCTAAAGAATACATTATTTAACACAATCTGCTAAATAATGCATTATATCAGTAAATTATATCAGTAAATAGTTCCTTATTTAGCAACAATGCCTCATTTACCTACATCATGATTTATTTACGTAAACAATGTATTGTTCAGGTAAATAATAAGTTATTTATGGAGAAAATATAAATGCAGAGAAATCTTTCATTGTTTGTAAACAAATAATTATTTAGAAAATATGCCTTAAATAACGATTATTTAGCTGAAAGTAGTTAAGAAAATCACCGAACAAAATGGCAAATACATATTTTACAAAGGGAATTCTATAACCCTTCATGACCACCACTTCCCTCCTATTCGCTGTGTTTTGCAGTCAACAATTCTATCTTATCCAGTGATCGTCCTAGGGATTTGCAAAACCGGTACGACGTCTATCCTATCCTATCCTGTCCCGTAACCCGAAGGTCGTAGGGGCACCACAGATGATCGTTTAATCAGCATACTCCATCTTTCTCTGTCCTCAGCAGCCCTGATGGCTTCGCTCAGTGTCAAACCAGTCCATTCTCGAATGTTGTCCTCCCACCTCTTTTTCGGTCTCCCTCTTCTTCTACCTCCTTGCACTGTGCCTTGCAGAATAGTCTTTGCAAGGCCTGATGATCTGGTGACGTGGCCATACCACCGAAGTTTCCGTTTCTTCACCACTGTTAGCAGGTCATCGTGTTGTCCAATGGCTTGTGTGATGGTCTGTCGGACTTCGTCGTTGGTGATGTGTTGGGTATAGGAAATGCCCAGAAGTCTTCTGTAGCACCTCATCTCCATGCTTTGTATTCTTCGTTGGAGATCTGCTGTGAGGGTCCATGCTTCGCAAGCATATAGGAAGATGGAGATGACAAGGGAGCGCAGCAGTCTTACTTTGGAATGTAGACTGATGGTCCTGTCTTTCCAAATGGGCTTCAACCTTGTCAGGGCAGCAGTTGTTTGTGCGATCCTGGAGAGGACTTCCTGTCGGGACCCATTGTCTGATACAATGGCTCCTAAATATTTGAAGCTATGCACTGTGTCGAGGGATTGGCCTTGTACTTTGATGTCCGTATTGATGCCATTGGTGTTGTTGGTCATCATTTTGGTCTTCTCTGCACTTATTTCCATTCCATAGGCTTTGGAGGTGGTGTCAAGCCTCTGTACCAGGTGTTCAAGTTCTTGTTCCTCTCCAGCCAATCCATCAATGTCATCTGCAAAACGAAGATTGGAGATTGCTCTACCCCCTATGCTGACTGTGCCTTCATGGTCTGCAAGAGCATCCGACATGATGCGCTCTAGGAAGATGTTGAAGAGTGTTGGAGAGAGTAGGCATCCTTGACGCACACCGATTGTTGTTCTGAACCAATTCCCGATGGCTCTGTTGTGGAGGACTGCACTGGTAGCCTTGTCATACAGGCTTTTGATGACTTCAATAATTTTAGGGCTGATGTTGTACACTTTCATTGTTGCCCATAGAGCTGCATGCCAGACTCGGTCAAACGCCTTCTTGAAGTCTATGAACACATGATATAGATGTTGTTGGTGCTGTAGGTATTTCTCACAGATTATTCTGAGGTTGAAAATCTGCTCAGTGGTACTTCGCCCTGCCCTGAATCCTGCTTGTTCTTCAGCTATGATTTGTTCAGCTTGGGGTTTCAACCTGTTGAGTATTATTTTCAGGAGGACCTTGCTGGGATGGCTGATGAGGCTGATAGTCCGGTAATTTTCACACTCCTGAAGGTTACCTTTTTTGGGAAGAGTGATGACAAGCGACTGGGTCCATGGTATAGGCCACTCCCCACTCTGCCAGATCTTGTTACAGATAATGGTGAGGGCATCAATCATCGCTTCTCCTCCTGCTTGTAGCAGTTCCGCGGGTATGTTGTCCACTCCCGCTGACTTCCCTTTCTTTAGCGCTTGCACTGCTGCCTCAACTTCTTCCCGGAGAATTGGGAGGATTTCTTCTTCTTCTCTGTTCTCGGGACATGCTAGAACTGATGGGTCTCCATTTGGTGTATGGTTGTAAAGGTCAGAGCAGTACTCTGTCCATCTGTCCAAGACTTCTTGTTCTTCTGTAAGGCATATGCCAGACTTGCTTTGGATAGTGGAGACTTTGGGCTGTTTGACACTTGTCAGCCGCTTCACAGTCTGGTAGGCCTTCTTGCTGTTGTTCTTGTTCAGACTGTTCTCTATTTCCTGGCATTGATCTTCTATCCAGTTCTCCTTTGCTGTGAGCATGCCTTTTCGGATGTCATTGTTGATTTTTCGGTAGACATCAGCTCCCTGTGAGGTGTTCTTTTTCTTTTTCATCTCTCTTCGTTTATCACACAGATCCAAAAGTTCAGGTGTGATCCACAGCTTCTTCTTTGGTCGGTGCTTGCCAAGGATCTCAGTGGCGGCATCTGTCACAGCTGAGTTGAAGGTGGTGGTCATGGTGTTGACATCTACTTCACCAGCCCCCAAAATGAGCAGTGGTGCAAATTTCCCTCCAATTGTGGCCTGAAATAGTTCTGCCACCTCCGGGTCTTGCAGTTTGTCCAGGTCGAACTTCAGTCTAGTGCACTTTGCTGTATTTACTCTCTTCAAGTGGAGCCGGAAAGACATCATCACGAGATCGTGGTCACTTCCGATGTCTGCTCCTGGAAAAGTACGTGTCCTGCCAATGTTGATGCTTGATCTGAAGCGTTTCTTGACCATGATGTAGTCTATTTGGTTGTGATGCTCCCCGCCAGGACTGTGCCATGTCCATCGTCTGGAGTTTTTGTGGAGACCAAGCGTGTTTGCCAGTACCAGATTGTTGTATCTGGCAAACTCCAAGAGTCTCAGACCCCTGTCATTTGTCTCGTTGTTGCAGTGGGGTCCACATGTGTCTCCCCAGTTGTGGTGCGCATCTTGGCCAACCTTGGCATTCCAGTCGCCTTGCACTATGACTATGTCCTTCTTCGGCACTTTGTCAAGGACCGCCTGTAGATTTTCATAAAAATCCTCCACTTCGCTGTCGTCATAGTCTGATGTTGGGGCGTAGGCCTGGATGATGGTGATGTTGAAAGGGGCTGCTCTCAGGCGGATGGTAATGAGTCTACTGGAGACTGGGCGGCAACCCATGACAGTGGCTAGAATGTTCTTGTGGACCAAGAATCCAACGCCGTGTTCGTGTCTGTCATCCCTACCGCTGAAATAGAGCTTGTGGCCTTTGTCGGTCGTTGTTTCACCTAGGCCTTTCCAACGCAGTTCGCTGATACCTAGAACATTCCATCGATAGTGGTCCAACTCGTGGGCCAGTTCTTCTAATTTTCCTTCCGCAGTTAGGGTCCTGACATTCCAGGTTCCTATGACGATGTTGTTTCTCGTGCGGATCTTGCTAAATTGTCCATCAGTAGCATACTTAACACCTCCGTCCTGGTGGCCAACGGAAGGCGCGGTCCTTGTGCCGTGTGACGACCCGGGCGACGACCGATCCGGTATGGAATTAGTGGATTGTGTCATCATGTAGTGTGTCTTGGGCAAAAAAGACCTGGCGGTGCCCAATCCTCTCCAGGCTGTTGGCCACAGCCGAAATCCACGAATACAGTGTGGCTCGCCTTGGCCCTGAGCACATGGTCGTTGAACCTGTAGTAACGTGAGGTTCCTCCGCCCTGGCCGGTGACTTCTGTGTAGAAGACTTTCGCCCAGTGATGCCGTGCTAACATCACCCCTGTTAGTCGCCTCTTACGACACGCCGGGAAACGTTGGGTCTATTCTATTTAATGCCCGAACCCACAGACGTCACAGTAAACAAACCCACTCGAACGCAAACCGGTAGGCCAGTCACGGAAACCGGTATGGCCCATAGCAAAGCTTACTAATGCGTCACTATTTTATATAAGTAGATGGCGACTCTGTTAATGCACTTTCTGTTTCATTAGAAACACCTTCGTCTTCACATAAACTTCTTTTATCACCCCTCTCCCCCCTAGCAAAAAATGAAAAAAGAGATTTTTGCTTCTTTATTATTACTAGCCTATCTGCCACTGTCGCAATACATACTGACGAGCACGAGGGGAAAAAAATCGAAAAGTGCGCGAGTTTAATTTATCCGTATTCACAATAGCCTTGCGCCCGCCAATGTTATATCATTCTGTATTAATTACCTCAAAGAATATGGCAAGGCTAATGAACGCATTCGCAGGCCTCTCGTTTACACTCCCTAAACACATAATCAGCGTGGCTGGCTCTCTCTCTCTCTCTCTCTCTCTCTCTCTCTCTCTCTCTCTCTCTCTCTCTCTCTCTCTCTTCATTTCTCTTGTTTTTCTTTCTCTTTTTCTTTATTTTTGAAACCAGTCAAACAAAATAAGAACCGGTAGGCTCTACCGGCTACTGATTTTTCAACAGGTATTATTATTCTCGAACCGGTAAAATACCGGTAATTTCCGGTTAAATCCATCCCTGCTTATCCTATCCTATCCCTAACTCGAAAGTCGTTGGGGCACCACAGATGATCGTTTAATCAGCGTACTCCATCTTTCTCTGTCCTCAACAATTCTCATGGCTTCGCTCAGTGTCAAGCCAGTCGATTCTCGATTGTTTTCCTCCCATCTCTTTTATGTCTCTCTTTTCTTCTGCCTCCTTGCACCATGCCTTGCAGGATGGTCTTTGCAAGGCCTGATGCTTTGGTGACGTGGTCATACCATCTGTTTCTTCACCACTGTGAGCAGGTCATCGTGTTGTCCAATGGCTTGTGTGATGGTCTTTCGGACTTCGTAGTTGGTGATGTGCTGGTATAGGAAATACCCAGAAGTCTTCTGTAGCACTTCATCTCCATGCTTTGTATTCTTCGTTGTTAGATCTGCTGTGAGGGTCCATGTTTCGCAAGCGTATAGGAAGATGAGGATGACAAGAGAGCCCAGCAACCTTACCTTGGAATGTAGACTGATGGCCCTTTCTTTCTAAATGGGCTTCAACCTTGTAAGGGCAGTAGTTGTTTGTGCGATCATGAAGAGGACTTCCTGTCGGGACCCATGTCTGATACAATGGCTCCTAAATATTTGAAGCTATGCACCGTGTTGAGGTTTTGGCCTCGGACGTTGATGTCCTTGTTGAAGCCATTTGTGTTGTTGGTCATCATTTTGGTCTTCTCTGCACTTATTTCCATTCCAAAGGCCCTGGAGGTGGTGTCAAGCCTCCGTACCAGCTGTTCAAGTTCTTGTTCCTCTCCAGCCAATCAATTAATGTCATCCGCAAAACGGATGTTGGAGTTTGCTCTACCCCTTATGCTGGCATTTAACAGTACTTTCTTTTAAATCATTCAAGCTTTTTTGTTTTTTTAAATCGCATTCTTGTTGTTGTTTCTTTAAATTTATTTTAGCTTCCAGTCTACAAATTGGCATGGGGTGGAGGTGTAACACAATAATTAAATTTAATTTAATATTTTAATTTCACGTCTGTTCATAACAATGTCATTTTAGACAACACAGAAAAATAAAAGTGAAGATAATTAATTAAATATGTTTTTTAAAAAAAACCAATAAATTAATAATAATAATAATTTGTAAAAATACAAAATTAATAACTGAAAATAAAATAAAAATAATATATACATCAAATGAAATGAACTAAAATAATAACTAAAATAACATTAACACTAATAATAACAACAACAATAATAATAATAATAATAATAATAATAATAATAATAATAATAATAATAATAATAATAATAATAATAATAATAATTTAATTTTGTGCAATCAAAATTAACAATAACATATTCACGTTCTTCAAATATATAATATCTTATATAAGTCTGTTTTCACAATGACACCGGCATTGTAACGTATTTCTGTACTATATAAATGTTTTTAATGTCATCTTGTGCTGATAATATAATTCCATTTTGGTTGTATAACACAATAAACTCAGGCAGAGCTCGATTTCTTCCCTCCGTAGCATTTAAACCTGTTCTTTAACTGTTTAGAGTGTTTCCTGAACGGACTCATGCCCCAACAGACCGGTTGTTGTGTTTTCCATGCAAAAAGCCAATCCGGTCCTTTCAGTTCTCCACTTAAAGGCTCAGGCAGCAGAGTGCACGCTTAGTTAGCCCGAGGGCTGACGCGCCGTGAAACACTGTGATTAGAAATCACCCCAAGAGAAACCACAACAACGACCACCACACACCATGACATTTAGGGGGGGGGGGGGAGGTTGTGTAAAGGTGTGTGAATGTGTAAGGGATGAATGCGGGAGATAAGAGAGAGAGATAGAGAGAGAGAGAGAGGGTGGGGGGCGGGGACATAGAGAATACAGAGAATATAGAATCCTTTATTGTCCCCATAAACATTTTAAGGATATTTTTACAGGCAGAGACAGAGAGTGTATGTGTATGTGGGAGAGATTGTTTGTGTTTGTGTGTTTGATTTAAAAAAATAAATATATAAATAATCTCTCTCTCTCTCTCTCTCTCTCTCTCTCTCTCTCTCTCTCTCTCTCTCTCTCTCTCTCTCTCTCTCTCTATATATATATATATATATATATATATATATATATATATATATATATATATATATATATATATATATAACCCTTGAGAAGTCGCAGGGAAGAAGACTTGCGGATGATGGAATGAGGTGATTGGCTCGTTGGAATTATAATACACAACATTTATCTTCTGATTTATGGGAACAATAAATATATCTTGAATCATCATTTTGTATAAGGCCACCAGGGTAAGACCCGAGAGCACATATTTTTTATTTTGAATTTGATTATTTTTAGACCGTAGCGGATGGGTAGGAGGATTTTTAAACTAGGCACCCCAGCAACTGACCCAATGCCCATTCTGGGTAAGTGCCTTTGAGATGGACTATGGATTTATATCCAAACAAATCATTGTCATTACGATTCTCCTCCTCCATCATATTATTATTATCCTCCTCCTCCTCCTCCTCCTCCTCCTCCTCCTCCTCATCATCATCATCATCATCATCATCATCGTCATCGGCGTCGTCGTTGTCTATGTTATTGGTGAAAAGCAGAGAGAAAAAAAGATCTCCCTATTAGATAGCCCTCAAAGGGGTCAGACGGTACTCATGCAGCCTTGAAACAGAAAGCCTTTCTTTTGTTGGTCTCGGATACCCCTGATGAGATGGAGTAAGGAGGGTGGAAGATTGTTGTGGGCTGACTGAAAGAAGAAACTGTTTTTAGGCCTTGAAAGAGCATCCTTTTTATCCAAAACTCTTCAGGAATGCTTCAATCTCCCACGCTTTTGTTCTAGCGGAGAACTTTTGTTTTCGCAGTGAGTCTGGTTTGGTTTGTCTGTGAAACCAAAGTGTAGCGGCTTCTTTAAATCGTAAATAAACGGCAGGTAATGAGCCATCAACGTTAAGAATGTGTTTTGTTTAAGCCTGTATTGTTATATCAGGCACTTATACTAAAACCATTAAATCATTTGTTTTTTAAAAACCGAAGTTTCGTCGATGGACAGACAAAAAGTCGACGAATGGGGTCAACATAGAAGTAAAAGTATGAACACTTCGTGCGTCAAGAGTCCATGTCGTTTCAACAGCGCGCGAATCGCCGGGGATTTTGGTCTAGGGTGTTGTGGGTTCAATTCGGGTTCTATTTTACATGCAAGCTCTAAATCGAACTTTGAAACGCTCTTTGAACTTGAATGTGCGATATCAAAACTAGATCAAACAAAGTTGTTTTCTATTCCAAGAAGCATCCACGCAGTGTTTGGATCTCGTGTTCGTACAGCACGGTCAGTGTCACTGGAGCAATGTCTCCTTTGGGGCGCCCGTACACGTTTTAACGGTCGAGCCTTTAATGCTTTTAATAAGAGGAGCGACTGGATGCCTCATTTATCAAGTTCTTCAACGCTTTTGAAACACAATAGGTGAATATTAAATGCTCATCAGCGGCGATGTACCCTTCTCTTCTGATCAGCGGGTTTAATGAAAAATAGTTGGAGCTTTTGTGTATCTTTGGCTCTGCGAAACTGCTTGGTAAATACTTCAACGTCGCAAATGCGGGACAAAACAAATCTCGATTCAACTCCCAGTGGATTATTGGACACCCTTATGCTTGCTCCTAATCCGCTGCAAAGTGTTTGGCAGCAAATCCTTATACACTGTTCCTCTTCCATCATCATCATCATCATCATCATCATCATCATCATCATCATCATCATCATCATCATCATCATCATCATCATCATCATCATCACAATCATCATCATAGTCATCATCCTTGGAGACATCAAAGGTTTCATCATGATCGGTGTTGCGATGGTACGTGTGAGACGCGCACGATAGATCCGATCGTTTTATTTTGCAAAGCATTCAATAACAGAGTGTATTTACCTTTGATCTGATTTTGCGTTGTTGTTAGAAGAAGCTTGTTATAATGTTGATAATTTTCGTTGGTCGATATTATTGGAGAATCTTCTAGGGTTGCTTGTTTACCATCGATCGAAGCATCTAGATAGATCCAATAGAAGCTGAGAGATTAATTTATAATGAAGAAAGCTGTATGACGTAAGACAGTGATGACGAAGTTTATTTTGATTGGTTGTAATGCGTCATGCTGGAACGTTCTAACGTTATCTCGAGTATAGAGAAAAACTATATAATTTATGCACTGTGTAGAGAAAAGAGAGAGAAAGTGGAAAAGGCGATTGAGCGATTGTATGCAGTTGTTGATGTACGCTGAATAAAGTTGGAAAACTTCATACAACGACTCCTGCCTTCTGCCGTGATTTGACAAAACCGAGTAAGTCCATCTAAGGTCGAAAATGAGTTTTTTGCGCCATCAAACTTGCAAGAGAATGACGCATCTTACCTGTAAAAATCAAATCCGAACTATGTTTAGATTTGGAGATATCATAGAGTAAGTCCTTGTTAAAAAATTTTTAAGTGGGGGAATAAACTGATAAAACCAAGCAAGTCCCCTGCGATTTTGTTTCGGCGATCCTATGGCTGATGCTCGAGTTGGCATGATGACGTCATTTTCTACAATAATCTGACAAAGAAAAGTAAGTCCTCCCGACCAATGAGAAAGCGCCTTAAGATAAAGTGGACCAGTGAGAATCCATGTTATTGCTGCTGTGCAATATTATTTTCCTGTGAAAATGATGACGAAATTTCGGTCAGCAAAGGACGTGTTCGGCTTTTTGAAAAAGAGTTTTCTTCATGTACTTTCCTGCCCACCATGAAGGATCCTGTAGATCTTCCGCCTACGCGGCAACTTCCACGAGGTGTGGAAATAAACAAACAAACTATCCTTTCCTATCCTATCCTATCCTGTCCCGTAACCCTGAGGTCGTAGGGGCACCACAGATGATCGTTTAACCAGCATACTCCATCTCTCTCTGTCCTCAGCAGCCCTGATGGCTTCGCTCAGTGTCAAACCAGTCCATTCTCGAATGTTGTCCTCCCACCTCTTTTTCGGTCTCCCTCTTCTTCTACATCCTTGCACTGTGCCTTGCAGAATAGTCTTTGCAAGGCCTGATGATCTGGTGACGTGGCCATACCATCGGAGTTTCCGTTTCTTCACCACTGTGAGCAGGTCATCGTGTTGTCAAATGGCTTGTGTGATGGTCTGTCGGACTTCGTCGTTGGTGATGTGTTGGGTATAAGAAATGCCCAGAAGTCTTCTGTAGCACCTCATCTCCATGCTTGTATTCTTCGTTGGAGATCTGCTGTGAGGGTCCATGCTTCGCAAGCATATAGGAAGATGGAGATGACAAGGGAGCGCAGCAGTCTTACTTTGGAATGTAGAATGATGGTCCTGTCTTTCCAAATGGCTTCAACCTTGTCAGGGCAGCAGTTGTTTGTGCGATCCTGGAGAGGACTTCCTGTCGGGACCCATTGTCTGATACAATGGCTCCTAAATATTTGAAGCTATGCACTGTGTTGAGGGATTGGCCTTGGACTTTGATGTCCGTGTTGATGCCATTGGTGTTGTTGGTCATCATTTCGGTCTTCTCTGCACTTATTTCAATTCCACAAGCTTTGGAGGTGGTGTCAAGCCTCTGTACCAGCTGTTCAAGTTCTTGTTCCTCTCCAGCCAATCCATCAATGTCATCCGCAAAACAAAGATTGGAGATTGCTCTACCCCCTATGCTGACTGTGCCTTCGTGATCTGCAAGAGCACCTGACATGATGCGCTCTAGGAAGATGTTGAAGGGTGTTGGAGAGAGTAGGCATCCTTGACGCACACCGATTGTTGTTCTGAACCAGTTCCCGATGGCGCTGTTGTGGAGGACTGCACTGGTAGCCTTGTCATACAGGTTTTTGATGACTTCAATAATTTTAGGTCTGATGTTGTACGCTTTCATTGTTGCCCATAGAGCTGCATGCCAGACTCGGTCAAACGTTTTCTTGAAGTCTATGAACACATGATATAGATGTTGTTGGTGCTGTAGGTATTTCTCACAGATTATTCTGAGGTTGAAAATCTGTTCAGTGGTACTTCGCCCTGCCCTGAATCCTGCTTGTTCTTGAGCTATGATTTGTTCAGCTTGGGGTTTCAACCTGTTGAGCAATATTTTCAGGAGGACCTTGCTGGGATGGATGATGAGGCTGACGGTGCGGTAATTTTCACACTCCTGAAGGTTACCTTTTTTGGGAAGAGTGATGACAAGCGACTGGGCCCATGGTATAGGCCACTCTCCACTCTGCCAGATCTTGTTACAGATAATGGTGAGGGCATCAATCATTGCTTCTCCTCCTGCTTGTAGCAGTTCCGCGGGTATGTTGTCCACTACCGCTGACTTCCATTTCTTTAGCGATTGCACTGCTGCCTCAACTTCTTCCCGGAGAATTGGGAGGATTTCTTCTTCTATGTTCTCGAGGGACATGCTAGAACTGATGGGTCTCCATTTGGTGTATGGTTGTAAAGGTCATAGCAGTACTCTGTCTATCTGCCCAAGACTTCTTGTTCTTCTGTAAGGCATAAGCCAGACTTGCTTTGGATCGTGGAGACTTTGGGCTGTTTGAAACTTGTCAGCCGCTTTACAGTCTGGTAGGCCTTCTTGCTGTTGTTCTTGTTCAGACTGTTCTCTATTTCCTGGCATTGATCTTCTATCCAGTTATCCCTTTGCTGTGCGCATGCCTTTTCGGATGTCATTGTTGAGTTTTCGGTAGACATCAGCTCCCTGTGAGGTGTTCTTTTTCTTTCTTTTTTTAATCTCTCTTCGTTTATCACACAGATCCAAAAGTTCAGGTGTGATCCACGGCTTCTTCTTTGGTCGGTGCTTGCCAAGGATCTCAGTGGCGGCATCTGTCACAGCTGAGTTGAAGGTGGTGGTCATGGTGTTGACATCTACTTCACCAGCCCCCAAAATGAGCAGTGGTGCAAATTTTCCTTCAATTGTGGCCTGAAATAGTTCTGCCACCTCCGGGTCTTGCAGTTTGTCCAGGTCGAACTTCAGTCTAGTGCAGTATTTAGTCTCTTCAAGTGGAGCCGGAAAGACATCATCAAGAGATCGTGGTCACTTCCGATGTCTGCTCCTGGAAAAGTGCGTGTCCTGCCAATGTTGATGCTTGATCTGAAGCGTTTCTTGACCATGATGTAGTCTATTTGGTTGTGATGCTCCCCCTTGGGACTGTGCCATGTCCATCGTCTGGAGTTTTTGTGGAGACCAAGCGTGTTTGCCAGTACCAGATTGTTGTATCTGGCAAACTCCAAGAATCTCAGACCCCTGTAATTTGTCTCGTTGTTGCAGTGGGGTCCACATGTGTCTCCCCAGTTGTGGTGCGCATCTTGGCCAACCTTGGCATTCCAGTCGCCTTGCACTATGACTATGTCCTTCTTCGGCATTTGGTCAAGGACCGCCTGTAGATTTTCATAAAAATCCTCCACTTCGCTGTCGTCATAGTTTGATGTTGGGGCATAGGTCTGGATGATGGTGATGTTGAAAGGGGCTGCTCTCAAGCGGATGGTAATGAGTCTACTGGGCGGCAACCCATGACAATGGCTAGAATGTTCTTGTGGACCAAGAATCCAACGCCGTGTTCGTGCCTGTCATCTCTACCGCTGAAATAGAGCTTGTGGCCTTTGTCTGTCGTTGTTTCACCTAGGCCTTTCCAGTGCAGTTCGCTAATGCCTAGAACGTGCCATCGATAGCGGTCCAACTCGTGGGCCATTTCTTTTAATTTTCCTTCCGCAGTTAGGGTCCTGACATTCCAGGTTCCTATGACGATGTTGTTTCTCGTGCGGATCTTGCTAAATTGTTCATCAGTAGCATACTTAACACCTCCGTCCTGGTGGCCAACGGAAGGCGCGGTCCTTGAGCCGGGTGACGACCTATCCGGTATGGAATTAGTGGATAGTGTCATCATGCATGTAGTGTGTCTTGGGCAAAAAAGGACCTGGCGGTGCCCAATCCTCTTCAGGCCGTTGGGCACAGCCGAAATCCACGAATACAGTGTGGCTCGCCTTGGCCCCGAGCACGTGGTCGTTGAACCTGTAGCAACGTGAGGTTCCTCGCCCTGGCCGGTGACTTCTGTGTAGAAGACTTTCGCCCAGTGATGCCGTGCTAACATTACCCCTGTTAGTCGCCTCTTACGACACGCCGGGAAACATTGGGCCTATTCTATTCAGTGCCCGAACCCACAAACAAACAGCAACAAATATTTTACAGACACACAACAAGGGCAACAAAATACAAGACATACACGTGGTGTAAAGGCAGGAAGATCGCTACAATAGGAAACTGAAAGGAAAATAGTTTTGTATTTTTAAAATTAAATTGGCTGCATCTAATATTATTTTGAAGGGAGAGCAAAAAACAGTGAAGAATGGCTAAAAACAATAAACAGGCACACATATACACTCACTGTAACTGCCGCACCCACATCTTACAAAACCCAACTTATGTCACTCATCTCGTCAGACTTTTTAACAAAGAAACGAAACGGCCTATGGGACTTAATTGGTTTGGTGAATTTTGAAAACAAGGATTTACTTAATAATAAACTGACAAAACCAAGCGGATTTGACTTACTTGGTTTTGTGAATTTTTTTAACAAGGATTTAATTCAATAATAAACTGACAAAACCAAGCGGGTGACTTGCTTGGTTTTGTCATGTTCTCAACAAAGATCTATCTCAAGAATAATCTGACAAAACACAGCAAGTCCACAAATAGTCTTAAAACATCAAATCTATCAAACATTTCTTTAACATTCAAGGTATGCACTCTTAAATCGAGGAATTGCATTATAATATGCCCTTAAACTTCCAGAAACGATCGCGTAATATAGCGCAACACAAAACGTCGATTTTCTCGAAAGTAGGTTTTGTGGACTTGCTCGGTTTTGTCAGTTCACGGCAGCCTTGTTGCTGAGTGAACAGGTTGCGTGGATAAACGAATCCGAGTTACACTTATCAGGATTCAAGCATTGGGGCTGAATCAACTACTGATAAAAACCAACAAAAAGAGTAACAATCGGTATAAGCAGGAAATCAAGAAAACAGTAGAACAAAAGAAGAGTACTATTTCCATAACCATCACCGTCAGAAGCAACAGAACAGTGCCGATCCCGCCACCCCCACCCACCTCACCACGCCCCACCCTCTCAGTTTCCTCAATATATTCTTCTTCCGGGGATGAACTGAACAAGGAAACAAAATCATTTTACAACCAGAGCTGTCATTCATGTAACTTCTGCATTCTCTTGTTTCGAAGACTACTAGACTCCCCGCTTGCATCCTTTCATCAAATAACTATATCCCTTTTACACAGAACCGCGTTTTCGCTGCCATTAATTAACAAAGTTGTTGCTGACACCACACCCAACCCCTCATTACCCTGTCGGAACTTAAAGTCCAGAAATAAGTTTAGTTCACAGAAACATTTTTTAAATCACCACAGCATTTGGTTTACGAGCAGTCTTTTTTTTTTAAAGCATGATTTAAGAGCGTGTGCACAGTATCTAGCCAAGCGCCGAGACTGACAGAGGCATTTCCGCATTGACGCTTCTTTACAGCAGTATTTTGTCGCTTGGGAGAGAAGTCAACACCTTGATCATCAGGTGGCTCTGCAGCTTTCTCACAGACAGACCACAACGCGTAATGATTAGGTCATCCATCTCCGGGAAGAGATTTCATACCAACACAGGGGCTCCTTTCTCCGGCATTCTTCATCCTCTACACAGCCGACTGTCGCTGTACCGCTGAAGATGCCCTCAAGTCAAGTTTTCTGATAACACGTCCCTGACCGGTCTTATCACAACGAGAGAGAGCTCGTACCGCAGCGCCGTGGAAAAGTTCGTCATATGGTGCGACGACAACCATCTCATCCTCAACGTCTCTAAGACAAAGGAGATGGTTGTAGACTACAAGAGGAGTGCTCCGACATTCGACCCACTGGTCATTGGGGTTGAGGTCGTGGACCAGTACAGTACAAGTACTTGGGGTCCATCATTGAAAACAAGTTGGACTGGTCCCCAAGGCTCTGTTGCTCCTCAAGAAGGCCAACCAACGTCTCTACTTTATGAGGAGGCTGAATACCTTTAATGTGAACTCCAGTGTGTTGGATCGTTTTTACGGGGGCAACGATAGAGTCCGTACTGACCTACAAAAGCCTGTGCATGTGCTTGTTCGGCAGCCTGAAAAAGCAGAACAATGCCAGGCTGGCAAAGGTCACAAAGACTGCCGGATGCTGATTGAAAGACCCGTCTTTGACCTTCATGCGCACTTCAAAGGGAAAGCAATGAAGCACCTAGGGGCCATTCAGCTGCCGTGTAACGAGCTGCTGGTGCAGATCCGGCAGCTTATCAGCTGATTTGGCTCGGAAGAGTCCGCTGGACCTAAAGCAATAATCATGTAATGTAATGTAATGTAATCAGCTACACGCTATTCCATGGTAAGGTAAAAGGTAAAGGTAAAGGTAGTCCCATAGCCTTGTGGCCGTAGGGGAGCGTGATGTTGATCACACTTATCTTGGGCCAGCGTAATGAGGGTGATGCCCATCTCTCTCCCTCGCTGCTATACCTTCCCCACCCTTAAGAGAGTAGGTACTCAGTCACAGTTGAGTCAACTGGGGTCGTTGTTATTTGTCGCTTCACGTTTTGCGGTCACTCATCCAAGTGCTAACCGCACTGGACGGTGCTTAACTTGCGACACAGTAGGAGTGCTCATTCCATGACTTTATGAAATCTGATCAGTTAGTCAGTCGGTCAGTCTGATAAATTGAGCTAATCAGTCAGATTGTTCGTCTCCCTGCGTGCATGTTTGTATGTGTGTGTGTGTATGTGTGTGTCTGGGTGGGTTTGTGTGTGTGTGTGTGTGTGTGAGAGAGAGAGAGAGAGAGAGAGAGAGAGAGAGAGAGAGAGAGAGAGAGAGAGACTGTGTGTTCGCGTGATTTTTGTGAGTATGAAATGGCGTGCCGATGTGTGTGTACTGCGCGTTTGTGTATGATCCAGCATATCGTATATACAGTGTCTAAAGGTAAAGGTAAAGGTAGTCCCATAGCCTTGTGGCCGTAGGGGAGCGTGATGTTGGAGATCACACTTATCTTGGGCCAGCGTAATGAGGGTGATGCCCAACTCTCTCCCTCGCTGCTTTACCTTCCCCACCCTCAAGAGAGTAGGTACTCAATCACAGTTGAGTCAACTGGGGGCGTTGTTGTTTGTCGCTTCACACCTTAGCGGTCACCCATCCAAGTGCTAACCGCACCGGACGGTGCTTCACTTTCGACACAGTAGCGAGTGCTCCAACCACTGCACTATCCGACACCCCTATCCGATACAGTGTCTAATACAGTATTTTGTTGTTGTTGTTGCCAAAAACTGTGCATTGCTAGTCGTTATGTGTCTGGAGATGTGTGTGTATGTATTCGTTCGTGTGTGTTCGTTCGTGTGTTTGTGTATACATTTTTCAAACAGTCTTGTTTTATGATTTGGCTTAGCCTGTGACGATCATGTCTGTGAATGGGTTGCGTGTGTTGTACGCCTGTGGTTGGTGTTTGTGCGTGATGGCGTTGCTTTGTGATGGTGTGTAGGAGTATGTTACGTTTGCGACGCGCACGATAGTACGTGTGAGATGCGCACGATAGATCCGATCGTTTTGTTTTGCAAAGCATTCAATAATAGAGTGTATTTACCTTTGATTTGATTTTGCGTTGTTGTTAGAAGAAGCTTGGTATAATGTTGATATATAATTTGTGTTGGTCGACATTATTGGAGAATTATCTAGGGTTGCTTGTTTACTATCGATCGAAGCATCTAGATAGATCCACTAGAAGCTGAGAAATTATTTTAGGATGAAGAAAGTTGTATGACGTAAGACAGTGATGACAAAGGTTATTTTGATTGGTTGTAATTGCGTCACGCTGGAATGTTCTAACGTTATCTGGAGTATAGAGAAACTATATAATTGATGCATTGTGTCGGAAAAGGGGTGAAAGTGGAAAAAGCGATTGAGCGATTGTATGCAGTTGTTGATGAACGCTGTATAAAGTTGGAAAACTTCATACGACGACTCCTGCTTTGTTGCTGAGTGAACAGGTTGCGTGGATAAACGAATTCGAGTTACACTTATCAGGGTTCAAGCATAGGGGCTGAATCAACTACTGATAAAAACCAACAAAGAGTGTAACAGAGTGTTTACGGTAGTGTACAGCGCGTGTATGTTGGGGTCTGGGATAGTAATTATTTTATTATATTTTATGTATTGCATTATTTAATTTTGTGTTTGAGATGTCATTCTTTTAGAGATATTCTACATTTTAAAGTATGGAATGCAATTATATATATGGAAGAATCCATTGCCATTTTATTGCATAGTCCTGCAATAACAGATGTTTCTTGTATAATTTACATTGCCGCCGTTGGTATGCTTTTGTAGTATTATTAATTTTAATGGTAATGGTTCAACTTTAAATTGTTGGATTTGCTTTTATGTTTATATATTTATGCGTGAGAAAGAGTGTCTGGTCTACAGACTTTAAAATACATTATCGAATTGAATTGAATTGAATTGAACTAAAATAAAAGTAATAATTCAAAAAACGTCACAAAAATAAATGGCATGTGTAAAAATTATAAATAAATAAAAAGAAGACAAAATGCCTTTTTGCTCTTACTAATATCGTACTAACACCTAAACGTTCAAACTGTACCAAAAACAAGAAAGAATAAAGTTATCGCTCTGCCGAAAACAAATAGCTCAGCAATCTTTCACAATAACTCCAGCTAAACCTCATGCGCCATCAACAACTCAAGCCTTCAGAGTGTGTGGGATGGCAAATCATCTGAGAAACAACGCAACTCGTCCGAGAAATTACCAAACTTTCTTTGTTTACAGCGGCGGTGAACTACTTGACCACACTTTTTTTTTAAATGCAAAATCGCGCGTTTGTCTTTTTGGGTACACAGGAAATTGGCTGCATCTTAAAGAAACTACCCAAGCGACTATGGAAAACCTTTGTCCGCTTTTTTTTTTAACGCAAATACTCATCCATCTTGCTTCTAGCCCAGAGCTGCTTCTCACCACCACCAACATAAATTTTATACAGAAAGCCGAAGCGTCGTTCTTGAACTAACAGCCCACTTGACGAGGATGAATTGCCCTGCCTGTACACGAAAAAAGCTTTAGACAGAAATTTGACGCATCTTGTAACAAAGCGACGAAGCGTTTCATGTGATGGCCCCACATGATGGCCCCCAATAATAATTCGTATGGAACGCTGAAAAGGGCAAACGATGCTACCTATAGCAAACGGTGCTACCTATAGCAAACGGTGCTACCTATACCGATTCCTTTAGTACTGCCGCCTAAAGACAAATTCCAGCGAGTCCATGTTTCTTTTCCCCCTCACACTCCCCCCCCCCCCGACCCCGCACACCCAAAAAATAAATAAATAAAAGAGAGATTCGTAGCATACATCCTCGAAGAATAGACGTAATTTCTATGTGAATAGTCAAAGTCGGGTAACCCTTAGACGGCGAGAGCTAGACAAGTACATCACCAAAAACGCAGAGGAAGTAGACCATCAAGATACACGTTGCCGATTTTAAAAAAAGAAAAGAAAAGAAACGCGTCCCTAGTCTTTCTAGGACTGCTACTTTTGTTTCCTGGCACCGTAGAGGGGTTAGTTAAGTGCCACTCCACATCCCTACTTGTTAATAAAGATGCTGTGCTGCCCCCGAAACAACATGCCTTTGAACGAAAGAAGAGTTTATCCAATACTTTTTTTTTTTAAAGTCAGTAACTCAAGGTTTTAGTTTAAAACAAGCGCAGTTTGGACTGGGAATGTCTTTGATACTCACCGTGTCTTCCTCGCTCTGTGGCAGCTAGGACAAGGGGAAGGAGGCTGTAAAAATTAACGGTGACGAGGCTGAAAGGTCTCGGCCGATTTGGCCCTGCGAGAGATTACCGTTAGAGCGGTCGGAGCAACGAACTGGTGTGACCTCCTCGTAAAATCGAGTATCGGGGGTCAAAATGGGCGTCCTTCTACCATGTTTGCTGGCACTCATTTTGTAAAATCTATTGGAATATTTACCCTCTTTAATTAACTCTTCCGCGCCGGGAAGCAAGTTTTCCAGTAGCCGCCATGCATCTCTACCTGTCGGGAGGCAGGTATTCCAGTATCCCACTTTTGCATACGGTCCAAGCGAAAAAACTCCGCATTGCAAAAATATATTGAAAGCACGGTTATTTCCCATGTTAATAAAACATACGGTCACTTCCGCCAGGTCGAATTTTCTTGTTCTGATGCGAATTTGGCGTGCAATTTGATTTTTAAATGACGAAAAATCGAGGACTATCAAGATCTTTCTCTCTCTCTCTCTCTCTCTCTCTCTCTGCTATTTTTGTGTTGAGCTGCTATAATACTTTGTGCAAATTTACCAAAAGAAATATCTAAATACTTTAATGTTTACCTAAATAGCTTAAAAAAAACTTACATAAATGCTTTTTTTCAATGTTATTGTGAAAATTCAAGAAACAAAAAATGCGAAAAAGGCTTTCATTTAGGAATTTTTTCAGTTTTTATTATTAAAGAAACATAAAATTTATATAGTTTTGTAAAGAAATTTGTTTTCTATAAGTATGCCAAATTTCATATCAATAGGCCTGCACTGAGCTAGGCAAGAGCCGATTTTGTACAACTAATGGTTTTCACAGCAGTCTGGCCCTGCAGGCTCAGGCCAGCAGTGATGCTTAGCTGCTGCACGCTCAGGCAGAATAGTGTCCACTCCACAGAGATGCACACACCCTTCTCTTGGAAACATCCTAGAATATTGTGCATAGAAAGACCTGGGATTAAAATGTAAATTTGGGATCTTTGGCGATATTCTGGTGACCTTCTCACAGAAAATGAAAGAGTTATGGGCACAGTCAGGCTGTCACACGAAATGATTGGACAGCTGTCTTAAACCTCTCTCCCTCTCTCACCCTCTCTCTCCCTCTCTCACCCTCTCTCTCCCTCTCTCTCTCTCTCTCTCTCTCTCTCTCTCTCTCTCTCTCTCTCTTCACCTGTAACTGTCATTGGTTAGCCGTAATTTTCTCAATGGGCTACCATGGAGTCCTTCTGATACAAAATGAGACAGGGACTATACTAGTTCTACAAACAATAATATTCTCATTTCACATTTAAAACAAAAATGCTTCAGTACACACTTGTCCATTATTTTTATTGGTGCAAATCTGTGAAACATGAAAAGAGGCGTTCGTCTTAAATAAAATTGAACAGCTTTGAGTTTGGAAAGAAAATGACAATGTAATGATGTACATTCTGACCATTTGGGCTCTTTCTTTCCCCCACGGGTATAGGGGGTCAAAACAGTCCGTTTTGCCACAGAGCTCTAAGAAAATGGTCATGGCAAGTTTGTGTATACAGTCTCACAAAGGGTCTGGAATAATGGAGGCTCTGTACCGAGATTGTGTAGTAAGCAGCCTTACTACCATAATATTTCGTCTACGGCCAGGCTGAGCACTAGATCAATACTTGGCCCTAATACAAACAACAAAATCAACGATCGGCTTACAAAACACATGGAATCTAACTATCATAAGACCCCCCCCCTAACCTCTAAATGCCTAATGCTTATCTATCTACTCTATCTCTATCTCCTATCTATCTATCTATCTATCTATCTACTATCTATCTATCTACTACTACTCTATCTATCTATCTATCTATCTATCTATCTATCTCTCTCTCTCTCTCTCTCTCTCTCCATATATCTCTATATATATATATATATATATATATAATATATATAATATATATATATATATATATATATATATATATATATATATATATATATATAGGCTTTTTACTTTTAACTTATTTATTTATTATTATATTATAATATATAATAATAATAATAATAATAATAATAATAATAATAATAATAATAATAATAATAATAATAATAATAATAAATAAGTTAAAAGTAAAAAGTCTAAATTAAATTAAAAAGAAAAATATCCATATTGTAGTGTAAAAAAAAAAACATAAAAAATATGGTCAGCGGGAGATTTGAACCTGGGTCGCCTGCACGTTAAGCGAACGTCTTACTAAGTGAGCTACCAAGGCTTCGTATAAAGACCATAAATTTTTTGGTCTATATAGGAAAACATGCTGAAACCTCGATTCGATTTTTAATTAATCAAATTTAATTAGTTAAACACAAAATTTTGTAAGATTGGTGACATGAGTGCAAAAGTGTTTTGAATGGAAATAAAACAAAATTTGCGGTATTACGGAACGGTACGTTCTTGACACGGGTTGAATCAAAACCGTGCGCGTAATGAGGCTATTGCAGTTTGTGGACATTTTGTTTATTTATTTATCTCAGAAACGGTTAAACGTTCGGTAAGGAAATGTCGGCTATAACGATTTCGCGGGTTTTGAGCGCACAGCAGGCCGATCCGCAGCGCCCAGCACCTGCCCAGATCAGCGTCCATACCGGACAAACTTTACAGTAGAGGCGAAGAAGGACTTCCGGCACTCTCTCTCTTTCTTTCTTTCTTTCTCTCTCTCTCTCTCTCTCTCTCTTTCTCTCTCTCTCTCTTATTTCCTTTAAGGTCTGTACACATTGTGAGTTTAGACAAAATAAAATACTAATTAAAAAACAAAACAACAACAAATATAAACATTTATTAACAAGATAATTCAAACAAATGGAAGCTGTTAGCTAAAAAATCTTGTTCTGTTTCGCACAATCCATCGCTTACTTGAACTAAGTATACACACACGTCATGCCGAATTTACACATTCTGAACCCATCGACACCAGCAGCCGACCACAGGCCCTACAGATCCCTCTTGCCTGTCTTGTCTGTATACCTATTTAATGTTTTGTCGGCCTCTTGTGCACTTAGTTATCAATTGAGAATTCCCAACATTACCAACTGTCATCGGCTTAAACATTGGGTAATGAGTAACCTGATGTAACACGCCTAAGTTACCTGACCTAACACTTTAGAGAAATACTAAATAAGGAAGTTACGAAATAGCAAAGCGTACAAGCAGCCCCAAACAGATCTAATCCTACCTCGGAAAACATTTTTTTTACCGGAACTGTAAATGCCAGCAGGACTATCAAGACTACTAAAGTCTCTTTTTTGAAAAGTCATTTCTCACAGCGCCCACCCGCGCGTATACAAACACGCAAACACAACGCAAAGCCACAAATCGAATTGAGCTGGTGTGACACACACCCACCCACCCACACACACACACACACACCCACACACTGTAAACACACATACATACACACATCAATGAACATCTGTATAGCGCATTCAGGCCAAGAAGAAATGCTCAGGGCTTTCATACACACACACAAACACACCCACACACACACACAAACACACATATAAAAAAATTACAAATTAGTTTGGTGCAAACAGGTAATTGAATACATCACTAAAAGTGGCAAAAGGTCAAGAAGAAAAATACGTTCAAAATACACAGTGGCCATCTGTGTCAATTTTCTTGTTGGACCTAATAAATATGTAATAAAGAAATCCCAAGAGAAATATAACACCACAGCCCATAGATGACCCACGGGAAATGAGCGGTTAATGATACACGGTCATGTATCGTGGCCAAATCCTGTTAGCAGATAGAAAACAATAATCGATTATCTAATCGGATATATATGTTTCTCCATACAAATAACAGCTAGATTCAACGCCTCATATCCTATCCTATCCCGTAACTCGAAAGTCGCTGGGGCAGCACTTACAGTATTCTCGTTTAACTAACGTTCTCTATCTTTCTCTGTCCTCGGCAACCCTGATTGCTTCGCTCAGTGTCAAGCCAGTCCCTTCCCGATTGTTGTCCTCCCACGTCTTTTTTTGTCTCCCTTTTCAGTCTTTGTCTGCCTCCTTGTACCCTGCCTTGCAGGATGGTCTTTGCAAGGCCTGATGATTTGGTGGCATGGCCATACCATCAACGCCTCGTTTTCTCGTTTTCACTCAGTTCACCAACGACTGCTGCAGAGACACAGAATATACACAGATATAAAAAAAAGTTCTGATGATAGGCGCTTGGCGATATTAATGACTCTGGCTAGTTTTGAACAGTGTTGCAGTTTTTGCTGACTGACGCGATGCCAACTTCCATGACCATAATGTCGGGAAAAAATGGTTCTAGACTATAAAAGGGACAGAAGTGACAGCACTCTAACTGAAAGGTCAGACAGTAGCAAGAGTTGAGACGTATAATAAATACATCAGTATACAGAAACTGAACTTCTTTCATAAAATGCTGATGTCATATTCAAGAAATACAAAACAAAGGACAATTAGGCCCTACCAGCTGAGATCACTGATGGCCTCTGGCAAGATCAGGCAACAGTGGTACCATACCTTCATTGAATCAATTTTAACTTTTTCTTACAATCGATAATACAAAACGCTGAATGTTACAAATGATAAATTCATTGTCTGGAGTGGTTAACACGTGCACCATGTTAGTTGGAAAGAAACAGACACTTCTTGAGGAACTGTGCCTCAGCAAGGCAACGCCTATTCAAAAAGACCCTTTCCCACTCCCACTCCCACCCACCCACCCACCAACTGTCCTCTTTATTTGAACTTCTGTCCTCTCATAGACAATTTCGCTGTGCTCGCTGTAGAACCCAGCGTTAGCGATCTACTGTCATCCATACAAAAATCAACTGAACACTCAACAAAATTCTATTACTCGTGCCTTGCTTTTGCTGCAGAGTCTCCAACTACATCGCTGCTCCAAATGCCCAGATGAGCGATTTACTTATTATGTGTTGGCGCACATACTACACAAAGCGCGTGTGTTTGTGTGGTGGGGTGTGTGTTTTGGTGCTTGAGGTCTGTTCTGATGTTTGCCTCTCTTGTACTGGCCTTTGTTTTATACTGAATTGTTTCCCCTTGCTGTGATTGAACGAACTTTGGAACTTTGTCCTTTCACACATAATTCCAAGCATGAAACAAGGCTCATAGTCCTGGGCGTATTAGCCAAATATAGGGGGATAATGGCAAGTGGCTAAACACAAACTAGCGCTAAACACACTTAATAATACCAATCATGAATATATTGTCGCTGTCTTTCTCATTTGTTCTTTCTTATTCCTGCTTTGCGGTCCTGATTTGGCTCGGAAGAGTCCGCTGGACCTAAAGCAATAATAAATCAATCAATCAATTCCTGCTTTGTTCTATCAATCTGCTATACTATCTTCTTCTTCGCTAGACCAGTCACCTACCTTTTTTTCTTGAAAACTCTTCCGGGACAAGATTCCTTAATTGTGTGTGAGGTCTGTTGGATCAGCTTGGGAATATTGGACGCTTTCTGCCAGGTGGTTACTAGGGCTTCCTATGATGTTATTATTTAGCAATGTAGGCCTTTTACATGTATACGTTTTGTTGATAATTTATAATGATGTTTGTATTCTATTTTGTTTTTGTAAAAGTCGGTTCGATAAATTAGAGTATAGACTCAGCGTCCCCGGCGTGGGATGTCTTTATTATAAAGTGACTGGCTGGTGGAGTGCCGTCAGTTTTACCACTATTCTTGTTTCAGCTGATCTTTTATGCGGATCAGGGGTTGTCTGGTCCTGATTTGGCTCGGAAGAGTCCGCTGGACCTAAAGCAATAATCATGTAATGTAATGTAATGTAATGTAATGTAATGAGATTTTAAGCATACCGCTCTCGGCGGCTTTCTTGAAGTCAGCTGTTACGCGAGATTTCTTTAAATGAGGATATAGGAGGAAGGGATGAGAAGGAGGAAAGGAGAGGGGAAATGATTGGAGGGGAACTCATAAAAATCATAGGCTGCGATTTATTATCCCTCGCGTCCTTATACAGCACGCGTTTGGCAAGAAGGGCCAGCAACATCATTGGCGACCCATCCCATCCAGCCAACCATCTGTTCGAGCTCCTCCCGTCAGGCAAACGCTTCAGAGCACTAAAAGTTAGAACTAGCCGGTTTAGACACAGCTTCTTCCCCGAGGCCGCCCTCTCAGTACCAGTGTCCTCAGTTATCCACAGAGCATGAGGTGTTATACTTAAACGCCAATTTATTATTTGCAATAATGTGTTAGTGGTGCAATTCTGATTCTTTAATGTATTTTATCTCATTATGTTTTAATTTAGATACCCATGCGGGTATGCGTGAGTATGCGTGTGCGTGTGGGGGTTGCGAGTGGGCGTGCGCCTGTGCTTTACTCCTTAAATAACTTTTTCTATCAGAGTATTTTAATGTTTTAATGTCCAGTGGAAGGTTGTTTGTTGTTGCAGAGGGACTGAATGTTTTACCGCATCACCAAAACAAAATCCTAAGTATTTTGAATTCATTGGGTAATAAAGTGTCTTGACTTGACTTGACTTGACTCTTGAACATAGAGGGGTATGGGTTCGTTGGATGGAAGATCATCCCACTGTGCAGAGCTGGGTGGACCAATGTCCGGAAATTTAGATTTCTTCTTCTTTGTATTTGTTGTTTGTACACCTGCTAAAACAATACAGGAAATTGGAATTAGGAAGCATGCATGCATGCGTTCAGTTCATTTTTGTTGTTTACCTCACATAACCTTTTAGCTATCAGTGTAAGCCTAATTGTAAGACTTTTCTTCCGCCTTCAACACTGTTCAAATCCACCTTCTGGCAAGCAAACTATGAGATATAAATATAAATCCTTACCTTACACTCTGGATCACTGACTTCCTTAGCAACCGTACACAAACTATTTTGTAAAGTTTCAGTCATCATCATCATCATCATCATCATCATCATCATCATCATCATCATCATCATCATCATCATCGTCGTCGCCACCATCATCCTCTTCTTCTTCTGCATCCTTCTGTCATTCTTCCAGTAAGATTATCAACACAGGGACGCCTCAGCTCAGTGCACAGTTATCTCTCCGTTTAACTTCACTCTCTACACCAATGGTTGTAGGTGCAATGATTCTCCGATCATCAAGCTTTCAGACGATGCCGCAATCGTAGACACTTCTGATTCGGCCTCGAGCTTTGAGCGGAGTGTGGATGTCTTCGTCACCTGGTGCGATAACAACCACCTGGAGCTCAATGTCGGTAAAACGAAAGAAATGTTTGGCTGACTTTCGACTCGAGGACCAGAATATAGAAATTGTTAAACGATACAAGTATCTCGGCACTGTTGTTGACAGTAAGTTTACTTTTGAAGCCAATGCTGAAATGATCTTCAAGAAATGTAGGCAGAGGGTGTTTATGTTAAACCAGCTTCGCTTGCTTTTGCTGTCACTACAGACACTACTACTGGCACACTGCTGCAGAGTTGTTGAATGGAATTTCAGAAACGCAGCAGATAAAACAAGTAACATTAATGTATGGACCTTCGCCCCTCTCCTCAAACACCCACAAACGCCCAAGCACTCCACAGTATTGAGTGCAGAGAACGATCTAATATATTTTATTATTATAAATGTAACAATATGGGATAATACAATCGAACGTTTCTATCAATGAATTTTGTTAATGAATGACTTAATGTGTGTAACCACCCATTTCTTAAACAGATCAGTTTGGCAAGCATTTACAGTGTAATGGATAAAATAGATCTTTAAAATGTGCATGCGGGCGTGCGCGCGCGCGTGTGTGTGTGTGTGTGTGTGTGTGGGTGGGTGTGTGTGTGTGTGTCTAAAATGAAGCTCCTGTGTGTGTTATGACTCAAGCAGTGCGAAATGTGAGGAAAGTTAGTTAATCCCTTTTCGCCCAACTAAATGGGCTCTATGCACAAGTCGGCGCGCGGTCACGTGGCGCGGGAATAACAAAGCGGTCATGGCTTCTTTTAGCTCGCTCGCGTGTACTCCAATGCTGCTTAAAAAGTTTAAATTTACCGACATTTTGGGATATTGTGATGTTATGAACATAGCACATTCGTGCAATAATGATTACAGACAAATTATTATCAGGGGACAGGCTTTTTTTAAAGAGCGATTTGTCACTGACATGCAGTTAAGAGTTCATCAATATTTCATCTTTCAGTGGAAATCGATGAAAGGAAATGTTATTTTCTTTGCATAAAGGTTTTACGTCGGAGTTAGAGCATCCAAACGCAGCACAGTACTTCACCATTTTCAAACTCGAGCACGCTGTGTTATTTCCGCTGCACGTGACCGCCACGCCTTTGTGCATAGAGCCCATTTGCAAGCCATATTTGCAATCGATACATTCCAAACGGCCGTCAATTTTGATAAGCCATGTGGACTGTCTGATCCGAAAACCCTTGCTTCCGAGAACATCCTATATAAGCCTAACACTATGTAATGCAATCACTTGTAGACGGACCGCTAACCCTTACCCTAACCCTTTTCGAGTTGTATATGTGTCCCTAGCCCTGGCCCTAACCGTTTTCTCCAAAAAAAAGTTTTTTTGCGTCCCCAGAACCCATTTCCGGAAGTTACCTTGGATCTGGGGACGGTCTCATGTTCCCGGATTCACTTTCCGTATCCTCAGATAACCGTACATATTAGATCCGTCGGTCGATCCGTCGCACGCCGTATTTCAAGAACCAATGAACCGATCTTGTACAATCTTCCTTTGAACTTTACCTGGCTTTGTAACCAGCTTCCCGTGCCTTCGGATTTTTCTTTACTGAAAGGTTAAGGCCACTGGGATCAATTCGTATGTTTGCGCTGTATTGCAGAATTGCCATAGCCGATTTGATTTTTGTTGTTGCTTGCATATAGTGGCCCACTAGTCCGTGTTTTCAATTGGCTTGTATAGGATAAAGTCGACGCACCACACCGCCTCACGCCCCCCCCCCTTCCGCCCCCCCCTCCCTTCCCCTCCCTTCAACATTCCTCTCCCCACCCCCCCAAAAAAACAACAACTGAAATTCTGATTTTCAGCTATGTGTGTCTGTAAATTCATTTGGATGGTTTGCCATCTTGTTCCAACTTTAAAAAAAAAAAACACGCAGAGGCATATAATAATAACAATAATGTCCTATTCGTTCCGAGTACATTACTTGTTTAAGCGCTTAAAGCTAGATTAATAGGTAAGCGCTATATAAAAAAGGCCTGTAATAATAATAATAATAATAATAATAATAATAATAATAATAAGAAGAAGAAGAAGAAGAAGAAGAAGAAGAAGAAGAAGAAGAAGAAGAAGAAGAAGAAAAGATTGTGTAATGGAATGTAATATGAGGTAAAGTAGTCTGTATATTCTAGGCTGAATAAGAAGATCAGTATTGTTTCTGTCTCAGAATGAAAATGGAAACACAGTTCCGTCGGTAGAGCGCTTGCAGAATAGAGCATCACATTCCGGAGAGGTCGCGGGATCGATGCAGACACTATTATACAGGCGCTGAGCACTGGTCACCTTACTGCACATATCGGTCTGGTGGTTATGTCAGTACTTAGTGGGCGCAGGGCCAAATCAGGAGGGATCTTTTGCTGCATTTCTGTTAATGTGGAGTGATGGCAAAGCAATGGATTACGTAATGGGAGACGAAAGGTTTTATAGATAGCCTCGCCAAATGGAAGGGAAATGGACTTCATGAAACATCTTGGACATTTTATATTTTAATTTTTTTTAATCACATTATAGGCTTATATCTTACTCATAAGATGCGATCCGGCTAAGGGTACGACAGGAAGGTGTAGCTCCCCTATTCTGATGCAAGTGGTTTTTATATAATATGTTGAATTATGTACTGTGGTCCATTTTGCTAAGTTCTAAGCTCTACTATGTACAAAGCAATATTGTTGAAAAACGAGTGTAGAATTGTCTTCCGCGTGGGAAAAATGCTAGCTGAAATCCTCGGGAATGTCGTCTTCATCCATCAAATGTATCCATCCAGAAACTGATTGGCCAGCAACAGGATCGGGGAATGTATTTCCAGACATCAAAATAAAACACGTCACCGAAAAATAAAATTGAGACGCCGCACAATAATTACGAATATTGGCACAAGGTACGCCATGAAAGCGTTTGTTTACCTTTGATCCATGGTGTTGCTGGAGGGGCTTACGTGTTTGTTTCCGTCGGTCGATATTGTTGTGGCAATTTGGAGAACTTTCGAAGATTCCAGATCCATCTCGTAAAAGATGATCACATTTTCGAAGGCCATAGAACATTCTATGACGCAAGACGGTGCGGAATTCCAGTGACGTGTTTTATTTTGATTGGTTGTTGATTGCGCCGTTCTGAAACTTTATGTTTTGACATTGTTGATAGACGATACAAAAAAGTGCTGTCTGATTGTCTGGTTGTGTCTATTTTATTGAATGAATTTTTTTTTTAAAACGAGAATTTGTGTGCAGTTGTTGATACTGTCTGCGTTTTCTGCTGAATAAAGAATAACTTTATAATTGCGACTCCTGCCTTGTTAATGAGTTAACGGGCTGAGTGGACGGATACGAATTGGAGTTAGTCTACACAAGATCCAAGCCTAGAGGCTGAATCGATCATCGTCGTGTAACATCAACTTTTAGAAAGATATTACTCAAATTATTTGTATACGTGGGGGCAGGCGTGTTGGTAGTTTAAAAAAAAACAATATTGTTTTGTGCTTTTAACTTTTACGAAGGCTATTGCAGCAACAAAGAGAACAGAATTTTAAAATGCATGTGTCAGCTTACCAGGTCCAGACAAAGAGGTCATTAAAACACATGCCTCATAGGTCTTGAAATCCACGATAAAGAAACGACATTTAAGCTTACGTACATTTTCTCCACATAATTTTGAGATTTTAGGGCCATGCATAAGATTCTTAATCCCCAAAGCGATCTCTTTTATTTCACTTTTTCTTTAGTCTAACAGCTAAATTAGAAATCGTAATCAAATCCAGTAATTTTGCAAATATCTTTGCAGCAAATATAGAATATAATTTTCCTAAGTGTTCTGACTGATATTTTGAAATCTGGTAAGTTTGGTTAATCACGGGTTAAAACAGACACTTTTCCCAACAAAAGTTTAGTTGAAGTTTAGGATACAGCATTGGTAATTTTTTCTCCTCCTTTAAAAAAACAACACAATTTAGAGGGCTTCTATAGCCCCAACTTGTGTCCATTACATAAGCTAGCCTACTAATTAGCCCGTTTAGGCCTACGAACCTAGTAGTATAGGGTTCAACTAAACTAAGGGGTGTTCGTGCACATTCATATGAATACCCCAGAAAAGTGATTTTACATCTTTACCATGCCCATAGGTGACACCTATAACCCAGACATATTGCAAAACTTGTGTTGAAAATCTCAATCGGAACTATAAACTCCTCCGCCATTTTATATCGGAAAGCAAAAGCAGCTCAAGAACAGCAACGCTTTTCCCGGAGAAAAGCACACCTATTTTAATGAATCAACAACAACAAATGGTGAGAGGATACAGTCAAAGCATTTATTTAAGCTTACATTTATAGCAGTTGACCCAATATTATGCAAAAAATACCAGAAACTTACATGGGAATCACGATTCATCAAAATGATGAAAATTCCGCATTTTCACTCAGCGACGTTTTCTGCGTAATGCAAATGAGGAGGTCGTAATAATAATAATAATAATAATAATAATAATAATAATAATAATAATAATAATAATAATAATAATAATAATAATAATTATTATTATTATTATTACTATTATTATTATTATTATTATTATTATTATTATTATTATTATTATTATTATTATTATTATTATTATTGCCATTATTATTATTATTAGTAGTAGTAAGTAGTAGTATTATTATCGGCTACGAAAGCTTGCTAAAGGTCCAAGCCATTAATTGAACGTCGTTCCTAACGACCCAGGCCAAACAGCACACCAAAACCTCCGTATTTTGATATTAAATTTTATTGAAATGTTTTCTCAGCTGAGAAGTTCCTCCTCCTTATCCTCCTACTTATCATCATCATCATCATCATCATCATCATCATCATCATCATCATCATCATCACATCAGGACTCGACACAACCGACTGTCCGGGACAGGTAGAAATGTTTTCTCAGCTGAGAAGTTCCTCCTCCTTATCCTCCTACTTATCATCATCATCATCATCATCATCATCATCATCATCATCATCATCATCATCATCATCATCATCATCACATCAGGACTCGACACAACCGACTGTCCGGGACAGGTAGAACCTGCTGCCGGACAGGTTGGATCGCTACCCAACCTGTCCGACGGGACAGGTATTTTTCAGCTGCTAAGTCAATCGGTGCCAATGATCTTGGCTTTTAAAAAATAAAAACTTTATATGACTTCTCCAGCCAAAAGTGTTTGAATGTGCAATTTGTTGACGTACAAAAATGATGCAATACAATTCGCTTGAATATCTTACTTTTTGTGTTTCTTCATTAAATTTGTAAGGAAAGTTCGGACAGGAAAAATATTCGACAACCTGTCCGACAGGACAGGTAAAATAAAAAAAAGTTGGTATCAAGCTCTACACATTCATCATCATCATCATAATCATCATCATCATTATCATCATCGTCATCATCATCATCATCGTCATCATCGTCAGCATAATCATCATCATCATCATCATCAATCCTCATAATCAATCCTCGTCTGATATAAGCTCTCAGTTCGTCGCACATTTTGGGTACTAGGTTCCCTAGTGTTACACTCATTCGATGGTGGTGTTTTCTATCAGTAGTAGATTCAGCCCCAATGCGTGAATTCTCCTGATGAGTGTAAACTCGGATTCGTTTATCCACGCAACCCGTTCAATCAGCATACAAGTCACAGAGTCGACGAATGAAGTTTTCCACTTTTATTCAGCACAAATCAACATCTGCATACAATCGCCTTTTCACTTTTACAACAACACAACTACCCCCTCTCAAAACAGTGCGGCACATATATAGCCTCTCTCTTATCCCGAACACCCTGGATCAAACGAGTATGACGCAATTTAACCAATCGCTTTAGACTTCGTCATCACTGACATACGTCATACAACTTCCTTCACATTCCAGGAACGTTCTCAAACTTCTACAATTATCGGGAAGTTTGCATCGACAGTAAACACGCAAATCTAGAGAATTCTCCAATAATATCGACCAACGAAAATTATCAACGTTATACAAAGCTTCTTCTAACAACAATGCAAACTTAAATCAAAGGTAAATAAACTCTATCATTGAACACTTTGCAAAACGAAACGATTAGATCTATCGTGCACGTTTCAGACATACTATCCTTCGCGTTTCAACGTAACACCTAGATAAAACTAAAAAAAAATCATCCATCCACTTTTCTTGGAATTTGACTCTCGATGGATAGACAGGAGTGGACGTTATAGGGCACCAGCCGGAACATCAAATAGGTACAGGAACTCATTCATACCACTTGCCATTCAAGCACATAACAAACAAGTTGGTAGGTCTTACTAAACACACTTTACAACTTTCATGCAGCTTAGTTAGTTTAATTATTGTTTTTTTACTGTCTTTTTATAAATAGTTTATATGTTTACACACTAATAAGTTTTAAATACTCATATTTATCTGTTCTTACGTTAACCCGTTTTACTGCTTAATTGAAATATTTGCATTATGAGAATATGTCCATGTGTTTGAAGATTAATAATGTATAAATATTTTAATTCCTTTGTTTCAATACTTTTCTTTTAATTTATCATTTGTGAGAAATATGCGTCTTATTATGTGTGTAAAAGACACACTTTTGAACTCTTATGCAATTTAGTTCAATTATTGTTTTTACTGTCTTTTTAAAAATAGTTTATATGTTTACACACTAATAAGTTTTAAATAATCATATTTATCTGTTCTTATGTTAACCCTTTTTATTGCTTATTTAAAATATTTGCATTATGAAAATATGTCCATGTGTTTGAAGGAATGTATACATATTTTTAATTCCTTTGTTTCAATACTTTTCTTTTTATTTATCACTTGTGAGAAACATGCGTCTTTATGTGTGTGTAAAAGAAGAATGAATGGACATGTTTAATTGACAGACACTGTAATTTCCATGCTTTTGGATTAATAAATATCTTATCTTATATAGAGATATATTGCTGTGTGGTCTTAAAAAGAATCCGACAAGCGACCAACTACCCACTAATGATGGTGCAGATATTTTTTCTGATTCAGAGTTCAGCAATTGGCACCATGGGGACCAACACAAAAGTAGCGAAGACTTGCACGCGCGTTTTAAATCCTGTGCATTTTTTGCTAGGAAATCGCTATAAATGATGCATTTTTGAGGGTTGCAAAAAAGGCTTCTTGCTTGATCGCATCGGGGGTCCTTATTAGTTTCACAGAGTGATTGTTAAATTCCTGTCCTTTAAGGTCTGTCGTTCTGACTGTCTTTTGGTGTCTTTTTGTCATGTTCTGACAGGAACAATTCTACGTTTTTTAATGCTTGGATTTGTTAAACTTTGCTGGGACAATCATCATACTTTTTTTTGAGGGGGGTTGGGGGGGGCTGGGGAGGGGAGGAGACTGGGGGGATGGCGTGTGGGAGGGAGAGAGGGAAAGAGGGGGGGAGGGGTATTTTAAAGAATGTCAAGAAAATAATGCATTGAGGAGGCTGTTTTGGGGTTGCATAATTATAATCAACTCCGGCGTTGATGAAGTGAGGAACAGCTATAAAGATCACTAAGCCATCACGAACTATTTAGATTAATTCTTAATTCAAGCTTCAATTTTATTAAAGCTCTCAATCCAAGGCTTTTTTAAAAAGCAGAAATGAATGTGAAGAAAGGGAGGGAAATGGGAAGAAAACACATATTTACAGGCCAAAATAATACGAACGGCATTACGCAACACACACAACAAAGACGCATTTCACACACAAACACACACACGCACACACACTCCAGCACACAAACACACACACACATACTTGAACGCTTACACAGACTGAGGACTATGATTCTAGACCTCGGTTGTGGGGACTATTAGAAATAAGGTATTTTTGAGATTCGATACTGCAAGCATTGTCTCTTGGCTCCCGAAAGCAGCGCCAGGGGTCGTACGTTTCAAAATAGTAACTACTCTTTGAGCTATTAGACTTGGTATGTTGCGTGATAAGTGAAGACTGGCGGGGGTGATTTGTGAGGACCTAATACACACATTCACAAATAGCATTCATGTTGAGGACTTCCGTACACACTTGCTTACACACTCTTAAACCGTATTAAGACCGAGGACCATGATGCGGGGGTGTATTGTGAGGACCTAATACACACATTCACAAATAGCATTCATGTTGAGGACTTCCGTACACACTTGCTTACACACTCTTAAACCGTATTAAGACCGAGGACCATGATGCGGGGGTGTATTGTGAGGACCTAATACACACATTCACAAATAGCATTGATGTTGAGGACTTCCGTACACACTTGCTTACACACTCTTAAACCGTATTTAGACCGAGGACCATGATTCTAGACCAACGTTTTCGGGATCGTTAGCAAGTCCTCAAGATGAATGTTGAATGGAATAAAGTGCATTATGATAATAATATTAATAATAATCAGAACTAGATTAATTTTGACATGGGATATAATTTCATTAGACTTACAAGCTTTAATAATACTGACTTTCTATTAGATGACAATAATTCTTGAAATTTGATGGAATTGGGATATCTATAATAATATGATTTTAATAATTCTCTTCTCGAGTTACAAAAATGTGAACACAAAAATAAATAATGAAACTCGTCACCAAGATCGCCACTATGACATTTTTGACATACACGTTCGTGTCTAGGATTCTGTGGTTAAGTGTCCTAAACTTTAGAATTGCAAGATATTGGTAGAACATGCAAATATTTTTGAAATTCAAAATGTAGCTTAAACATTCGATAATTATAGTAAAATTCATTATTGTTTATTTCCTAGACATCTTCTTGTCCAGAAACCAGAACGAGGGCGAAACCTTCGACGTTTTCGTAACTGACCTCAAGCTGAAAGCGAAATCCTGCGAGTTTGGAGAGCTGAAAGAGTCACTGATTACCAACAGAATCGTCCGAGGAGTCCTTAGCGACCACTTGAGAACAAGACCTCTCAGCCTCGCTAAGGCGGAAGGTGGACACTTCTATAAACAGTTTGTCCTAAGCGACTTGAGCAGCTGTTACAACAGATAAGTGCGCTGTGACAGAACAATTGAAATATCTAATTGAACAATCTAATTTAGCCCTACACACATACACACATACACACAATACCAAAAGTTAGCGAAACATTTTCTTTCAGAAAACATCATTCCAGATGTTGTGTTTTGAAATAAAGCTAGAGAGGAGACCTAGTTGATAAAGAAATAAATATGTCAGATTTATCTTTTTCAGATTCACAGTGAGTGTTTTAAAATAAGGCCGCTATCTTCATAAAACAGAATGTAAGTTTTT
Source organism: Oncomelania hupensis (assembly GCA_036898135.1). NCBI lineage: Eukaryota > Metazoa > Mollusca > Gastropoda > Littorinimorpha > Pomatiopsidae > Oncomelania > Oncomelania hupensis. Next base: position 17,769,948 of record CM072512.1, on the reverse strand, counting down.
ATTTGTTTTATTTTATTTTTTTTTTTTTTTAAGAAATATGCTATATATCAATAAGAAACACTACAAATAATGGCAATAACAAATGCTACAAAATAACGTACAAATCGCGAAAAACATAACAGAAGAACATGATGTTACATAATAAAAACTATTTTTAAAACTCACAGAACTTTGTTGCTAATCAAAATAAATGCTCCAAAATGTGGCAATGGAAAGAGGATTAAAAGTTGATAAAGAAAAAATTTTGCCAGATTTTCCGACTTGGACCATACGACTCCCCACCGAGGCACTCGCACCCCTCCCTGACCCTCGTCTCAATGCTACGGGCAGCCGCAACACCCACCGACTACCGGGTGTTGCGACGTCCCGCAACACTGATCCGGGGGTCAGGGAGGTAGTACGAGTGTCCGGTTTAGGGAGTAGTGATGTGTCGCAAGCGGGAAATCTGGGGAGAGTTCGCCTGGATTACAAAACCCTCGCCATCCCTGCCCAAGTCCTGGCCAGGGACGGCAAGGGATGCTATACAGTTCCAGGGAACACTCCATTTTGAATGCTACATTTGCTAACTTATATACCCCCGATTCGTAATCAGTGTTACATAACAGGCCTAGGTAAAGAGCATGTATCAAACAATAACAAATTATTGCTTTAGACAAAATCATAGGCATTCTTAAAAGGTCGAATAGATTCGGTACACTCTGAACAGTTTTGTGCTAAAAAAATAACAAAAAAACAAACAGTAGTACAATTATTATTTTTGATTTTGTTGTACACCTTTCAAAATAATTAGTATCCATTACATTAGCAAACCATTCCCATCAGGCAATTTTGTTTCAAGGAGTAATTTATCTTTTCCACAAAATAGCCAAGTTCAAAAATACAGGCAAACATCGTGACAGCAAGAACAGGGTAAGTGAACACTGTTTACTAGACACCAGACTCAAGCGATCGAACCATAATACAACGACATTATTATAATGTTCAGTAACTATTAAATTATAATATAAGCAGTAACTTTTATCAGTGCCTCAAGAAAAAGAATTTCCACTATCTCGTTGCCTTATGCACGTCTCTGCAACATAAAGTGTTGCGCTATACAAATTGCATGACGTGGACATTGGAGTGGATTGGATGACATAGGTGATTTGGTCTGGAATACTTTACACTAACCTGAACAGAACGACCACTACTGACAGTGACGCTAAAACAATTTCTTTTCCTGTTTTTTTTTATCTTACACACACACACACACACACACACACACACACACACACACACACAAACCAACATGGAGAGTTTACACACACACACACATACACTCAACCAAAATCATGAGATGTTTGGGACACTATTATATGTGCGCAATTATAAGTAATTTCTTTCCCTGATGTTGGTAGTCAAGACCTGAAAGATAATATAAACTTCTCAGGAGATTATATTTGGAAAATAATACTAATAAAACGCTTTAAAAAAATATTAAATAGATTACAGAACAGTACCAATATGATTTTGACTTTTTAAAAACCAAACAATCTTACAAGCTGGTCAAAGATAAATAAACATAATGCAACCCACAGGGTTAACAAAATTAAAAACGCGTGCTTTATAGTTGGATAGCGCATTTAGTTAGCTATTCATTGCTTACAGGGTCCAGTGGACTGCCAAGAGCCGAATCAGGACCACAAAATCAAGACCACAACTTGGCTGATCCGCATTAAAGATCTGTTGAAACAAACCTAGGGGTAACGCAGAAGGCACTCCACCAACCAGTCATTGTACAACAAAGGGGACGGAGGGGACGCTGAGGCTATAATTTATCTATCCCCGTTTACAACAACAAAATAGAATACAAACATCATTATCAAATATCAACAAAACACATAGATATAAAATGCTTACATTGCTAAATAATAATATTATAGGAAGCTTTAGTGACCATTTGGCAGAATGGTTGGATGGTTGACCATGCTTGCAAGGCAACCACCAAACGACACACAAAGATTGAAACAGGCGCACGACCCACCCCAGTCCACCCAGCTGTGAATGGGTCCCTGGATCTATTTAGAACCGGGGACGGTAAAGCAGCGAGGGAGAAGATATAGGCACCGCCCTCATTAAGCTGCCATTGAGAAAAGGGATATCCCAAACGCTTCTCTCCCCAACAATCAAAAGGTTAGGAAACGGAACACCTTTACCTATGTACATGTAGTCTGTTCTGATTTGCCATTCAACAAAGTCTGAGGCCATTTGTTTTGAAACCTTTACCCTAGAAAGTATGGTCTTTGGAGAGTTTATTAAACCACATTATTGCGATGGAAGCTCTCCAATAAGCGTAGCTTAAAAAAACAACAACAACAGATTTCCAGCTGGTAAATGGTCGTCGTCGAAAGGTACAGCAACATCATCCGGAGGTTGTGACGCTATTTCGGAAAAACACCTCAGGCGCTCTCTTTGTCTGTTAGCTTACCAACCAAATAACAAAGGCGGTTTATGCAGTCGGTGTTCTAACACAGACACACAGAAGAACGGACAATCGAAGGCAGTATACCGCCTTATATACATATTACATTACATGTATAGCGGATGTATACATTCAATACTCCAGATGATAAGTACAGACGCTCTTTTGGATCGCTCAGACCCGACGTTTGCCGTTAAATTTCGCAAATATCGGAGACAAACAAATGTAAGCTTTTGTACGACTACATGTAAAACCAAATAGCCATTTCTTAGCGTGAATTAATTTTTTTTCTTTCGCATTTTGAACAAGGGTTCAGAAAACAAGACACTTTAAAAATTCATTTCTTTTTAAAAACTATAGTGGCGATCAAAGAGTTTTCGAACCTCATTTTGGATGCTGTCTCGCGACTAAAACTCAGGATTGGGTGACGATTTGACCGACTTTATTTTCAAAGTAACCAAAATGTTCAAAGAATCTTACTACAATAGACGAAAATCAGTGTTGACTGACCGATTGGACCTGGCCGGGAGACTTTTGTATCGATGATTTCCCCTTCTTTTCTGGTCTTTATAACTCTAGCTTTGACTGGGTTCTGCTGATTTTGAAAGGAGAGAATTATCTAGCCATCACCCACGCTACCATATTACTACGCCTACTACTACTACTACTACTACTACTACTACTACTACTACTACTACTACAAACAGTAACGCTCACTGTCACGTCACCCGAACGGGTTCAGTGATTTCAGCTCAACAACGAGTGTAGGGATACAAACTCAAACTAAAAAAACTAACACAAATGCAAGACGAACATTTGCACTCTTTTACTCAACATACAATCACACAGGAAAATGGGGAATCTAACCTTACGTCAACCCCTAGCCAGTCCCACAACCCCAATAATTAACAATCAATTACCTCCCTCCTTGCCTAATCCGTAACCACTTTGACACTGGACACAAGATGCCAAAACAATCAAGATATAACAATTATGAAAATAACGATGAATGACACAACTGATGGCTTAAGTGTTCAGTCACCAAGACTTGAAGAATAGTATTTAATTATTGTCAAACTTTATACACCGTGAAACAGAACTCCCTTCAATCCGAACTGATTAAGCTGTCTGAAGGTGCACTAAGGCTTTGCATCTATCACCGATTGAAGTAAATAGTCACCGGTTTATATATATGTTTATGTGCGTGTAAAGTTGTATATATGCTTGTGAGTGTGCATGATCCTGTGTCGAGGAACCAGGCCGTAGTCCTCCCAGTAGCAAGGGTCTTGTAGCGCCCAGGCGGCAAAGGTCTCGCACCGTCTCAGCCCGGCACCAAAGACACCAGCGGATAGAGCCACAGCATCCACCGCCCCACAGCAGCAGTAGAAGCACGTAGAGGTGGCGGAGAAACACGTAGGAACAGATACGTGGAAGTACAATAATAGTAGACAATGGCAATAGTAGTAGCAGAAATAGGCCCAATCTGGTCAACAAATAAACCGTCTTACAAAACTACCTCAACAAAATAAACAATACATGGGAAATAACTCCTTCCGCCGTCCGCCATCTTGACCTGTTTATTCATGCAATACAACAATTCGTAATCCTTCTATAATTTATATTAACATCCCAAGAACATGATTATTTAAACAAATACAAATGCATATTATAATTTCATTTCTAGTCAACAATCTTGATTCATCCTCTCTCTCATATTCATCACCCCTCTAGCATACTATAATATGTCGTCACCCCTCTGTCATATTCATCACCCTTCTCTCTCATATTATCATGTATACTTCATCGTCACACACCCTTGACCTCATTTTGGCAACAACATCAACAACATTATTCCTTTTTACATCTTCATCAAGAAAATCAAAAAAATGCTATTTATTAAAATACCCCTTTTCCCCTCATCCAACATCATTAATTCACGTACGCATGCTCAGAGTGTATAGCCACTAAAAGAAATGAGATACTGGGCACCCACTCACCTTCAGTTCCCTTGCCTGTGAAGTACAGATACACCAACACCACAACACAACACAACACAACAAAACACAATACAGTCTCTAGAGAGTAGATGGATCGTTCAGTGCTCTAAACTATCCCAGGTCATCCCAGCACCGACAAGGTAGCTGGGCCTTGGGCGGTCCCTAAGAAAAGAGTACACACCTTTAGGAACAGACCCTACACCTAATCACACAGAAATGGTGGCAGTCATATTCCTCCCACTACTGCTATAAAATGCATTCTCTATAGCAATATTGACAGTACTCTGGTCATTCTTGCCCTTACGAAGGAGCAAGACCTCGTGTGGTTCTAACACAAAAACACAACCCTTATAAAAGGACTCTACTGCTATCCTATGATAGTGGTAGTCACACTTCATCCAAAATAGCTACCGTCTGATAATCAGCGCTATCAGCTTGACTCTGAGGCCTAACTCTTTTTCTCAGTCCACAATTCAAGGCACAGAGCTCCGTTCAGCCGGCCCCTAATACCCATCGAGCTATGCGTATCGCACGTGAAAACCTAAATTCCTGTCATACCCATTGCAATACAAAATGCTGATCCAAACTTTGCACATCGCACTCTCAGAAATATGAAACTATACATAATGTACATCCTGACACAGCATTATTTAGCGTGCGTCAACACTCGTGTCGTCACACTCACTGTGTTTTATATAGGGATAGCTCAGTGATCAGTAAAGGTCCGCACCGTAAATCTTATATAGGCCAATGTGTGTTTTGGGCGTCGTGGATTCGATCCTGGCTTCAGCAAACAAAGTTTGTGCATGTTGGATCTCAGTGGCCAGAGCCTAATGAGCTGCTTTGAACTATGGACCGCCATTTGAGCTGTTAAGCCCATGATAAAAGAACAATCTATTTCTTTGTCTGAGAACATTGTGCAGATTACATGTATACTACTTCCCATGAAGTGTAATAAACCGAAATATTGCCTCATTTACAAACGTGCATGGAAAAAAGCCTGTATTAACATTCTCTCTCTCTCTCTCTCTCTCTCTCTCTCTCTCTCTCTCTCTCTCTCTCTCGCTCTCTCTCTCTCTCTCTCGTTCTCTCTCCCCTCCCCAAATTAACGAACAGTAAATGTTACAGATTTTTCCGCAAATGCCGCTGTAAGATTTTTTCTAATTCTTTTGTTAAATGTTAATCCAGAATCTATTTTCTTCAGACGCTCAGAAACCTTCAAGTCAATAGCCCCATCCTTCAGACCTTTTATACACTGCTTTTATCGAGTCAATTCTAACTTTCTCTTTTATTTGCTGGTACCGAAGTTTGTGCGTGAAAAGCAGAAGCTTGCTTGATCGATCGCTGAATGTTTGTGGGAAGGTTGTGGGTGTGAAACAAGAGATTCTGCATGTAATGTATGAAAGTCGTGTTCTGCAGAAAGCTCTTTCTATCATCCATGATGAAAGTCATGTGATTGCTCACCACTTCCGGATCCTACCTTCTGGCCGGCGCTTCAGAATGCCTAAGATTCGTACCTTGAAAACAAAAAACAGTTTTATGCTACATACTGTACCTGTGATTAACAGATAATAAATTCAACTACTTGTACAATATGTGCGTGTGGGTGTGCATGTATGTGTGCATGTTACGAAATGAAGTATATCGTATAATTGAGAAAACTATAAAAAATAAAATTCCATGCGGTAAATTATATAATGGAATGTTACATTCCTCGCGGACTGTTATCAGTTTAGCATATCGTCTTGCTTTGAACTCGTGGAGGACACAATACTGTAAGGAAGTTGCTTGCATTTGCAAACAAGCAATTTCTATTAATCATCTCATTAATGAATGTAGTGCAATTGCGCAATATATTCCACAACATATTCGAAATATTCAGGATAAAAATATTATTTACTGGATATCAATTGCAAACGCATTAATATACAGTCCTGTTGGATGTTTTTTGTAAAAAAACAAACAACAACAGTCAGTACAGATAATTTACTAGATCTAATAGATTGTTTCTATGAAGTATAACTTAAGAACATGGAATATTATATATGTATAAATTCAGAACATTGAATTACATAATTATATGAGATATAATGATCCTGATTCGGCTTATTACAGCCCGCTGGATCCTGTAAATCATGAAGATTATTTTACAAGGATTGGTTAGTAGTTATCTTGGACGTAATTTGTATAATTTCTAATTATTTTACAAATTTGATTGTTTAATTGTTCAGTTTTGTGTACTTTGTTTAATCCCTTTTTCGCTTCATTATGACCATTCATTATTTGTTTAATATTTCCCCCTGCTCCCATCAAGTCTAAAATCACTTAGGTGAATAGACGTTAAATTAAAGAAACAAACAAACAAACAAACAGTGTGCATGTATGCATTGTGCGAGTTATCAAATTATAATCCTCCAGTTTTTGATCGTATTATGTAAACCACGCTGTCCTATCCTATCCTATCCCGTAACTCGGAGGTCGTAGGGGCACAACAGATGATCGTTTAACCAGCATACTCCATCTTTCCCTGTCGTCAGCAACCCTGATTGTTTCCCTCAGTGTCAAACCAGTCCATTCTCGAATGTTGTCCTCTCACCTCTTTTTCGGTCTCCCTCTTCCTCTACCTCCTTGCACTGTGCCTTGCAGGATGGTCTTTGCAACACCTGATGATCTGGTGACGTGGGCATACCATCGGAGTTTCCGTTTTTTCACCACGGTGAGCAGGTCATCGTGTTGTCCAATGGCTTGTGTGATGGTCTTTCGGACTTCGTCGTTGGTTATGTGTTGGGTATAGAAAATGCCCAGAAGTCTCCTGTAGCACCTAATCTCCATGCTTTGTATTCTTCGTTGGAGGTCTGATGTGAGGGTCCATGTTTCGCAAGCATATAGGCAGATGGAGATGACAAGGGAGCGCAGCAGTCTTACCTTGGAATGTAGACTGATGGTCCTGTCTTTCCAAATTGGCTTCAATTCAATTCAACTACGCTGTAATTTCTCATAAAAATAAGAAAGTTGTCGTATTTGTATCAAATCCAATGTCCACTTGTATGGCGCAAAATAGTTGGAACAACAAATCAGTTTTATTTTCAATGTCAATTAATATCATTATTGTAATATGTGTATTTGTGTTGAGTGTTTGTAAACCACAATGTAATTTCTGGAAAGAGATAATAAAGTTTTATCTTATCTTACTTTCCTCCACTCTACATAAAGGAACCACTGTTGGTTGAGAGCGAGGTGTGTGACAGCTGTTTCTACCTTGAAGTTCATCATCATCAGACACACGCTGGGTCACCCTGCTGAAGTGGTGTATGGTTCGAGTCCAATATCAAATAAAAACTGTGCAGACATTGTAAGAAATTTGCATACAGAGAAATGGGCCGAAATCTTCGAGCCAGTTTAAAGGCAAGAAGATGTTTCCTCATGCCACGTGTCGGTCGGTAAGGATTGAGGAGCCCTGAAATGTACGCAGGAGGTTTTTCAGAATGAAGGCATTGGAATCAGAGTGAGGCAATCTCGTATTCAATTCTGGCCTTAACAGGGAGCCAGTGAAGAGGTTTCAGAACAGAAGCGGCAGTAGGGCACCGAGACTGGCGAAGTACAAGACTGGAAGTCTGAGGAGGTTGTTGTCAGGAAGTCCGGCCAAGAGAGATTTGCAAGACGAGACGAGAGAGAATAAAAGCCACAGCAAGTTTGTTTGACGATTCAACAGAGAGATATTGTCTGATTTTGCCAATTTGCGGAAATGAAAATTCAGGGTTTTGCACATGTTATTGATGTGATTGTCCACAAAGAGACATTCACCGCGATTGACGGCCAGATTACAGACCGACTCGGAAAAGTGAATTTTGATGTTTGATAGGTTCAGAGTCTGTGGACAACTGCTGCAATTTATTGTTGGTACCAGATGCGATCACTTCTGTCCTATCGTCATTCATCCTCAACTTATTAATGCTCATCCAGCCAGAAAATGAAATGACACAGCTCGACGTGTCGAAGGTAAGGCCCAGAATTATACGGAGGTCTGTAACTGCTTGTTATCTGCAAAAAAAGATACACATGGTCGAAAGTCTTGATAATGGAACTTAAAGGTTGGGTGTACATGTACATGGCATAGAAAACAGGCCCAAGAACGGAACTTAGAGGAACACCGTACATACATAAAGAAAGGTGGTGTGGACTGGCTGTTGTTGATAAGGATATATTGAGTTTGATCGGAAAGGTATGAACGGAACCAAGCAAGAGACGCTCGCTCAGCTGCCTCGAGATCTAGTGGTCGATATTGTCGAACACGGCCGATAAGTGTGAAAGTGGCACAACATTTATCAGCTGGCTGGAGCAGGTCATTCACCACACGCAACAAGGCGAATAAAACAACTTGTAAGAACTTTACTTGCTTTGAATGTTATTCCAAGTCTTAACAGTTGACTTTTTGCTGCCGCTCGCTTTCCCACTTGAGTAAAAGCTGAATTCTTATTTCATCTGTTTTAGTAAGCTTGGGCTTGCTGGCTTCTCTCCTTGAAACCAAAGTTGCATGAATATACTGTAGTTTATGATGCGCGACTTGGCTTCTAAAGTACGCCAACTGCTAAGAGAACACATCTTCAGTTCGATCTTTTTCTCCAATCACTATATTTTCGTTTCTTTTAGTTTTGTTTTTTTTCATAATTCCTTCCTTTTTAGTCATAAGAATGGTGTTGTCAAACATGTTGATGATGATGATGATGATGATGATGATGATGACAGCATCCTGCCACTGGTTAAATAGGCTATAAAATACACATAGAGGTGAAAAAGGACCTATTTAAGATGTCTATGGTAGCATGCATATTAGATGCATATTAGTCTAGAATTCCTATAGTTATAATTATGATCCATCTGATTGCATGGAATACAGATACAGAGATAATACGGATAATCTCATAAATAAAGAGACCATTCAACCGGTCAAACAGTCGATCTATCAATCGGTTAATAATGTTGAAGTGAAATCAAATTAGAATTTTGAAAGCAATAAACTAACCAAGCATAATGCGCGCCCAAAATCACAAAGACACGAAGTTGTTTTCCCAAATCCTGATTCTTGCTGTTTTTTTTTTCTTTGGCTATGGCTTAGACCATAGCTGCTGTTCCTGTGAGCTTAGAAACATTACATGTGAAATTGAATCCTTCACTGTTTTCCAAATCACTCCCTTCTAAATAGCTCAATAGAAAGGTGGGAAAGCCCAGCTGTAACGTGTCTTGGAGAATAATGGCAGAAAAAGAAAAACGAGGAGAGCGACAAGGAGGAGGGAAAGGAGGAGGAGGAAGAGGGGAGAAGAAGAAGCAGACGAGATGAAGAACAAGAAACAGAAGAAGGAAGAGGGAGGAGAAAGATAAGGAGAAGTGGAAGGCCAAGAAGAAGGGGAGGTGGGGGGAGGGGGAGGGGGAGAATAGGAGAAGGAGAGAGAAAGAGACAGAGAGCGACTCAATCTCACTCTTCCCATTTGCCACCACCCCGTACCTCATCACCCCCCCCCCCCTTCTCTCTCTCTCTCTCTCTCTGATCCTCTCTCGACTGTACGTCATTCTTCGCTCCAAAATACATTCCCAACTCTTGCTCAGGTCATTTTAATATCGGTTAAGACAGGTCGAGTTGACGGTTGAGAACGTTGGCTAAAGGCGTGGGTTACAAAGTCATTAATCACGAATTGGAACACACTGGCAACCAACAACTACACCTTGCAGACATGCATGCTCAGCAACAACATCATGTTGTTATTGTCAGTAGCCTACACACAATTCATTGGAATCCCCAGCCATTTTGAGAGGATTGTCTACTAGGGGCGCAAGTAAGAAATCACATTGAACTGGAGACAAAACAAATTCTTTTACAGCCTCAGACACGCGTATCCAGCGACAACTTCTGGTCAAAAATCACACCGCCGTAGCCCAGCGGTAGAGGGTTCATCTGGCACACCGATGACTCGGGTTCGAATCTCGTGGTGGGAAAGATAAAAGGTGGCTATTTTCACTGTCCATCTTAGCAAGTGTGCAGCACTTGTGGTTCAGTGTAGGCGCCTAACCTCTTTCTTCCATGTGATGAGTGTCTCCGTCTGCAATCTCGACAATTACGGTGGTGGGTAAAACCGGTAAACTTCAATGTTCATTCTTGTCTTGGGATTCCAAAAACCGCTTTGAGGAAGTTGGCTAGGTGCGCGAATAAAGCACGTCACAAAATGAAACACTACAAGGCAATTTACAGCTACCCTCAAACACGCATGTCCAGCAAGACCATGTTTTCAACAGCGTAGAACATTTCAAGCAGCTTTTGTCTTCTTTGCACGCCCTAAGTCACGTACATCCTCTTGGTTGGGCGTCCGCAGTTTCTTTACCTTGAGACGTAGGGACTCCACTTCCGGAACAAGAAAATGGAGGGCAGCAAATAATGTGGTACGACGAGACCTGGAGAATTGTGGCGCCATTTGGACGTGTTAGTCGCTAGACTGTTTTTTTTTAAAACGTATACCTTGAGTGATCTTTCTTTCTTGTATGCACGTTTGCACTGATTCACCCAATCGGACAACCACTTAGATATATGCACAGACAGCGCGCGACACACATGTACGCTCTCTCTCTCTCATTCTCTCTCTCACTCCCTCTCTCACTCCCTCCCTCTGTCTGCGTTGCGCTCTGTCCTCCACATAGTCCTATCCTATCATATCATATTCTATCCCGTAACTCGAAGGTCTTTGGGGCACCACAGATGATTGTTTAACCAGCGTACTTCATCATTCTCTGTCCTCATCAACCCTCATGGCTTCGCTCAGTGTCAAGCCAGTCCATTCTCGAATGTTGTCCTCCCACCTCTTTTTCTGTCTCCCTCTTCTTCTACCTCCTTGCACCGTGCCTTGCAGGATGGTCTTTGCAAGGTCTGATGCTATGGTGACGTGGCCATACCATCGGAGTTTCCGTTTCTTAACCATTGTGAGCATGTCATCGTATTGTCCAATGGCTTGTGTAATGGTCTATCGGACATCGTCGTTGGTGATGTGCTGGGTATAGGAAATGCCCAGAAGTATTTTGTGGCATCTCATTTCCATGCTTTGTATTCTTCACTGTAGGTCTGCTGTGAGGGTCCATGTTTTGCAAGCATATGGGATGATGGAGATGATAAGGGAGCGCAGCAGCCTTACCTTGGAACGTAGACTGATGGTCCTGTTCAACCTTGTCAGGGCAACGGTTGTTTGTGCCATCCTGGAGAGGCTTTCCTGTCGGGACCTTTAGTCTGATACAATGGCTCCTAAATATTTGAAGCTATGCACCGTGTTGAGGGATTGGCCTTGTGCTTTTATGTCCGTGTTGATGCCACTGGTGTTGTTGGTCATCACTGTGGTCTTCTCTGCACTTATTTCCAATCCAAAGACTGTGGAGGTGGTGTCAAACCTCTGTATCAGCTGTTCAAGTTCTTGTTCATCTCCAGCCAATCCATCAATGAATTCCGCAAAAAGGAGTATGGAGATTGCTCTACCCCTATGCTTACTGTGCCTTCGTGATCTGCAAGGGCATTTGAAATGATGCGCTCTAGTAAGATGTTGAAGAGTTTTGGAGAGAGTAATCATCTGTGATTCACGCCGATTGTGGTTCTGAACCAGTTCTCGATGGCACTGCTGTGGAGGACTGCCCTGGTAGCCTTGTCACACAGGCTTTTGATGACTTCAACAATGTTAGGGCTGATGTTGCACCCTCTCATTATTGCCCACAGAGCTGCATGCCAGACTCGGCCAAACGCTTTCTTGAAGTCTACAAACACATGATATAGATGTTGTTGGTGCTGTAGGTATTTCTCGCAGATTTCGTCTCATACCTATCAGACAGATACGACACGCCCGCCTTTTCAGGCCATTGCGTTCACATTTTTTTTGGTTTTACATTCACTCCTTACGTTTTGTCTTTTCCTTCGCGTTTAATGCTTTGACTGTTTCACTCGAATGAAAGTTTGCAAATGAAATGATAAGACACAGGAGAGAGAGAGAGAGAGAGAGAGAGAGAGAGAGAGTGTCACGTGGGGTTTATGGGCTCTGCACAATGGAATTATGGACCCTCACGTTTATTCGGTGGGAACTGCTAGTAAGTCACCCTATGAATTACTTTAATAAATTTATTTGTTTAGCTCGTTCTGTGTTAAGGTTGGGGTACAGAAATAGATAGAAAAATGGTAAGAGATTACTGTCACACTAGCTTTCACACGGCTATGAATCATATGTAGTCCAGCCACTTGATAACAGTTAAAATCACACATTTATTTCTTCTACTCTATACAAGATTCTCTAAGTACTAATCTAACTTAAAAAGTCTCTTTCACTGCTAATAGTTCGATCGCTGATAGTCTAGGCAGCTGTTTTTCTTCCTCGGGCACTTGCTATAATATTTCCTGTAGATTTGGACTACTGTGGTCCGTTTTACAGTTTCTCAAGAGTTGGACTACTGTGGTCCTGTTATGATCAGTTTAAGTGCACCTTCGCCTTATGCACTTAAATCATGTGTGGGGTGTTCGAAGTCCTTCTGTGAGGTAGCTTCTGGTACACCTTTGTCGTTGTGTAGTTGGGTTCCCTTGCCACGCTGTGGGGTCTGACAGGGTGTTTCTTCGGGTCGCTCTTTCCGTCTTGTGCGGTAGAGTCTCCTCGACCAACTATAGTCGTTTCTGTGGAGTGGGACGCACAGGATAGCTCGGGATAGCTCGCCTGCTCGTCTGTAATATAAGAGACGAAATTCTGCACAACCCTGAATAATCGGTTTGTGCAGAGCGTCTCACTGAAAGCCAAAGTAGCCCTCAGTGATAGCTCCACATCTCTATACATAAGCGACGAACATTCTGCTACTTCCGGGTTCCACTGGAATCTCACTCTAAATTCCTATACATACATAAATATAAATCGTGTCTAACTATACACATACAGAATTAATAATAATATAAACATTCAGTGGTACGGCCACTGGTCTGCAAACATACATATAAGTTAAACAACAGTGGTTCCGTACGGGATACAACATGGCGGCGCAACCGGTCGTGTTTCACCTCGTGGTAGGCTCTTCCACGTGGTCCCGCAAATTCGGATTAACAATTCACATTTATGCATAGCAAATTCCACAAACATAATTTCAACAATAATATAAATATATCACGATGAAACAGAAGGGTGTTCATTTACCTGTTTGACAAGTTCAGGCCCGTGATGACTTGAGAGAATTCTAAGATTTCTAAGTCCTGCTTCCTGGTCTATGAGTGTAGAGATTTCTCTAGCTGTGGAGATGTTGACTCTACCTCGTCTCACACACGACTGATTCAAACTGCCTTAGGTTTTGACACATTCAAACTGCTCTACCCACTGAGCCGGCTTCTGATTGGTTAAAACGGTCCGATTCAAAGCTCAAGTGCTGACTCACTGCGCTAGCGTGGGTCGGGCTCGCGGTGGGTGGTCTGCTGTGTAATTTAATTGCTGCTGTGTCATAGTCTAACTTCTCTACTGTTATAAAGACTACACATGGCTAAATAGTCAACAAGCAGAGTTAATACTAGCCAGTTTATGACAGGCTCCCTCAACTGAAAAAAGGCGATGACTACTGGATTCGACCTTTTTCTACTACAGAGCCTAGTTTAACACTGCACTATCCTAGGGTCCTATTTACACACTAGTTAAGTTGCTCTACCTGAGCTGCAATGCTGTGCCAGGTAGCTATGGACACTAGTGACAGGGTATTACTGGGCGGGGACGAATTCTGGTGCTGTGGCCCTTAGTTGTGTTGGGTGGGCGACAGCTGCTGTGTCCTCCACGAGATGGCGACTGAGGTAGTCGGCTCCGTGGTTCTCTTTGCCGGGGATGTACTCGATTTGGAATGAGTATGCCTGAAGGGTGAGTGCCCATCTCATCAGGCGAGAGTTCAAAGACTTGGAGGCTGCCAGGAACGATAGTGGTTGGTGGTCCACCTGAACTGTGAAGTGGGTCCCATACAGGTAGAGTTGAAACTTCTGTATGGCCCAGACTAGTCCAAGACATTCTTTCTCCGACGTGGCGTAGTGGGTCTCGGCGGGTCTCAATTTTCTGCTGGCGTAGGCGACAGGGAATAGCGTCTCTGCATTCTTGGGGTCGCGCTGTAGCAGTACTGCTCCGAGGCCTAAGTCGCTTGCGTCGGTGCGAAGAACGAATGGCTGAGTCAAATCGGGTAGGTGGAGTACTGGCGCCGATGTCATTCTGTCCTTGAGTGTTTGGAATGCTGTCTCGCATTCCGCTGTCCATACGACTTTGTCCGGGGCGATTTTCCGGGTTCCATTTGTCAGTGGTACGGCGGTGCTGTTGTAGTTGTGGATGAGCTTCTTCCGCGATGGCGATGGCCATCCATGTGTGTGTGCTGGGGGTCGCTGGTCGGTCCGTGTATTTCTTGAGGAGATTGATGTGGTGGTAACGGGCTCTCCCGTTCACCTCTACTTGGTAGACTGTCTTGGATTTCTTGGCAGTCACCCGGTACGGTCCTCTCCAAGCGATGTTCAGCTTGTTGGTTCCACTTGGAAGTAAGAGTAGCACTTGATCGCCGACTTGCAGTTCTCGGTCCTTCGCGTGGCGGTTGTAGTACTTCGCCTGACGGGCTCTTGCCTTCTTCAGTGCTTCACCAGCTTTCTTCCACGTTGCTTTGAGGGTTTCCTGCAGGTCTGCGACGTACTTGGTGGCACCTCTTGGTGTGTCGTCTATCTTGGCTTCCGTCCAACTTCTGCGTAGGGCTTCTAGCGGTCCTGCTAGAGGTCTGCCGAATAGCAATGTTGACGGGGTGTAGCCTGTGGCTGCATGGGGCGTTTCTCTGTATGCGAACAGTGCCGCATTCACGTAGGTGTCCCACGCTTCTGGATTGTCGTCGGCGACTTTCCTGAGGATGGTGAGAAGGGTTCCATTCAGTCTTTCTACTTGTCCGTTGCTGGCTGGGTGGTATGGTGGTGTGCGAATGTGATGAACTTGTATCAACTCGAACACGTCTTGCATCAGGCGGCCGGTGAACTGAGATCCGTTGTCCGTTCTAATGCTGTCCGGGAATCCGACTCTGGTAAAGATGGCGATGAGTGCATCTGCAATCTTCTTGGTGTCGATCGCTGGCAACGGGACTGCTTCGCACCACATCGTACATGCGTCGACGAGTGTGAGTAGAAATCTGTTCCGCTTCTTGGTCATGGGCAGTGGTCCTACTATGTCTACTGAGACTTGCTGGAATGGCACGCCGACTACTACCGATGGTCCTAAGGTAACTGGTACGGTGTGATGTCGCGGGGAATATCGTTGACATTGGTGGCAAGATTTCACGTAGCGCTTGACATCCTCCGTGATTCCTGGCCAATAGTAGTGTGCGCTGATTCTCTGCACTGTGGCTCCAATTCCCATGTGTCCGCTGAGTGGCATGCTGTGGCCTAGTTCTAGTACTTGGGCTCGAAGGGTGGCTGGCAGTACTAGTTGGGTGTGATCTCCATCTCCTTGTCGATGTAGAACTCCCTCTTCCATGTAGAAGTCTCCCTTGTGCGGGGGTGTGTGCGCCTTGGGTAGCTTCTGGAAGCACTTCGCTATCGAGGTGTCTTCTTTCTGTGCTGTTTTGATCTCTTCGAGTCCTGGATTCGGAGCGAACTCGGGCTGGGGTGGTTGGGTTTTAGCTTGGGCCCTGGTTTGCACTGCAGCTATCTCTACAGTGTTAGGGGGCGTGCCTAAGAACACATACCTACAACCTAGCACTAGATCATACAGGGGTTTCTGTAAAACAGCTGCTTGGATTCGTCCTGTGACGTACCTACTCTCTACTTCGATCCATGCTATTGGGCAAGTAGTCGTCGGTTTCGTCAAGTCTGCTCCTTGTAAGTCGACTGTCTTGTCTGTCAAGTCCGCGCGCGATACAAGAGATTCGCTAACTATCGCGTCGTATGATAGACCTGTGTCATACAGACAGTTCGCTTCTTTTCCGTTGACCTTGACCGTGTCTGTCACCGATGGGTGATCTCCGATAGTGTGTGGCTTGTTACCGCTACTTTGAGTTAGAACTCTGTGCGCTGGCCGGCTTTCGCGCTCTTCCCTACGTTGTGCGGCCAACTTGAAACATTCTGCGGTGGAGTGATTGTTTCTGTTGCAGAACGAACAATACCGTCTCTGTTCTGCAGGACCTCTTTTCCCGAATTCCGTGTTGGGTCCTTTATTTGGCCCAGGTCTGGGGTTATTCGGCTTATTCGCGGTGCGCTCTTCCCGGTTAGGGCTTCGTTTCTGTGCCTCTTTTCCGTTAGGCTTTAGGTCTCGCCTGAAGCTCTTGGCTTCTCCGTGGGCGGCCACGTACCTATCTGCGACCTTGACCAGATCTTCCAGTCTTTCCGCGCCCTGCTCTACTGAGAATGTCCTCAGCTCGGGGGTCATGGTTTCCCGTAGCTGTTCCCATACTAACAGTTCTGTCAGTCCATCATACGTCTTAGCCGTGGCTGACTGGCTAATCCACTTATCCAGCGTTGTGGACAACCGATCCGCGAACTGCGCATAGCTCTCTCCTTTCACTCTCCGGTTGGTGCGGAATTTTTGCCGATAGCATTCTCCTGTTAGTTCGAATCCCGTTAGGAGTGCCTCTTTTACTTTGTGATAGTCAGTCACTCTGTCAGTCGGTAGCTTACTGTAGATGTCATAAGCCTTTCCTCTAAGCCCTTGACTAAGCTTAAAAGACCAATGAGTGGGATCTAGTTTGTACTCTGTTGCTAGGCGCTCAAACCTAGTCAGATAGAGATCTAGACCTTCTTCTCTCTCATTGAATGTTCCC
Source organism: Oncomelania hupensis (assembly GCA_036898135.1). Classification (NCBI taxonomy): domain Eukaryota; kingdom Metazoa; phylum Mollusca; class Gastropoda; order Littorinimorpha; family Pomatiopsidae; genus Oncomelania; species Oncomelania hupensis. The sequence goes on along the minus strand of CM072512.1, from coordinate 17,752,686 downwards.
AGTGGAAATGATATTCCTTGTACAGGGTTGGATGCTACCTCTAGCTGATCTGAGTGGGGAGGGGTTGAGGAAGAACTTGAAGCTCCTGATCCCATTCTTCTTAGCTCTAACTCATGCTGTCTGTCTTTTTCCTTTTCTGCCCTCTCATACTCCCATCTCCTAACTTCTGCTTCTCTCTCTGCTGCTAATGCTGCCTTCTTCTGTTCTCCTTCTAATTCTAATTTCTTCTGCTCTGCTTCTAATTTCTTCTGCTCTGCTTCTAATTTCTTCTGCTCTGCTTCTAGTTCCAGTTTCTTTTGCTCTCTTGCTGCTTCTAACTCTAGTTTCTTCTGCTCTGCTTCTAATTTCTTTGCCTCTCTCTCTGCTGCCCTCTCTGCCTTAGCCTCCTGTTTCTCTACCTCTGCATTTATATACGCAATTAGGTCTCCCCCTAATTCCTTGAAGCGCAATCTCAAGGCCACTGGGTCCAACATTGCCAAACGTGTCTATGAACACCCTCTGAATCAAGTGGAATACCAAAACACTAGCAATATTGCAAGTCAATAAAAACAATGCAAAGACCATACAATTCGTAATCAATAATAGAATAAAACAAGAGTCAAATGGCATACAACAGTTATTTAAGCAAAACCTGCAAAAGAACAATGCAACATACAGGCACAAAAATATTTGAAGCAAAAAAGTTTTTAACTAAAGAATAGTGCACCCAAACTGAGTCAATGTTATACCCTTACACTATTCTAAGTTATTCTACTTCTACTGTTATCTAATTTTATTGTACTTAGGTCCGGTTATACCCAATTCCTATTATACACAGATCCTGGCAGGCTCGCCAATTAAAGTGTCACGTGGGGTTTATGGGCTCTGCACAATGGAATTATGGACCCTCACGTTTATTCGGGGGGAACTGCTAGTAAGTCACCCTATGAATTACTTTAATAAATTTATTTGTTTAGCTCGTTCTGTGTTAAGGTTGGGGTACAGAAATAGATAGAAAAATTGTAAGAGATTACTGTCACACTAGCTTTCACACGGCTATGAATCATATGTAGTCCAGCCACTTGATAACAGTTAAAATCACACATTTATTTCTTCTACTCTATACAAGATTCTCTAAGTACTAATCTAACTTAAAAAGTCTCTTTCACTGCTAATAGTTCGATCGCTGATAGTCTAGGCAGCTGTTTTTCTTCCTCGGGCACTTGCTATAATATTTCCTGTAGATTTGGACTACTGTGGTCCGTTTTACAGTTTCTCAAGAGTTGGACTACTGTGGTCCTGTTATGATCAGTTTAAGTGCACCTTCGCCTTATGCACTTAACTCATGTGTGGGGTGTTCGAAGTCCTTCTGTGAGGTAGCTTCTGGTACACCTTTGTCGTTGTGTAGTTGGGTTCCCTTGCCACGCTGTGGGGTCTGACAGGGTGTTTCTTCGGGTCGCTCTTTCCGTCTTGTGCGGTAGAGTCTCCTCGACCAACTATAGTCGTTTCTGTGGAGTGGGACGCACAGGATAGCTCGGGATAGCTCGGGATAGCTCGCCTGCTCGTCTGTAATATAAGAGACGAAATTCTGCACAACCCTGAATAATCGGTTTGTGCAGAGCGTCTCACTGAAAGCCAAAGTAGCCCTCAGTGATAGCTCCACATCTCTATACATAAGCGACGAACATTCTGCTACTTCCGGGTTCCACTGGAATCTCACTCTAAATTCCTATACATACATAAATATAAATCGTGTCTAACTATACACATACAGAATTAATAATAATATAAACATTCAGTGGTACGGCCACTGGTCTGCAAACATACATATAAGTTAAACAACAGTGGTTCCGTACGGGATACAACATGGCGGCGCAACCGGTCGTGTTTCACCTCGTGGTAGGCTCTTCCACGTGGTCCCGCAAATTCGGATTAACAATTCACATTTATGCATAGCAAATTCCACAAACATAATTTCAACAATAATATAAATATATCACGATGAAACAGAAGGGTGTTCATTTACCTGTTTGACAAGTTCAGGCCCGTGATGACTTGAGAGAATTCTAAGATTTCTAAGTCCTGCTTCCTGGTCTATGAGTGTAGAGATTTCTCTAGCTGTGGAGATGTTGACTCTACCTCGTCTCACACACGACTGATTCAAACTGCCTTAGGTTTTGACACATTCAAACTGCTCTACCCACTGAGCCGGCTTCTGATTGGTTAAAACGGTCCGATTCAAAGCTCAAGTGCTGACTCACTGCGCTAGCGTGGGTCGGGCTCGCGGTGGGTGGTCTGCTGTGTAATTTAATTGCTGCTGTGTCATAGTCTAACTTCTCTACTGTTATAAAGACTACACATGGCTAAATAGTCAACAAGCAGAGTTAATACTAGCCAGTTTATGACAGAGAGAGAGTTCCTTTTGTTTGATGGTTTTCTTGATTAAATGTTATCCTGTTACCCTCTTTTTTATTGTTGACTTGATTAATTGTTAGTGCAAAATAAAAGAATGTTAGGCTTTGTTTTTCATAAAAATGTTTGTACAAATCTGCAGTACCTATCATGCTTACAATTTCTGCCATATGTTGTACACCTTTTTTCTTTCATTATTTCTTTCTTCCACCTTTTTCTAGTGGCGGAGCTTTTGTTTTAAATGAAGACATTTTCTTAGAGCTGGGGCCAATATTCTTCGCCTTGTTTCAAGATGACCGTGTGGTGAATGATTTCCCACATGAGAGCTGATGGATTTATCTTATAACCTTTACGGGTTAAAACAAAACGCTCAAGAGAAAAACAAAGTCAGAGATCTTTGCCATGCCCTGTTGGTTGTTTCCTGTGGCTCAGAAAATTACGCTTAATAAAATCTCATACAAAATCAAATGAAATATCTTAATAAATCACAAACAAAATCAGAAGTAAAAGGAAAAATAACAACATAACCGGAAGCGTACGACATATAATGTTATAACAAACTCCATTTAAACGGCCCACTTTCAGGCATTCATCGCCACAGATGCTTTTCAAATTCACAGTGAGTGTTGTCTCACCGACAACAATAAGTTGAAAACAAAGATACCTCTTTCAAACGCATAGCCCCTTAAGCAGAAAAATGGGTTATATTAAAAGAGATTCATACATTTTGTTTTGCATGCATTCTATCTCTGAGCGGTTGGACTAAGGCACCGTCACCCTTTTTGAGGCCCGACACAGGAGTCGTCCCTCTACTGGTAAGCATCGGGAGCTTTTTCTTTACTAAACATTGAAAGCGTACTTCAGTCTACAACACACGATAAAATGTGGCCCTTTAAATACAAGCATTTCCTCTAGTGCCGTTAACAGTAAGTATAATAACTTTCTAGGAGAAGATGGCTATGGAGTGGAAGAGGGGGTGGGTGTGGGGTGTTGTTAACATCTGTCCCATTTATAATTAACAAAAATGAACAACATGACATGTTTGATCTCATAAATTATTTCTTGACTTTCCTTGCTATTTAAAGTATTCAAAACTTGTAAATTAAAAAAAAAAAGACTGTGAATCCACACACATTACTACAGAAAACAGTAGGAAAGCCATCAAATTTGTTTAAAGCCATTAAAATAACTATTTATTCTGCTGTATATATGTTAATTCCAATCCCTAAAGGAAATGACGCATATTTCAAATCGGGAATGAGGCAAGCGTGCACCGTGTTTTCTGTTTCTAGTACAGAACTATCAGTGAAAATGTTAAAACTATTATATTTTTCATTTAAATGTATGCGAGCTGAATGTTTTGATGTTTAAATATTGCTTTAGGTCTAGGCTATACTCATAATCACAATTCGCCTTTTTAACTCCCAAGGTGGGATAGAAGGTGTTATTAATAATAATAATAATAATAATTACTGTATTTATAATGCGCTTATCTTATAATAATTATAACTCTAAGCGCGCACTCACAACTCACGCACGCATGTGCACGCTTTAGACAATGACACATGTAACAATTACGCAAAAAATACATTCACTCAAATATACTCATACCACAAACAGACCAGACACTATATGCAAGAGACAGCTGGCGATTGGGTGCGTAGTGAGGTCATAGTGTTAGAACTGCTTGAAAAGGTAAGTTTTGAGGGCAGACTGGAAGGAGGTGGGAGAGGGTTTCTGACGGAGAGAGAGTGGAAGAGTATTCCAGATGGATGGGCCGTAGACAGAGAAGGAGCGGGACCCGAACGTGCTGAGTTTGGAGCGAGGAATGCGGAGGCGGAGAGGGTCGGAGGCAGAGCGAAGAGAGCGAGAGGGAATGTATGGGTGAAGTAAGTCAGAGAGATAGAGAGGAGCGGAGTTGTTGAGGGACTTGTAGCAGAGAGACAAGGTCTTGTATTGAATGCGTTGGGAGATGGGAAGCCAGTGTAGGGCTTTGAGCAAGGGAGTGACGTGGTCAGATTTCTTCTTTCTGAGGACGAGGCGGGCAGTATTGTTTTGAACGCGTTGGAGAGGGAGAGTGGTGGAGCGGGGAAGGCCGGAAAGAAGGGAGTTGCAATAGTCGATGCGAGACAGGATGAGGGAGACAGCAAGTTTGGTGGCAGCTTCAGTGGTGAGGTATTTTCTGATCTGACTGATTCGACGGAGGTGGAAGTAGCAGGCCCGGGCGGTTGCAGAGACAAAGCTAGTCATTGAGAGAGAAGAGTCAAGGATAACGCCAAGGTTCTTGGCAGAGTCGGAGAGAGGGATAGAGGTACCGTCAAGCTGAAGATGGAGAGAGGAGGGGAGCTGAGGGAGTTTCTGGCGTGTGCCAACCAGCATGGCTTCCGTTTTGTCGTCGTTCAGTTTAAGTTTGTTTGCTGTCATCCAGTCCTTCACGTCTTCACAGCAGTCGGCCGTGCGAGTCAGGAGTGCCTGAATGTTGTCAGGTTTGTCTTTGTCTTGTAGTTGTGAGTCGTCAGCATAGAAGTGGTGGTTTATGTGATGAGACTGGATGATGTTGGTCAGAGGGGAGGTGTAGAGTGTAAAAAGGACCGGACCCAGGACAGATCCCTGAGGAACTCCGCAGGAGAGCCTAACTGGGTCAGAGAATGTGCCATCGATGATAACGGACTGCCGTCTGTCGGAGAGGTAGGAAAGAAACCAGGAGTGAGCGGAGTCAGTGATGCCAAAGGAGTGTTGAAGGCGGTGGAGGAGGATAGAATGGTCAATAGTGTCGAAGGCGGCAGAGAGATCGAGTAGGGTAAGAAGGGAGATGTTGCCTGAGTCAGTTGAGAGACTATTTCATTAATAATTTGGCACTCCTAAAAAAAGGTCTTGTGCGTAAGTTACTTTGGTAATAAGGCTTCTAATGTGTCTTGCTCTTTTAGGAAACTCAATAATAGATTTAATACATAGATCATGGTTAGTAACATCTACAGCTTTTGATCTTATTTCAGCCGATTTCTGTTGTCCACTAAATGGCAAAATAGGACAGCCGTTAGTCTGCCCACCCACCACCCCACCCCCACAAACCTATCCCCATTTAAAAAAAGTTTTAGTTATGGTTCCGCCGGAGTTTGAAGTCACAATCTATCCTGACCCTGCTCCTACTAGACTGCCAGAAGACTCGAATAAAAAAGAAAGAAAAGAAGATACAATTAAAGGGTATACTTACTGCGCTGTGTGCATTGTGAAATCCAAACAACTCCAAATTCTGTTCCCATTGTCTCTTACCAACGGGATAAAACATTACAACGCCTACAGTCACTTGTGCCTTTTACAAGCTCAAGCCCTAACATTGTCGGTCAATCCTCGCCCATCCTGAACGCAAAGAGATACAATCTAATACAATGGGATGGAAGTGAGTATGGAGGTTGATATACGATTACGACATTAGAGAATAAAAGATCAGCTTTAATCATAGCAAGCGTAATGTAAGTGGTGGTTCACCCGTCCCCTATACGCTTAATGTGTCCAGGGACGTAAATTTATTCAAAAGAAAAAATAGCAAGCGTAATTCACTGGTCAATAGGCTAACTGGGTAACAAAACTACGCTAAGCTTTACAAAACCAAATTAATATAGAATTTATTGAATATGACGTCATTGAACTCATACAAAATGTGCAAGGGATAGAACCTTAATATCCCGATGTTTTACCGCAATCTTGTTCAAAACATGGGAACTCCAGCCAATAAAACCTTAATTAAAAGGGTGCACGCCATAATGGCATTGAAGGTTTGAGGGGCTGAGGTGGGAGGGAAACGTGTGCGTGTGCTTGCGTGCGTGTTTGTGTGTGTGTCGTATGGTGTCGTTTTTGTTTGTTTGTTTGGTTTTGGTTTTTTTCCCCCAAGAAGCATTTCACTGCTTCCTGGGATCACTCTGCACCCCCCCTCCCCCTAACCACGCCCCTATCCCATAATCCGCCCACGTTAACTACTGCTAAACATTTGAGGCCATTCATATTAGCACTTTGTCAAAGATCAAAGTCACCATTTTTAAACTCGCTTTGCGTTGTATCTCAAATTCGCCTGAGCCGATTTTTTGTTAGTAATGTTTTGCTTGCAGATAGATCAGGCAGTTGCACATCATTCCAATGTTTTCATTTTGCTTCTTTAGGAGACAGCCGAGTCACAGTTTCGCGAAGAAAATTACCTCTTTTGAAAATGCTGGTCTTTACTTAAGAATGTAAGTGTGTCTGGAAATAAAACTGAATGGCCGGCCGTCTATTTTGTTCTTCTTTCTCCTTTGTAATTGTTCTGTCCTTTGTTGGCTTACTTCAGCGTTTTCTGGTGTTGTTGTTTTTTTGACCGGGCTTTCCCCTCCATTTTCTTGTCTCTCTTGTCTTTATTTTTCTTCGTCGAGTTCCAGCGTTATACGGGTGAGTACGTTCATCGCCTATTTGCTCGATAGCTTTCACTAAAACGGGTTATTTAGAGCTGTCCTAAAAGGCGAACAAGGATAAGAAAGACTTTAAAACATTTTAAAACAGGCGGTATTGTTTCATTGTTCCCGTTGCCATTAAGAACTGCAATGCACTCTTTAACTCACAGGAGATACGTACGTTCCCTATAAAACAAGAATTCATATTCAGGCTTTACACACACACACACACACCACACACACACACACACACACACACACACACACACACACTTATATCCACACTCACGTACGCACGCACGCACACACAGGAACAAAGCAAACAACCCAACCTCAATTGGTGAAGCCTGCATACAATAAAATAAAAATTAAAAAACCCACAAGGATCTGTATATTCTTCTTGCTTGAGATAATGCAAAATCCGCTATTTATGTAGTTTTTGTGACGAGGTTTTAGTTTTTGCTCTATTTAAAACAGTTGACGTTGATTAAATATAGGACATCAATTCTGTGAGTTATTTTTTAGTATAAAAAATTGTGATTGTTTAATTATTTAGTTTTGTTAATTTGGTTTTAATTTATTTAGCATGATCGTTGTGCTCCAGCTATTCAGTAATATTCCTCCTTTACTCCCACCTCTCCCTCACCAAGTCTAACATCACTTAAGTAAAAGGCGTTACAGTAAAGAAACAAACGTGTGAAAATCCGTATATCAGTGCGAGAAATTTCCAAGGCCAGGATGTGACGTTATTGTTGCTGGGCTCTGCACAATGGAATGCTGTAACCTTCACGTCTATTATATGGGAACCGCTAGTGAGTCACCCTGTGAATTATTTTAATACATTTATTTCTTTAGCTCGGTCTGTGTTAAGGCTGGGGTACAGAGATAGATAGACAAATGGTAAAAGATCACTGTCACACTAGCTTTCACACGGCTATGAATCATATGTAGTCCAGCCACTTGATAACAGTCAAAATCACACATTTATTTCTTCTACTCTATAAACGATCTTCGACGTACGAATCTAACTTAAAAGTTCAATTGTCAATGCGAATGGTTCGCTCGCTGATAATCTAGGCAGCTAGTTTTTCTTCATAGGGCACTGGCTACTAGCGTTCATGAAGAGTGGACTACTGTGGTCCTTTTGATACCGTTTTAGTGCACTGTTTCCTGGGCACTTAACTGAATGTTTTCGTGGTTGAAGCGCTGCGTTGAGGTAACTTCTACGACACTCTGTGTTGTCGTTGCTTGTGTTCGATGGTTGGGCTATGTGCGCTCGTTGCTGTAGATGCCTCGGCAGCCAACTCGAATCGTAGATTAGGTTCTATTCTGTGCTGAGTTGGGCTCACGATATCCCGCCTGCTCGTCTGTTCGACAATGTCAGGCCCGTGGCTACTTGATTGAATTCAAATATTCAACAAGCACTGCTTCCCTGTTCTATCAGTGGAGATATTTTTCTGCTCGAGTGTAGCTGTGTACTGCTCAGAGCTTTCCACACAACTGACCCTATACTTGGCTTTGACTGAATCGGCCAGAACTGGTCCTAACCACTCTCCCTGTGTCCCGATTGGCTGAGACAATCTAAGTGGCTATAAAGTTCAAAACTCAATCGTTGGCTGCGATGATGTCACTAAACGGCTCGCGTCAGCTCGCAGTGTGTGTGTACACATCAGTTATACTTTAATCGTCTGCTATAGACTACAGTAACCTTCTAAGTTTTACTACTGCTAAACAAGCAAAAGCTCAAATAGTGCGGGGTAATCGGGTCTGCTTGTGACACAGGACAACAAAATAACGTAGTTTATTGTTAAGATGTGATAAATGGACAAAGAGGACATCTTGCTATTATTAAAATGTTTTGAGAAATTAGACGAGACTTCTGTTACGACCAGACAAATTTCTGGTTTGACGAGGTCTTTATAAAGAGTTTATTACCAATAAATAAAATCTGGTGTCGCTGTGGACGGCACTACAGGATCATGGCAGCCAGCACAGCAAACGGATACACTCGGGGAGGGATATCAAACAAGCATTTTCATGTCGCCCAAGGATCCCCGTAAAGGCCCGGCCACATTGATCTGTAGTACCCGGCCACACTTGTGTTACGCTTACGTAGTGGCCACACATGTTTTACGTTTACGGCTTATGCGTTGGGCTATTAGATTTTGGGGGAATTTTGACGGGGGGCCACACCTCAAGAGTTTATTGGCCACATTAATAATATAATAATATAATAATAATGGGCATTTATATAGCGCTATTACTTCTCTTTGTATAAACAAGCGCATAGCGCTTTACATGAAAAGAAAGAAACAAACATGAAACAACTTACAATATTGCATTAGAAATTAAACAATGCGAAAAAAATAAAACCCAATACACAAAATCAAAAAAATACATAAAGGTAACTTTCAAACAAGATCACAATCACAGCAAATCCACAAGCATAGCCAAAAGCAGAACAAATATGAGCTGCGGCAAGGGTCTATAGAATGAAGGATTTAGTCAGGATAGTAGAGTTTGAAGAGGTGAGATTTTAGAGCTTGCTACAATGAGAGTGTGGTCTGCTTGTGTCTGATGTTGGCTGGAAGAGTGTTCCATTGTCTGTGTGCACAATAGGTGAATGCCCGTTCTCCGTACATTTTGGTGTTGTGTTTTTTAATGCAGAGTGTGCGAGAGTCAGAAGAAGATAAGATAACATTAGCTTACGTTTGACGGCTAATGCATTAGGTCGGAGGTGGAGTCACGGCCGGGTTCGAATTTATAAACATGTGCAGCTGTGTAATTTCACACAGCGTGGCACTTTTTTAATGACGATGTAATGTCCTCTTTCACGAATTGACTATAATAATATGAAACAACTTTAGTAAGATCGACACGCAACAAGTGAATTTAACTGCCTTAGCTCGCCAAGTCGTGTGTAGCAGACAACCTGTGTTGTGTGTAATCATACAAGGGAAGAGTTTAGGTTGACCTCTAAACTCATGACGTCACACTCTCGATTCTGATTGGCTCTCATAAGCCCAGCTTATGTATTTTTGCAGTAGAAATCAAACATGACCTATCCTTGTGAAATGTTAAGTAAGGAAATACATAAGGAATTCATAAAGGTCCGGCCACGTTAGCCTGTAGCAACAGGCCACACTTGTGTTACGCTCGTGAACTCATTAGGTAGTTCCTTGCGTACTGGCAAAGAATGTTCACCACTTTCTTTGGTATTGGTAAAAGTACAAGTTCACAAGGATAGCGAATGTTTGATTTCTATTGCAAAAATGTATAAGCCGTAAAACGTAAGCCCTGTGTGGCCACTACTTTAGGAACTTTTTTTCCCCTCCCCCCACTCCCTCGCAATAACTTTTCCTCCAAATCAAATAAGCATCGTGTACAGGGTAACTTGCACCGTGATCCCATTTCGTGAGTGAAAACTAGTGTTGATGCATAACTTCGATTGTTTCTGGCCATTTCGAATCCTTATAGACCAATGACAATTGAAGTGCAAGACAACCGAAACGAGACACTTGTATTCACACAAACACACTCACACACACACACATGCGTGTACGAGGTACAAATGGGGTAATTTCACCAACTTCGCGGCGGCCTTAGGCGGCGAATTAGGTCAAGTTTCTTCAAAAAAGACACTTTTTCGCCAGAAGTTTGACCTAATTCCTCGCTCCTAAGAGACGAAGTAGGTCAAGTTTCTGAAAAAAAGCACATTTTTCGCAAAAAGTTTGACCTAATTCCTCTCCTATTAGAGACGAAGTAGGTCAAGTTTGTTCAAAAACACAGCTAGGATAAGGAACTTTCCTCGACGATTAGGGTAAGGCAGTGCCTCGACGATTAGGGTAAGGCAGTGCCTCGACGATTAGGGTAAGGCAGTGCCTCGAAAAGGGTTAGGGTCAGGGCTAGTTGCAGCGCTGCAACTAGCCCTGACCCTAACCCTTTTCTGGAACGGGTGCCTTACCCTAATCGTCGAGGCACTGCCTTACCCTAATCGTCGAGGCACTGCCTTACCCTAATCGTCGAGAAAAGTTCCTTATCCTACCCGTCTGGAAGATGCACTACAACTACACCAGGTCAAGTGTACTTGTAGTGCATGTGCACTACAACTACACTTGACCTGGTGTAGTTGTAGTGCACATGCACTACAACTACACTTGGGCAAGTGTACTTTAAGTGCACATGCACTACAACTGCACTTGGCCAAGTGTACTTTAAGTGCACATGCACTACAACTTCACTTTGTGAAGTGAAGTTGTAGTGCACATGCACTACAACTGCACTTTCATGTACTTAGAACAAATGAGCAACGCCAGACAAATGGGGAACGACAAAATTACCTCATTTGGTACTAAAAATGGCAAATTTCGTTCCCCAAATGTGACGTTTCACAACTACACACACACACACACACACACACACACACACACACACACCACACACTGTATCTGGATGCATTACGAACGCTACACCTCTCTTTCACACAAATACACGCACGCACGACGCACGTCCACACACACACACACACACACACACACACACACTGTTACACTCGTTCGATGTTGGTGTTTTTCTATCAGTATTTGATTCAGCCCCGATGCTTGAAATCCTAATAGGTGTAACTCTGATTCGTTTATCCACGCAACCCGTTCACTCAGCAACAAGGCAAAGTCTTCGTATGAAGTTTTCCACTTTTATTCAGCACACATCAACAACTGCATACAATCGCTTTTCCACTCTCAACTTTTTACTTTCCAACTCACTATCAACAATCAACACACTCCCCTTTTTGAAACAGTGCGGCACATATATAGCCTTTCTCTTCTCCAGAACACCTTGGAACAATGAGTATGAAGCAATTTAACCAATCGCTCTATACTTCGTCATCACTGTCTTACGTCATACATCTTTCTTCACATTCCAGGAATGTTCTCACACATCTACATTTATCGGGAAACTTCGATCGACCGTAAACAAGCAGATCTAGAGAATTCTCCAATAATATCGACTAACGAAAATTATCAACGTTATACAAAGCCTCTTCTAACAACAATGCAAACTCAAATCAAAGGTAAATACACTCTATTATTGCATGCTTTGCAAAATAAAACGAACAGATCTATCGCGCGCGCTTCACACATAATATGGCACCATCATGCGCCTTTCAACGTAACACACACAGAGGAAAGTTCGCTTGTTGTGTAAAATGTAACATTTAAATGAGAGCGTAGCCTAACTACACGTTACAACAGACAGAGAACCAGCCGCACGGAAACAACCACAGCAAAGCCCTTTATAGGAGCTTCGTCACCCAGTGCATACAGCACTCTCTTCAGAGCGACTCGACAATGCATTCAGCCTCAAATTGTGCAAATGTTGGACACAGAAATTATGTATAAGCAAATAGCCGTCTCTTAGCGTGAATTAGATATTCTGCCAGGTTTGTGTTTCAGTTTTGATTTAGACCTCAGACTTTAATATGAAACCTCGAACGACGTCATGCTGATCGGTGCATTACATCACACACACACACACACACACACACACACACACACATACACACACAGGTTCACACCCACGCTCACACTAACACACGCACGCATACATACACACGCACATACATATACATTTCAAGATTTTATCCTCCATAACATCGCATGAACATAATAATGCACTTAGAGAATTATATGGATGACAAGAATCAAGCACCATCATGATTGGACATAGGCAAATTATGCACACACACACATGAAATAACACGTCAATGGCAAATGATCTCTCTCTCTCTCTCTCTCTCTCTCTCTCTCTCTCTCTTTCTCTCTCTCTCTCTCTCTCTCTCCCTCTCTCTCTCTCTCTCTCTCTCTCTCTCTCTCTCTCTCTCTCTCTATCTCACTGTCTCTCTGTCTCTGTCTCTCTCTCTGTTACGTTGAGACGCGCATGATGGTGCGTGTGAAATGCGCACGATATTATGTGTGAAGCGCGTGCAATGGCAGGCTTGTGTGTGTGTGACGCGCGCGATAGATATGTTCATTTTATTTTGCAACGCATGCAGTAATAGAGTGTATTTATCTTTGATTTGATTTTGCGTTGTTGTTAGTGGAGGCTTTGTGTAACGTTAATGTTTTTATTTGGTCGATATTATTTGAGAATTTTCGAGAATTGGTTGTTTACTATCGATCGAAGCGTATGGATTGTTCTGTTGGTTACCATGGAAGCTTCCATTCCAAATAGGGTTGTGTCACGTGAGAGTGGTGATGAAATTAATTTTGATTTGTTGTGGTGTTTCATGTAGGATATTCTTGTTTGTTACCGAGTATGTATGGACTATATAAGTGCCGTACTGTTTCAAAGAGAGTGTTGTTGATAGTGAGTTGGAAAGTAAAAAGTTGAGAGTGAAAAAGCAATTGTATGCAGTTGTTGATGTGTGCTGAATAAAAGCGGAAAACTTCTTACGAAGACTTTGCCTTGTTGCTGCTGAGTGAGCAGGCTACTGATAGAAAAACACCAACATCAAACGGAGTGTAACACTCTCTGTGCCCAATATAATACTGGAACGCAAAATATGGATAGTAATATTAAACATGATCACTTATAAAACATGCACACACAAACACACACACCCACACACACGCAGGAACACGCGCGCATTCCTGTTGCTCTCAGGTCGATGTTAAAGGCTCAAAGAGAGATTATAGGTTATCATATAATTGTACTCAGTTGGGATTCTTGTTTATTCTTATTGTTTATTGACATTTTTGCTTTCTGTGCTGCCATGGTGTAATTTAGATACACCTGCGACCGTTTTTGGAGTCTCTCTCTCTCTCTGTCTCTCTCTTTCTGGGTGCTTTGCGTGATTATATAACGCGATCTGTGCTCATGTCGCCGTATGTGTGTGTGTGTGTGTGTGTGTGTGTGTGTGTGTGTGGCTGTGTGTGTGTGTGTGTGTGGCTGTGTGTGTGGGTGTGTGTGTGTGTGATTGAGAGTGTGTAAGAACGCACAAAAGCGCACAAATGGGTAGCAGACCTTGTCTTTTCTAGTAACAAATGGGTTTATTACCCACTTTTTTCCAGGAACCCACTATTTTATAAGTGCGCGGGAGTGCTCTTTTAGTGCATGGGAGTGCAGTTGTAGTGCATAAGAGTGTTTTAAGTACATAGGAGTGCACTATCCGGGACGGAGAAAATACAGTGAATTTTTGGAAAAGTTTGAAGCAAAATTCGACCTATTTCGTCGCCTATAGGAGACGTAATAGGTCAACTTTCTAGAGCAGGGTTAGGGTAAGGGCTAGTTGCAGCGCTGCAACTAACCCTTGCCCTAACCCTTTTCCATCAAAAAATGACTTTCCGATTCCTACATTCTTAAATGAACCCATTTTTGATGTATTGCAAGTAGGTGTGTGTGTGTGTGTGTGTGTGTGTGTGTGTGTGTATGTGTGTCTGAGAGAGACGTTCATTCGTTTTTGTGCATGTTTAATGCTTTTTTTTACATACTTATTATATTTGCATATCTTTTAAGCTTTATCAGGGACCGGGAATGTTGTTCGTACTGCCCTGTCTTAATTGGCAGGTTCGTAAAAATTCGAAATAATTATATTCCGAAGTTCTCAGATTCCGAACCTAGTTTGCTGGACCATTTGGACAAAAAAAAAGCTTCAGGAACATTGTTTCGGGATCTGAAACCACCCCCAACCCTCTCCCACCAAAAAAAAAAAGTTTTTTGATCCTCCACGAACTTTTTACGAAACTTCCAATTAAGACAGGCCATTAGTAAGGACAGACAGAGGGAGAGGGAGAGAAAGAGAGAGAGAGACAGAGAGACAGACAGAAAGACAGAGAGAGAGAGAGAGAGAGAGAGAGAGAGAGAGAGAGAGAGAGAGAGAGAGAGAGAGAGAGAGAGAGAGCCTCGGGCAGCTTGAGTTAGATCATTACTTTTAGCAAGATATGCGCTGTATATGAACGATTAAGAAGAAGAAGATTGCATTCCGAGCCAGCTGCTTGTTTGATATTTAATGTGCCAACAAGAAGGTCATCATCATGTTATGGCCACGTCACCAGAGCATCAGGCCTGGCCAAAAAAAACATCTGAAAGGCACGGTGCAATGAGGCAGAAGAAGAGGGAGACAGAAAAATAGATAGGAGGACAACATTAGAGAAAGGACTGGCATAACACTGAACAAAGCCGTGAGGGTTGTTGAGGACAGAGAAAGAAGGAGTACGCTTGTCCCAACGACTTTCAAGCTACGCGACATGATAGGATAACAGGAAGATATTTCTGAATTATAGCTTCTTGTCCACGCAACACTTCACGCCGAAACGTTATCCGCTTTTAATAGCGGTATTGAGGGCGAATTTATCTTACAACAAAAATAAAATATTTAAGTGTCTTCTCTCCTATAAACTATTCCTAAAAAAGCCTAACTTGGAAATGCCGTAAGATTGGAAACATAAGATAATTTTAATTGGTTTGTATGTTGACACCATTGCCAATTCTTCACAGATTTGGTTTCAATCGTCTGATGTTGTCCATAGTGCCGAAACAACTTTCCTCAATAGCTACATCATTATTTCTGGTGATTTCAATCATATGTACCTCAGAAAAGAACACCTTAGGTATCACCCAAAGGTTTACATTCCCACTCGTCATGATAACACACTTGATCAATGCTACATTGCTTTTCCAAACTCATGCCGAGCTGTTGCTAGACCTAACCTAGGGGAGTCAGACCATATAGTTATTCTCCTCGTACCAACCTATAAAACTGCAAAGCCCACTGTAAAAAGCGTTACAAAATGGTCCTATGATTAAGCCAATGCCCTGCAGGGCTGTTTGGATAGCACAGACTGAAACATGTTCAAATGTGCTGTCCGATTCTTGATGAATATGCAGACACTGTCACCACATATATAAGTTCTGCACTGACAACTGTATCTCTACCAGAACATTCAAACTGTATCCCCACAATAAACCATAGTTTATTAGGGAGGTTAAAGGTAAGTTGCTTGCCAAATAGGCTGCCTTTGGGAGTGGGGATGCTAACCGTTCCAAGGCGGTCAAGTATGAATTAAAGAAAACTGTTCGCAAGGCGAAAGCTGAGTTTGGGTGTAAGCTTGAGGATTAAGTTTCCTCCAATAACCCTAGAACAGTCTGGCAGGGTCTTCAGAAGGCCACTCAGTATAAAGAGATGAAGACTACCAACCTTGCCTTTGAACCCACCCTCCCTGATCAGCTGAACCACTTTTATGGGCGCTTTTACAGGCAGAAATGGATGCCCCAGCCTGTCCTGCTCCCACTTGATCCTATTGCGGAGGCTCCTTTTGTAACTGAAGAAGCGGAGGTTAGAGCCTTGTTCAAAAAGCAAAACATCAGGAAGGCGGCGGGCCAGGATGGGGTGTCCCCTAAAGTGCTCAAGACATGTGCAGACCAATTACTGAATTAGCTCCTGTATTTACAGATGTTTTTAAACAGTCACTGCAGCAGTGCACTGTCCCACGGTGCTTTAAAGTTTCCACCATTGTCCCTGTCCCTAAAAAGCAATCATCTCAGGATTGAACGATTTTTGCCCAGTCGCTCTCAAATCAGTTGTGATGAAGGTGATGGAGCGCCTGGAGCTAAAATATGCGCATTGGGTCACTCAGGATCAGATGGATCCACACCAGTTTGCGTACCGCAGAAATAGGTCTGTCGACGACGCAGTTGCACTGGCACTGCACTACATCCTTCAGCATTTTGGTCATCCCAAAACTTATGCTAGGATTCTGTTTGTAGACTACTCATCCGCTTTCTACACTAATATCCCCCATAAGATGTACAGCAAGCTAGTGGACATGGGTTTGGGGTTGCCGGTCTGTCGTTGGGTCCTCGACTTTCTGCTGGAGTGTCCACAGTCAGTCAGAGTAGGTGTCATACTTTCCAGTCAGATCATCCTCAGTACTGGTGCGCCTCAAGGGTGTGTGCTGTCCCCGCTGCTATTTACTCTGTTCACAAATGACTGTGTCAAAGCATACGTCCGTTCACATCCTGAAATTCTCAGACATCACTGTTAAGGGGTTGATCTCGGATGCTGATGAAACAGCATATCGCGATGCAGTGGATGATCTTGTTGGTGAATAGTAGCAATAACAATTTGGAGTTGAATGTCTTAAAAACAAAAGAAATAATTATTGACCATCGGTAGAAGAAAACTCCGATGTTGTTGTTCTTGTATCAATTTTTATTCATCAGATTAACATAAGTTGTACTGATGTAACATAATTTACAAAATCTGCCATGCGCACATCATAGATATTTTCCAAATTAATTAATTAATTAATTAATTAATCAAACCATAAAAATCATCATACTACTGACATACACATACACTTTTAACAACATACGTTCCCTTATAACAATTACTTCACATTAAGAAAGAAAAAAAGAAAGAAAAAAGTAACCTTTCAACTTCACCTGTGAAGAACGAAGTACTTATATGGGGGATAACAGTGTTGAAGGTGGAAGAAAACTCCGATTCATCATCTCCTCATTAATGGAGAAGCGGTCGAACAAGTTGAAAATATCCAGTTTTTAGGTGCTTCAATTTCAGCTGATCTTTGCTGGGAGGCAAACATCTCAGGTGCCATTAAGAAAGCCCACCAAAGGTTGTATTTTCTTCGTCAGCTCAAAAAGTTCAGAGTCACTCTAACTGTGTTCTGTCGCTATTCAACCGGTCCATAGTAGAGAGCGTTCATGGTATGGTACTCCAGTGCGAACAGTCAGAACAGGGACGGACGTGACCGTGTTGTACTACAGGCATCAATAGTCGTTGGGAGCGTTCTCCCTTCAATTGAATCACTGTATCTGCTCGGAGCCAACCGCAGAGCTCAGAATATATATCTAAAGACCAACTCCACCCAGCCTGACAGCTCTTCCAGGGCGTAGATTGAGAATGCCTAGGTGCACCACATTAAGATCTCTCAATAGTTTTTCCCCACAAGCAGTTAAATTGCTTAATCTTGAGATGGGCTGATCGCTCCACGATCCAATGTGTTGGTGAGGGTGCATGTGTGCGAGTGTGTGCATTCACATACATTGATACTTAGAGTTAAACAGCCCACAACGTAGACAACACGGGTGTGTGTGTGTGTGTGTGTGGGGGTGGGGGGTGCATGTGTGTGTGTTTTGATTAGCAACTATATATTTGCCCTTTTGTACAGTTAATCTGTTTTATGATTTTAATCTTCTTATTCTTTTATTGAGACTTGCTGTCAACTTGTTCATTATGTTTTATGTGCACTTTTGTTTGTGGTGCTGAAGCGTTGACCAAATGATATTCCTTGTGTATTATTCACTTGGCAATAAATTATCTTGTGTCTTGTATCTTCTTGTCCAAAGATAAAGAGCTTTCCGCGAGTGCGAACATGGACATAGTTACAAACTAAAAAGATTGAATGACCGGTTTTCTCACGTTCTTTGCTATCCGTTTGTACAGTCCTGGACACTCAGAATAGCCTGTACATCTAATTTCAATTTCACTTCAATCACACTCACACTCAAACACACACAAGCACACACACACATTTCGATAACTTTATTACAACCAAAACGTTAACTTTAACAACGTTGTAATAAACTCAGCACAGTTCGTTAATTACGTCACCCTGTTACACGGTATTTATTAATGGTAGGTTCAGCCGAGACGCTTGAATCTTGGTAAGTGTAATTTGAATTCGTTTATCCACGCGGCCTGTTCACTCAGCAACAAGGCAGGAGTCGTCGTATACAGTTTTCCAACTTTATTCATCAAACATCAACAGCATTCAAGATCGCTTTCCGAAAATCACTACAACAATCATCATCACAAGCGTTCGTTCGTTCTTTGCGTAGATTTGTGTCCCCAGACACCTATGCGGATAAGGGACGTGAATAAGAAAGCGTGGAGAATAGTAGAGTCAGGTAGTACGGTAGCCAGGTAATCTGGGTGTAGAAGCAGACGCGCAAAGAAAAGAAAGAAGATCACTTGAAATTGAATGAAGATGCTCCAAGTGATGAAAATGGGTCGATGATATGTTGACGTGCAGCCCGTAAATCCAGCAAAAAGGCCGTGTAGATAGGGGGGAGACAGTCACGAGGAAACGCGGGTGGCGCAAAGCGCCTGCAGTCAGGAGGCGCCACTCTCCACAGTGGTTCTATGATGTCCAATCACAGAGAAAGGTGATGGACTGCCAGGGAAAGGCGCAGCGGATGCAGAACGTGGATGCGCCATCGGCGAAGAGCAACCGCCGCCCAGTCGAAGGAGTCCAACCGACGAGAAAATAAAGGATGAAGGATGAGGTGAAGTGTCGTATCGGGATCTCCCACAGGTCGCTGTCGCCGCCTGGACTTCTGAACCCCATAATCTCGACGGCGGCGGAGTATACAAGATAGATAAGTCCTCTCTCATAGCAGCTAAAGCGCCCGTGGGTCTGAATGTCTGTTCTCAGGAGGAATTCCTTGGAAGTGTCGGGCAGTCGTAGCACCAAATCCTTCGAAAGGACGTCGCGCACAGTCTGGTATGCCGTCTCTTGCATCGGTCCCCACTGCACTTGGTTAGGACAGCCTTTCCGCACCAGGTCCGACATGGGTGCTGTGATGGCGGAGTAGTTCGGTATGAACTCCATATAATATCCAGCCAATCCCAGGAAAGACCGCACTTGCTTCTTTGTTTGGGGACGTGGAGCGTTCAGAATCTTGGTGACATTTTCCAACAGAAGCCCTTTTTGCTCTTCTTTCACCGAATGACCGATAAAGTCGATGTTGTCAGTTCCTAAAATGCACTTGCTGGGTCCCACGGTCAGGTTGGCTTCTTGTAGACGGTGATCCAGCACCCTCAAGGTCTTCAGATGCTCTTTCCAGGTCTGGGTGTGAACTAGCAGGTCGTCTCAGTAACACACGACGTTGTCCATCCCTTTGAGCATTTTCCTCATTCCTCTTTTCAGGGTAGGACCACTGTTGACCATGACAAAGGGCATCCTCATGCACTCGTACGTCCCATCACAGTTATAAAAGCAGTCTTTGGTATTTCCTGTTGACGCGCGGGAACTTGCCAATAACCTTTGCTGAGGTCAATCTTTGAGAAGATTTTACTCCCCGATATTTGACGGAACAGGTCTACTTCAGTAGGCATCGGCTCAGGGTTGAAGACGGTGATCTTGTTAACCTTCCTGTAGTCGATGCATAATCTGTTGCTCCCGTCCTTCTTCTTCAAGACCACGACAAGGGACGAGTAGTGGGAACTGGACTCCCTGATGATGTATATATTCAGCATCTCTTCGATGTCTTTCTTCAAGGATTCGCGGGTCTTGAAAGGGATCGGTAAGGATTTGGAATTTCTGAAGTAAGGTGAACTTCATGCTCGACCAAAGTCGTTGAGCCTGAGACATCAGTGAAGTCATGGGGAAACTCGCCGACGAAAGTTAACAACATTATAAAAAGGTTCTTCTAGCTATAACGCAAAATCAATTACATTGTACATGATTATTCTTTTAGGTCCAGCCCGCAAAATCGAATCCAAGGTAAATACCCTGTATTATTGCATGCTTTGCAAAACAAAATGATAAGATCTATCGTGCCCGTCTCAATCGTAACACACCCCAACCCTGAATCTACTTGTCACCCACACCCTTTTAGAGCCGATCATGACACTGGCTGATAGGTACTGAGCGTGAAGTTTACTCTGTCGCCGTGATAGTCCAGTGAGCTGCAGCCCAGTCACAAACTTCGTGTGCACTAGCCATAAAAAGCCAATCACCAAAAACACGATTTTTGTTGGTTATCCTGCATCGTTTATAGCAGTACACAAAGATATGTTGTTCAGAAAGTTCTGGTTAAAGCAGGTGTTAATAAAAGAATCATACGGTGTGGCCACGTCGACAATAGTTGATAATCTATTCGCACGATCTACGATACAAATGTTAGGTTTGTTGATGGCTAGACTGTTACTAGCGAAGTCCTGAAACTGCACACATTTATCACGCGCGCGCACTCACACACACACACACACACAAACGCGAGCGCCTGCCTAAAAAATAAATGTAAGCAGCATTGCAAGAATATAAGTAACATTATACAGATCAAACACATACAACCTACACGGCACTCTATGGGTAAAAGTAGACCTAGATTTTGTAAAAGTAAGGTCACAGGAGCTTGAAATAAAATGGATGACGACCCCGACCATCTCGCCGTTGATAAGAAGTGGAATGGAACGTTGATGTTTAGTTTCACCTTCAGTCTATGATCATCTCCTTTGTTTTACTGACGTTCAGCAGAAGATGATTATCCTGGGAAAAACCTGGCCATAGCATCGACGGCCTCTCGGCAGGACATCTAGTGGCCCTGGATCATCCCGGAGATGGAAGCGTCATCTGAGAACATTTGGAGAACACTGTCCTCTCCACAGTTGGAGGTGTAGATGGAGAAGAATGCAAGTGACATCACGCAGCCTTCTTTCGCCCCTCTATTGTGTCCGTCATAAATGTCTATTATTGCTACTTTCGTTACTACAATTATTTTCTCCTGTCCATCTGTTATCCCAATATATTTATTTGTAGAGAAGAATTATTACAACTCACTGTTTCTCATCATTATGACTATAGGTATTCTTTCTTATATTTGCAGGTGCCGCAGCTGGTTTTTGTGTCGCTGCTGTTCGTGTTTATTGTCGTGGGTAACTGCTGCGTGTTGGCGGCCATTCAGCTGTCTGACAGTGGCCGCAAAACCAGGATGAACTTCTTCATTATGAACCTAGCTATAGCAGGTAAGACCTTGAACCTCCCTTTTTCTGTCAGTCTGCTTCACTCCCCACCCCTTCCACCTCACCACACCCCAGCACTCACCCTCACTAATCTCCTTTCCGTCTCTGCGTCCCTCTGTCCATCTCTATCCTTCCATACATCACTCTCCCGTGCTCTTTATGTCTCACTTCATACTTCCATCTTTTTTCCTTTCAATCGCCCCGACCTACTCTCCTCCCCTTCTCTCTCTCTCTCCCCCTATTTTCCTTCTCTTCTCTCTCTCCCTCTTTCTCTCTCCCTCTCTCTCTCCCTCCCTCTCTCTCTCCCTCCCTCTCTCTCTCAAACTTCAACCTCCTTTCCATTTTCTAATAGCGACGTTTCTTTCATGTGTTGTGTAAAACACATGAACACATGAGTGTGAAAATTACCGCACCATCAGCCTCATCAGCCATCCCAGCAAGGTCCTCCTGAAAATAATACTCAACAGGTTGAAACCACAAGCTGAACAAATCATAGCTGAAGAACAAGCAGGATTCATGGCAGGGCGAAGTACCACTGAACAGATTTTCAACCTCAGAATAATCTGTGAGAAATACCTACAGCACCAACAACATCTATATCATGTGTTCATAGACTTCAAGAAGGCATTTGACCGAGTCTGGCATGCAGCTCTATGGGCAACCATGAAAGTGTACAACATCAGCCCTAAAATTATAGAAGTCATCAAAAGCCTGTATGACAAGGCTACCAGTGCAGTCCTCCATAACAGCGTCATCGGGAACTGGTTCAGAACAACAATCGGTGTGCGTCAAGGATGCCTACTCTCCCCAACACTCTTCAACATCTTCCTAGAGCGCATCATGTCAGATGCTCTTGCAGATCACGAAGGCACAGTCAGCATAGGGGGCAGAGCAATCTCCAATCTTCGTTTTGCGGATGATATTGATGGATTGGCTGGAGAGGAACAAGAACTTGAACAGCTTGTACAGAGGCTTGACACCACCTCCAGAGCTTATGGAATGGAAATAAGTGCAGAGAAGACCAAAATGATGACCAACAACACCAATGGCATCAACACGGACATCAAAGTACAAGGCCAATCCCTCAACACAGTGCACAGCTTCAAATATTTAGGAGCCATTGTGTCAGACAATGGGTCTCGACAGGAAGTCCTCTCCAGGATCGCACAAACAACTGCTGCCCTGACAAGGTTGAAGCCCATTTGGAAAGACAGAACCATCAGTCTACATTCCAAAGTAAGACTGCTGCGCTCTCTGGTCATCTCCATCTTCCTATATGCTTGCGAAGCATGGACCCTCACAGCAGATCTCCAACGAAGAATACAAAGCATGGAGATGAGGTGCTACAGAAGACTTCTGTGCATTTCCTATACCCAACACATCACCAACGTTGAAGTCCGACATACCATCACACAAGCCTTTGGACAACACGATGACCTGCTCACAGTGGTGAAGAAACGGAAACTCCGATGGTATGGCCACGTCACCAGATCATCAGGCCTTGCAAAGACCATTCTGCAAGGCACAGTGCAAGGAGGTAGAAGAAGGGGGAGACCGAAAAAGAGGTGGGAGGACAACATTCGAGAATGGACTGGTTTGACACTGAGCGAAGCCATGAGGGCTGCTGAGGACAGAGAAAGATGGAGTATGCTGGTTAAGCGATCATCTGTGGTGCCCCTACGACCTTCGGGTTATGGGACAGGATAGGATAGGATAGGATAGGACGTTTCTTTACACCACATGTTTGAGTGATGAATGACTGTGTGTTTGTTGTTTATGTAAGAGTGTGTGTAACCTGTGTGCGTGTATGTTGGTTACAGATCGCCACGTTTTTAGTCTGATTTAGGAATAAGGCGTGTATAGCATTCATTATTATTATTATTATTATTATTATTATTATTATTATTATTATTATTATTATTATTATTATTATTATTATTATTATTATTATCCTCTTTTATTATTATTATCCTCTTATTGTCACCTCTTCAATCGATGGCCATCTTACCAAATTGGTATGTCGGATGTGCGGCAGTGCATAATGGATGGAATAGTTCTAGGCAAACCAAAAATTTGGGGGACTTTGTGCTCTTACCCGCTAGGTTGCGCTGTAGGTATCAGACATAGCAGTGAATGAATAGTTTGAATCACATGCATAGCAATGCGAGTTATGTACTTACCCCATCAAAAAAGCTTTTCTCCAGATTTTTGCAAATCTGAGCGAGATGAGTCCTAAATAGTCCAAAAATGATATACATAGAAATAAAAGTCTGTCCGTCTGTCCCCCGTCTGTGTGATGATATTCTGGGAAGATACGTTTTATCTTACTAGGGGGTAAGACTTAGTGATAGATGGGCGATGGGCTACCACTATCGATCGTTCTTTTACCAGAAATCCAGAGCGATGTAAGAGACTGGTCACGGTGCTTGGTCACATAAAATTTATATTTGTTCTCGGGCGTTAGTATCATTTGGCTCAATTTGCGAAATGCTTATTACTAATCAAAAGACTTGGTTATTATGTCTCGAGAGAAGAAAACTAAGAGATACACATCAATACAAATAGAGTGACACCAGTCGTATGTATGTGATTTCACTTTTTATATATTCAACACAACTTTTACATTTACTTCATTAAACTGTAAATTAATAATTCTAAGTGTTCAATGTGCTGGGGAAGTTTGTCAGCAGGTCTTCTTCATCCTTTGCTAAGCGAGTCTGCGATTCGAATGTTCGTAGTTTACTAAATGTTCTAGTGGTCGACTAGGTTTCACGAGTGTTAGATCTCAGTTTGCATTTGTGGGAGACTTAGCTGCACTGCTGCTTCGTGTGCTTGAGTCCTTGTTCTTCTGAGGGAGTCTTGACCCTCAGGTTGATCTGGTGAGTCGGGTGAGTCTTGTAGCTACGAGGTTCGGACGTGGAGAGGTAGAATCTAGGTTGTTCTCCTTCTGTACCACGGGAGCAAGCGTCATGCGTTTGTTTCCACAAACCGTCCCAGAGCTAAACTGTAAATGTCAGAACTCTGGCTACAATATTCTCTTCAGATATGAGTGTGCGGTCTGCTCTGCAAAGTGTCCATAGCATCAGACACCTGCAAGGTTCCCATATACACACTTCGATCCGAATCTTAAGGCTAAGATACATCAATCCACATGCACAATGTCTCAGAAACAATAATCGGTTTCTGTAACAATATATATATAATAACGTTGGGGTACCAAGGATAATACGCACGGGGTTCTATTTCCTCTGACCAATCATTTAATTCTCGTTTCTTAATCTCGTTTCTACGGGACTACATTTGAATATTCTTTCTTTGCAAATCTTCCCACCTGTTATTGGGAGACACCCTGGGTTATGCCTTACGTCGTGTCAGCCGCCACAGGCTAGATCGAATAGAGATATGAGTTGCGTAAGCTACTTAGTACTTTAGGAGACCATGGTCATCTCGGTGGAGTAAGCTAGTTAAAATACTTGGGTTAGCCAGGTCTGTCTGAAGGAAGTTAATTTAACATGTGTGGGCTTCTTTTTAGATAACTCGTAAATTAACGTCAAGTTTTATTCGATGATATCTATTTTGCGCTAAGCTAATTTACTACATTTTGTCGTCAATATTTCTGCTGTTACAGTCTGTCTGTGCAAAAACTTTTAAGTTGCTAAGTACTCGTAACCTTTTTCGAAAATGATCAGTGAATGAATGACTTCACTTCAAGGTCACGGTCACTGGGTCATCAAATGTTAGTCAAAAAATGATAATTTTTCCACAAAATTTCATTATTTTTATAGGTAATTATTATTGAACTTATGATTCTTTGATGCTTGGTACATATCAATGACACACGCATACTATGCAACTTTGGTCAACTTCAGTCCAAGGTCAAGGTCACTGGAGCTGGCCAAAGTCGGGTTGTATAAGTATTTAAAGTGACCTTGACCCGAGTCATATGAGCTTTGCCCTTCTAGTTTTCTTGAGCCCTTATATATTTCAAATTAAGTGTACAATTCATATTAGCAGATAAGCTTATTCAGAGATTGGTAGGAACTGCTACATTGTCTTGCCGCAGGGATCTTTAAAAACCGCTTTATAAATACCCTTATGATGATGATGATGATGATGTGAAGGAGGAGGAGAATGATGAGGAAGAGGAGGAGAAGGAGGAGGATGACGACTACTACTACTACTACTACTACTACTACTACTACTACTACTACTACTCTTCTTCATCTTCTTCTTACTAGTACTAATAATTAATAATAAGAAGAAGATGAAGAGTAGTAGTAGTAGTAGTAGTAGTAGTAGTAGTAGTAGTAGTAGTAGTAGTAGTAGTAGTAGTAGTAGTAGTAGTAGTAGTAGTAGTCGTCGTCGTCGTCCTCCTCCTCCTTCTCCTCATCCTCCTCCTTCTTCTTCTTCTTCTTCTCATCATCATCATCATCATTATCATCATCATTATCATCATCGTCCTCATAAGGATATTTATAAAGCGGTTTTTAAGGATACCTGCGGTAGGACAATGTAGCAGTTCCTACCAATTGTCATAAATTGGCTAGTTTAACTCTGCTCATTGACTATTTAGCCATGTGTAGTACTTGTAACTTTAGAAGTTAGACTATAACACAGCAGCAATTAAATTACACAGCAGACCACACACCGCGAGCCCGACCCACGCTAGCGCAGTGAGTCAGCACTTGAGCTTTGAATCGGACCGTTTAAACCAATCAGAGCAGGCTCAGTGGGTAGAGCAGTTTTGAATGTGTCAAAACCTAAGACAGTTTGAATCAGTCGTGTGTGAGACGAGGTAGAGTCAACATCTCCACAGCTAGAGAAATCTCTACACTCATAGACCAGGAAGCAGGACTTAGGAATCTCAGAATTCTATCAAGCCATCACGGGCCTGAACTTGTCAAACAGGTAAATGAACACCCTTCTGTTTCATCGTGATATATTTATATTATTGTTGAAATTATGTTTGTGGAATTTGCTATGCATAAATGTGAATTGTTAATCCGAATTTGCCGTACCACGTGGAAGAGCCGACCACGAGGCTCAACACGACCGGTTGCGCCGCCATGTTGTATCCCGTACGGAACCACTGTTGTTTAACTTATATGTATGTTTGCAGACCAGTGGCTGTACCACTGAATGTTTA
The DNA here is from genome assembly GCA_036898135.1 of Oncomelania hupensis. Taxonomy (NCBI): domain Eukaryota; kingdom Metazoa; phylum Mollusca; class Gastropoda; order Littorinimorpha; family Pomatiopsidae; genus Oncomelania; species Oncomelania hupensis. The sequence continues at coordinate 17,725,961 of CM072512.1, read as the reverse complement.
TAATATTATTAATTCTGTATGTGTATAGTTAGACACGATTGATATTTATGTATGTATAGGAATTTAGAGTGAGATTCCAGTGGAACCCGGAAGTAGCAGAATGTTCGTCGCTTATGTATAGAGATGTGGAGCTATCACTGAGGGCTACTTGGCTTTCAGTGAGACGCTCTGCACAAACCGATTATTCAGGGTTGTGCAGAATTTCGTCTCTTATATTACAGACGAGCAGGCGAGCTATCCCGAGCTATCCCGAGCTATCCTGTGCGTCCCACTTCACAGAAACGACTAGTTGGCGGAGTATCCTCTACCGCACAAGACGGAAAGAGCTACCCGGAAAACTCCCTGTCAGACCCCACAGCGTGGCAAGGGAACCCAACTACACAACGACACAGGTGGACCAGAAGCTACCTCACAGAAGGACTTCGAACCCCCACTCATGAGTTAAGTGCATAACACGAAGGTGCACTTAAACTGATCATAACAGGACCACAGTAGTCCAACTCTTCAGAAACTGTAAAACGGACCACAGTAGTCCAAATCTACATGAAATATTATAGCAAAGTGCCCAAGGAAGAAAAAACAGCTGCCTATACTAGACTATCAGCGATCGAACTATTAGCAGTGACTGAGACATTTTAAGTTAGATTAGTACTTAGAGAATCTTGTATAGAGTAGAAGAAATAAATGTGTGATTTTAACTGTTATCAAGTGGCTGGACTACATATGATTCATAGCCGTGTGAAAGCTAGTGTGACAGTAATCTTTTACCATTTTTCTATCTATTTCTGTACCCCAACCTTAACACAGAACGAGCTAAACAAATAAATTTATTAAAGTAATTCATAGGGTGACTTACTAGCAGTTCCCACCGAATAAACGTGAGGGTCCATAATTCCATTGTGCAGAGCCCATAAAAACCCCCGTGACACTTTAATTGGCGAGCCTAGCTAGGATCTGTGTATAATAGGAATTGGGTATAACCGGACCTAAGTACAATAAAATTAGATAACAGTAGGAGTAGTAGAATAACTTAGAATAGTGGTAACAAGGACTGATCAGTTGGGTGCACTATTCTTTAGTTAAAAACTTTTTTGCTTCAAATATTTTTGTGCCTGTATGTTGCATTGTTCTTTTGCAGGTTTTGCTTAAATAACTGTTGTATGCCATTTGACTCTTGTTTTATTCTATTATTGATTACGAATTTGATTGTCTTTGCATTGTTGTTATTGACTTGCAATATTGCTAGTGTTTTGGTATTCCACGTGATTCAGAGGTTGTTCATAGACTCTTTTGACAATGTCGGACCCAGTGGCCTTGAGATTGCGTTTCAAGGAACTAGGAGAAGCTTTACACTTAGCAGGGGGAGACCTAATTGCGTATATCAATGCAGAGGTAGAGAAACAGGAGGCTAAGGCAGAGAGAGCAGCAGAGAGAGAGGCGAAGAAATTAGAAGCAGAGCAAAGGAAATTAGAACTAGAAGCAGAGCAGAAGAAACTCGCATTAGAAGCAGAGCAGAAGAAACTCGCATTAGAAGCAGAGCAGAAGAAACTAGCATTAGAAGCAGAGCAAAAGAAAGCAGAGTTAGAAGCAGCTAGAGAGCAGAAGAAACTAGAGCTAGAGGCAGAAAGAGAACAGAAGAAGGTTGCAGCAGAGAGAGAAGCAGAAGTTAGGAAATGGGAGTATGAGAGGGCAGAAAAGGAAAAAGACAGACAGCATGAGTTAGAATTGAAAAGATTGGAATCAGGAGCGTCAAGTTCTTCCTCAACCCCTTCCCACTCAGATCAGCTAGAGGTAGCATCCAACCCTGTACAAGGAATGTCATTTCCACTGGGAACATTCAATGAGAGAGAGGAAGGTCTAGATCTCTATCTGACTAGGTTTGAGCGTCTAGCAACAGAGTACAAACTAGATCCCACTCATTGGTCTTTTAAGCTTAGTCAAGGGCTTAGAGGAAAGGCTTATGACATCTATAGTAAGCTACCGACTGACAGAGTGACTGACTATCACAAAGTAAAAGAGGCACTCCTAACGGGATTCGAACTGACAGGAGAATGCTACCGGCAAAAGTTCCGCACCAATCGGAGAGTGAAAGGAGAGAGCTGTGCGCAGTTCGCGGATCGGTTGTCCACAACGTTGGATAAGTGGATTAGCCAGTCAGCCACGGCTAAGACGTATGATGGACTGACAGAACTGTTAGTATGGGAACAGCTACGGGAAACCATGACCCCCGAGCTGAGGACATTCTCAGTAGAGCAGGGCGCGGAAAGACTAGAAGATCTGGTCAAGGTCGCAGATAGGTACGTGGCCGCCCACGGAGAAGCCAAGAGCTTCAGGCGAGACCTAAAGCCTAACGGGAAAGAGGCACAGAAACGAAGCCCTAACCGGGAAGAGCGCACCGCGAATAAGCCGAATAACCCCAGACCTGGGCAAAATAAAGGACCCAACGCGGAATTCGGGAAAAGAGGTCCCGCAGAACAGAGACGGTATTGTTCGTTCTGCAACAGAAACAATCACTCCACCGCAGAATGTTTCAAGTTGGCCGCACAACGTAGGGAAGAGCGCGAAAGCCGGCCAGCGCACAGAGTTCTAACTCAAAGCAGCGGTCACAAGCCACACACAATCGGAGATCACCCATCGGTGACAGACACGGTCAAGGTCAACGGAAAAGAAGCGAACTGTCTGTATGACACAGGTCTATCATACGACGCGATAGTTAGCGAATCTCTTGTATCGCGCGCGGACGTGACAGACAAGACAGTCGAACTACAAGGAGCAGACTTGACGAAACCGACGACTACTTGCCCAATAGCTTGGATCGAAGTAGAGAGTAGGTACGTCACAGGACGAATCCAAGCAGCTGTTTTACAGAAACCCCTGTATGATCTAGTGCTAGGTTGTAGGTATGTGTTCTTAGGCACGCCCCCCAACACTGTAGAGATAGCTGCAGTGCAAACCAGGGCCCAAGCTAAAACCCAACCACCCCAGCCCGAGTTCGCTCCGAATCCAGGACTCGAAGAGATCAAAACAGCACAGAAAGAAGACACCTCGATAGCGAAGTGCTTCCAGAAGCTACCCAAGGCGCACACACCCCCGCACAAGGGAGACTTCTACATGGAAGAGGGAGTTCTACATCGACAAGGAGATGGAGATCACACCCAACTAGTACTACCAGCCACCCTTCGAGCCCAAGTACTAGAATTAGGCCACAGCATGCCACTCAGCGGACACATGGGAATTGGAGCCACAGTGCAGAGAATCAGCGCACACTACTATTGGCCAGGAATCACGGAGGATGTCAAGCGCTACGTGAAATCTTGCCACCAATGTCAACGATATTCCCCGCGACATCACACCGTACCAGTTACCTTAGGACCATCGGTAGTAGTCGGCGTGCCATTCCAGCAAGTCTCAGTAGACATAGTAGGACCACTACCCATGACCAAGAAGAGGAACAGATTTCTACTCACACTCGTCGACGCATGTACGATGTGGTGCGAAGCAGTCCCGTTGCCAGCGATAGACACCAAGAAGATTGCAGATGCACTCATCGCCATCTTTACCAGAGTCGGATTCCCGGACAGCATTAGAACGGACAACGGATCTCAGTTCACCGGCCGCCTGATGCAAGACGTGTTCGAGTTGATACAAGTTCATCACATTCGCACACCACCATACCACCCCGCCAGCAACGGACAAGTAGAAAGACTGAATGGAACCCTTCTCACCATACTCAGGAAAGTCGCCGACGACAATCCAGAAGCGTGGGACACCTACGTGAATGCGGCACTGTTCGCATACCGAGAAACGCCCCATGCAGCCACAGGCTACACCCCGTCAACATTGCTATTCGGCAGACCTCTAGCAGGACCGCTAGAAGCCCTACGCAGAAGTTGGACGGAAGCCAAGATAGACGACACACCAAGAGGGGCCACCAAGTACGTCGCAGACCTGCAGGAAACCCTCAAAGCAACGTGGAAGAAAGCTGGTGAAGCACTGAAGAAGGCAAGAGCCCGTCAGGCGAAGTACTACAACCGCCACGCGAAGGACCGAGAACTGCAAGTCGGCGATCAAGTGCTACTCTTACTTCCAAGTGGAACCAACAAGCTGGACATCGCTTGGAGAGGACCGTACCGGGTGACTGCCAAGAAATCCAAGACAGTCTACCAAGTAGAGGTGAACGGGAGAGCCCGATACCACCACATCAATCTCCTTAAGAAGTACACGGACCGACCAGCGACCCCCAGCACTCACAACTTGTTAGCCATCGCCATCGCGGAAGAAGGAGAAAGCATGGAGACCAATGCAGTAGAGTATCCCCTGCACTCCAAAGAAACCTACAAAGACGTGATACTCAACGGAGACCTAGCCGCTAAACAGCGACAGCAAGTACTACAGGTCATTCGACAACATCAGACTGTGCTAACAGACCGACCAGGGAGGACAGACCTCGTCGAAGTAACCTTAACGGTGACCGACCCAACACCCGTCCGCCAGAAGCTCTACCCGATGCCACTGTCGCAACAGCGAGCCATCAAGGAAGAGATAGACACCTTACTGGCAGCCGGAATCATCTCAGAGTCTACCTCACCCTACAGCGCAGGCACGGTATTGTTGCGAAAACCCAACGGAGAGCATCGACTGTGCATCGACTTCAGACTCCTGAATGCGGTAACGCAGTTCCAGCCAGAGCCACTCCCGGACCAGACCGACCTATTTGCCAAGCTACAGCGAGCTAAGTACTTCTCACGCATCGACCTCAGCAAAGGATACTACCAGATACCAGTGCAACCGCAAGTCCGAAAGTACCTAGCTTTCAGCACTATGGAAGGACACTTCGAATTCAACGTGCTTCCATTCGGACTCCACAACGCACCCAGCATCTTCAGCGCCATGATGCGAAAACTCCTGGCACCCCTGAGCAGCGAGCACCTACACTCGTTTATGGACGACATCCTCATCGCTACGCCTACGTGGGAGGAACATGTCACGCTCCTACAACAACTACTTGCCCGCCTCAGAGACACGGGATTGACGGCAAGACCCACCAAATGTCAGATTGGATTCACAGAACTAGAATTTCTGGGACACACCATCAGTCAAGGAAGCCTGCGACCGGTAGAAAAGACAGTGAAACGCCTACTCGACGCTCCTAGGCCCAAGACAAAGAAGGAAGTGCAGTCATTTCTAGGACTCTGCGGCTTCTACCAGAAGTTCATCCCCAACTACAACAGCATCGCCGTACCCCTGACAAATGGAACCCGGAAAATCGCCCCGGACAAAGTAGTTTGGACAGCGGAATGTGAGACAGCATTCCAAACCCTCAAGGACAGAATGACATCGGCGCCAGTACTCCACCTACCCGATTTGACTCAGCCATTCGTTCTTCGTACCGACGCAAGCGACTTAGGCCTCGGAGCAGTACTGCTACAGCGCGACCCCAAGAATGCAGAGACGCTATTCCCTGTCGCCTACGCCAGCAGAAAATTGAGACCCGCCGAGACCCACTACGCCACGTCGGCGAAAGAATGTCTTGGACTAGTCTGGGCCATACAGAAATTCCAACTCTACCTGTATGGGACCCACTTCACAGTTCAGGTGGACCATCAACCACTATCGTTCCTGGCAGCCTCCAAGTCTTTGAACTCTCGCCTGATGAGATGGGCACTCACCCTTCAGGCATACTCATTCCAAATCGAGTACATCCCCGGCAAGGAAAACCACGGAGCCGACTACCTCAGTCGCCATCTCGTGGAGGACACAGCAGCTGTCGCCCACCCAACACAACTAAGGGCCACAGCACCAGAATTCGTCCCCGCCCAGTAATACCCTGTCACTAGTGTCCATAGCTACCTGGCACAGCATTGCAGCTCAGGTAGAGCAACCAAATTAGTTTGTAAATAGGACCCTAGGATAGTGCAGTGTTAAACTAGGCTCTGTAGTAGAAAAAGGTCGAATCCAGTAGTCATCGCCTTTTTTCAGTTGAGGGAGCCTGTCATAAATTGGCTAGTTTAACTCTGCTCATTGACTATTTAGCCATGTGTAGTACTTGTAACTTTAGAAGTTAGACTATAACACAGCAGCAATTAAATTACACAGCAGACCACACACCGCGAGCCCGACCCACGCTAGCGCAGTGAGTCAGCACTTGAGCTTTGAATCGGACCGTTTTAACCAATCAGAGCAGGCTCAGTGGGTAGAGCAGTTTTGAATGTGTCAAAACCTAAGACAGTTTGAATCAGTCGTGTGTGAGACGAGGTAGAGTCAACATCTCCACAGCTAGAGAAATCTCTACACTCATAGACCAGGAAGCAGGACTTAGGAATCTCAGAATTCTATCAAGCCATCACGGGCCTGAACTTGTCAAACAGGTAAATGAACACCCTTCTGTTTCATCGTGATATATTTATATTATTGTTGAAATTATGTTTGTGGAATTTGCTATGCATAAATGTGAATTGTTAATCCGAATTTGCCGTACCACGTGGAAGAGCCGACCACGAGGCTCAACACGACCGGTTGCGCCGCCATGTTGTATCCCGTACGGAACCACTGTTGTTTAACTTATATGTATGTTTGCAGACCAGTGGCTGTACCACTGAATGTTTATAATATTATTAATTCTGTATGTGTATAGTTAGACACGATTGATATTTATGTATGTATAGGAATTTAGAGTGAGATTCCAGTGGAACCCGGAAGTAGCAGAATGTTCGTCGCTTATGTATAGAGATGTGGAGCTATCACTGAGGGCTACTTGGCTTTCAGTGAGACGCTCTGCACAAACCGATTATTCAGGGTTGTGCAGAATTTCGTCTCTTATATTACAGACGAGCAGGCGAGCTATCCCGAGCTATCCCGAGCTATCCTGTGCGTCCCACTTCACAGAAACGACTAGTTGGCGGAGTATCCTCTACCGCACAAGACGGAAAGAGCTACCCGGAAAACTCCCTGTCAGACCCCACAGCGTGGCAAGGGAACCCAACTACACAACGACACAGGTGGACCAGAAGCTACCTCACAGAAGGACTTCGAACCCCCACTCATGAGTTAAGTGCATAACACGAAGGTGCACTTAAACTGATCATAACAGGACCACAGTAGTCCAACTCTTCAGAAACTGTAAAACGGACCACAGTAGTCCAAATCTACATGAAATATTATAGCAAAGTGCCCAAGGAAGAAAAAACAGCTGCCTATACTAGACTATCAGCGATCGAACTATTAGCAGTGACTGAGACATTTTAAGTTAGATTAGTACTTAGAGAATCTTGTATAGAGTAGAAGAAATAAATGTGTGATTTTAACTGTTATCAAGTGGCTGGACTACATATGATTCATAGCCGTGTGAAAGCTAGTGTGACAGTAATCTTTTACCATTTTTCTATCTATTTCTGTACCCCAACCTTAACACAGAACGAGCTAAACAAATAAATTTATTAAAGTAATTCATAGGGTGACTTACTAGCAGTTCCCACCGAATAAACGTGAGGGTCCATAATTCCATTGTGCAGAGCCCATAAAAACCCCCGTGACACCAATCTCTATTATTATTATTATTATTATTATTATTATTATTATTATTATTATTATTATTATTATTATTATTATTATTATTATTTCCAAATACAATATTATTGATCGTCAAGTTATATCACTCCTATTCTTGTAATGAAAGTTTACCGCCTAAATAGCAGTTCTACATTTTATAAGGATCTGGCAGTATAAATATAACAATCAATAATAATTTTGTAATAAAAATCCCATCTTTGGGCTTCAAGTTAACCTAATTTCCATTGGAAAGATCATTGAAAATATTAAAAGGAAAACCTACTTTAACTTTTATGTTCTTAAAATTACGTGTGACTTCTTACATGTCACGTCTGGGTCAAGAAAATGATATAAAAATCTAATTTCATATTTTTGTCTCGTCGGAAACAGTGGTAATGTAATCTGTTTTTTTGCTGAAAAGTTTTATCGCGCTTCCAAATTCCGTTAACCTATTTGCTTACATTTACAAAACATACTGTCTGATTCCAATAAAAGCAGTCCTTCATATTTCCACTCTTATAATCCTGCGACAAAGATGAAGCAGATTAAGAACCCCAAACACATCAACAACACAAAGGCATGAGTAATGGAACAGAGTGTCTGATCCTTTGCTAGGGTACTCCATGGTATGGAGCAAGGTGGCAAGCAATTCAGATGTATTTACAGACATTTTGCACACAAAAGCCGAAAAGAAGCATTCTCAAAAGTGTTAATTTTCGCGGCGGTAGTGTGACTTGGCATTATCCTAACGAAACAAAGGCGAACACGGAACGATAGGCCACTATCTGAACTAACCAAAGGTGAATACGGAACGATATGCCACTATTTGAACTATTTGCAAGAATGTAACTTCACAATTGGATCACCCGTTTTTTTAGAAACAGCGCCAAACGTGTTTATAAAATGGTGAAGCACGGTGATCTTGACCTTTGATAAAGTACAAATATGAATGATCCAGCATGCTTAATATCTGCAATGTACAAATGATCAGTTTCGGTTCTGTTATTCTTGAAATAAGGTCAAAAGTGTGTTTTGAGCAACAACAAAGAAGTGAAATTCGAAAAGAAGGACTGCCCAACTGACCGACAACCGAATGTTACTGAAGGATGACCCATGATCTGAGTTACATGTATACTAAAAAAAAAAGAAGTGGGAGGACAACATTCCAGAATGGACTGGCTTGACACTGAGCGAAGCCATGAGCTGTTCCAGAGGACAGAGAAAGATGGAGTACGCTGGTTAAACGATCATCTGTGGTGCCCCAATGACATTCGAGTTACGGGATAGGATAGGATAGGATAGGATAGGATAGGTATACTAAATTTCAACCAGATGGCATCGGCCGTTTTTAAAGTAATGAGCAAGGCATAGTTAGCAACAAAATTAGTCCAGTGACATTGACCTTTTTGTGGCAGAGCAAATCTGATGACTCTGGAGGGCAGGCTACAAACCTAGGTAATGTTTGTATAAACTTTGATCAAAATCCGTTGTGTGGATCTTAAAATATGTCTTCAAACGGACCGAAAGACAGACATTTGGTTTACGTTCTGAATCCCGACTTTCAAAATCTTTCCAGATAAGTCTGGAAATTAAAATGAAAAAAAAGGGTCAAGTAAACAGTAAGGCAAAAATAGACCTGGATGGACCAATCTCTGATCTCTACTAAGGTAGACCAGGGTCTAGAAAATTTCCCTTTGGATCTTTATCCTTTACAGGGTTCGTACGGTACTTGAAGGTCTTTGAAAGTTTGGGAGAAACTGGGTTCCATTTCTCAGACCCTGGAAAGTCTTTGAACCCTTACGTAATAAAGTGGTTTGTGAAAGTTTTTTTTTTTAAAATTTTGACAGAGTACACATCCTCTGCTCCTCGGATTCAAACAAAAACAAGCAAAGATAACAATATAAATTCGAATGATTGAATGAAGATCCAATGAATTAACTTCATTTTGTCGGAGGAGAGATCGTTTTCTCATGGTCACCGGAAATGAGTTATTTCCCTTTCAGAACTTCGGAAATGAGTTCTTTTCCTTGCCAACGGAAGCAAACGTCGGTTGCAAAGATGCTGGGATCGTGCAGTTTTAATGATTTGTGGTAAATTTCAGCAATCTTATCCGTGTTTATTAGTGTTGGAAAATGTGTATGGTCTTGAAAGTTTCGGAAAAGTTGGGGAATTTTGGGATGATTTTAGAGTATGAAGCCGATTTTATTAAACAAACGATGAAACAACAAATATCAAATTAGGCTCCTAGCCCAGTGGGGGAGGGGGGGGGGCCGTATAGCCAGACAAAGGGGGAAGATGGGGTGATACGGATACACAATATATACATAACGACAGCAAGAACGGCACTATATTACTGAATTAGGTTGTGGCCGACTGGTCTAAGGCGGGACTAACTTGCCTTGTCCATAGGCCATAGACCAATGGCGCCTTACAGGTGTGGGATCGATCCCGCCTCTGGGCATTATGTTTCTCCGAATATTATTTACTTTTGACTCGGGTAACGTCTCGGGGGTTTTTTCCGGGTAATTCGGTTTGCTCCCTCCAACGAAATTTCAAAAACACAACTACTAGGTAGGCTGGTTTTAGGCCCGTCACAGGCTCAGGGAAGGCGGCCCAGAATTTACCGATAAAAAGGGACAATAACGTGTCAAAAATTAGAAAAATAAATTAATAAATAAAATAATAAATTAAGACACAGTAGCATCTAACTGCAAACAGTAGCATATATACTGAATTTAAAAAAAACATTACAGCAAAGATGCTGGATTCATATGAAAGTAAACAATGTTCAAACCTTTGTGACACATACATACCTCGAAAATTAGCAATCAAAAGAACAAGCGCATCCTATCCTATCCTACTGTGTATAGTAATTCGGAGGTCGTTGGGGCACCACAGATTATCGTTTAACCAGAGTACCCCAGCTTTCTCTGTCCTCAGCATCCCTGATGGCTTCGCTCAGTGCCAAGCCAGTCCATTCCCCAATGTTGTCCTCCCACCTCTTTTTCGGTCTCCCTCTTCTTCTACCTCCTTGCACTGTGCATTGCAGGATAGTCTTTGCAAGGCCTGATGATCTGGTGACGTGGCCATAAGTCATAAGTCATAATCTTTAATAATCCAAAAAATGGAAATTACAAATCCATCGGAGTTTCCGTTTTTTTACCACTGTGAGCAGGTCATCGTGTTGTCCAATGGCTTGTGTGATGGTCTGTCGGACTTCGTCGTTGTTGATGTCTTGGGTATAGAAATGCCCAGAAGTCTTCTGTAGCACCTCATCTTCATGCTTTGTATTCTTCGTTGTAGATCTGCTGTGAGGGTCCATGTTTCGCAAGCGTATAGGAAGATGGATATGACAAGGGAGCCTGTACTTGTAATGTGACTGATAGACTTGTCTTTCCATATAGATCACGCAACGAACACATCAGTTCTTCTATCGGAATATTTATATATTTTTGAGTTTGAATCGAAGTATGTGGCAACTGAATATAAATTTAACAGGTTTATTCTAAAATATAGTGAGAAATTAACTAAATAATCCTAAAAACAAAACGTTTGCTTGAAAATTCTATAAAAGTAATATGATATGGTAGGATAGGAACAAAAACAAGTAAAAATAATGTTCAACAGCAGAGAAGTTGAACCTATCACCGAATTCAGTGGCAAAATTAATTCCTGCAAGAAAAGATCTTAAATCATTCAAAAACAAAGAAATACTACAGCTGATAGATTTTCTCCTTGCCTCACTCCATCGTTACAAGTAAAAATAAGTAGATGATAATGTTCTAACAAATGACTTGATTTCTGATACATATCTTTGATCACTGTCAAAACTCTTCTGGTAATACATGTACCATTTTTTTAGCTCTTCCCAAAGCGTATTACGCTGTACATTATCAAATGCTTTTGTTATAATCAATAAAAGTACAAAACAATTTTGTCATTTACTGCAAATAGAGTAAAAACGTATTCAATGGATGAGTTAGGTTAATCTTGTCATTAATTATGCTAGTGAAATGTTTACCCATACAGCTTAGGACCGTTATACCTCTATAATTATCTACATTTAACCTTAACAGTGCTTTTATATGATTTGTCGCAAAACGAAACGCCATTTTTTGTGTTCTATGTTTAGTTTTAGAAAGAATGAAATGGACGAATTGTTTTGATAATTCTTTTGTGTGAAAGATGGAGATTAGTTCTGATAATAAAATTTTAGGGAAAACAAAGATAATGTAAGCTATTAATTTTACAAATGTAATATTTGAGGGGATAGTTTCTTTTTGCTTTGTGATGTTCTCATTGGCTATTCCAGTGGTAAAAAGTGTGGTACCTAGGTGAAATAGATTCGAGGCAGAATCGGTTAAATAAACAGTCGAAAGATCAGTTGGGAGGAAGATCTAGACGGGACAGGGAGGACATAACCCAAGCTCCGGGGCAACTTGACGAATTGGATGCCAACAATTATTTAGCTTGCCGCTGGACGATGTCGGACGTGGCTGGGGCGGTACGTATGCTGTTTTCCTTGCAAAGTCCAAGGCCAATCCCTCAACACAGTGAATAGTTCAAATATTTAGGAGCCATTGTATAAGACTATGGGTCCCGACAGGAAGTCCTCTCCAGGATCGCACAAACAACTGCTGCCCTGACAAGGTTGAAGCCCATTTGGAAAGATAGGATCATCAGTCTACATTCCAAAGTAAGACTGCTGCGCTCCCTCGTCATCTCCATCTTCCTATATGCTTGCGAAGCATGGACCCTCACAGCAGATCTACAACGAAGAATAGAAAGCATGGAGATGAGGTGCTACAGAAGACTTCTGGGCATTTCCTATACCCAACACATCACCAACGACGAAGTCCGACAGACCATCACACAAGCCATTGGACAACAAGATGACCTGCTAAACAGTGGTGAATAAACGGAAACTCCGATGGTATGTCCACGTCACCAGATCATCAGGCCTTACAAATTCCATTCTGCAAGGCACAGTGCAAGGAGGTAGAAGAAGAGGGAGACCGAAAAAGAGGTGGGAGGACAACATTTGAGAATGGACTGGTTTGACACTGAGCGAAGCCATCAGGGCTGCTGAGGACAGAGAAAGATGGAGTATGCTGGTTAAACGATCATCTGTGGTGCCCCTACGACCTCCGGGTTACGGGACAGGATAGGATATGTACGCTTGTTTCATCAACTCCCTCGAGTTCTGGTCGAGAATACGTGCATGGTATCGTTTAGCATTACGAAAAACGTTTCTTTTCTGCCTACATTCGCCATCAAACCACGGCATTTTTTCTTCTTCCTCGCCTTGTTATTATTAGTGTTAATTAACCTGTCGGAACTGTTGACCACAGACAATAAAATACCAGCTATTTCTTTGTTAATGTTAATAACATCAACGTAAGTTACATTCTGTCCACTCTGTTGGAAGTTCCTTACATCCCGAATACGCTCATGATCCACGCCGTCTATAAAAAACAGCATTATCAGTCTTCTTTTTCCATATTGGCTTGAAAAGTTTATTACCACAATGGATATTAAGGTCACTCCCTAAGAAGAAATAGTTAAAGGCTAATGTCAAAAATATGCAAAGAAAAGTTATACAAATGTTGCAGAAAAGAAAGAACAAAGGCCTACGGGATTTTAGACGTTTCGAAACTCAGACTCGTCTTCTGCAAATTTTGTTGATTTCGCAGTCATCATCATCATCATCATCATCATCATCATCATCATCATCATCATCATCTGCAACTGCATCATCATCATCATCATCATCTGCATCATCATCATCATCATCATCATCATCATCATCGTCGTCGTCATCAACTTATCATCATCATCATCATCTCTTCATATTCCTATGGATGCTCTGATCTTACAACGAAGGAATGCATCATCATTTACATGAAATTAAACGAGTTGCTATTTTATAGCGCACTTTTTAGCCCAGAGAGCTGCTCGAGGCCTCAACCGAGCAATCCAAACATGGCCTCTTAACGGTCTTTTCATCCTGCCAGTGCCATGGGAGTTGACAAGGAAATTTATAGAATAGGTGGAGCAGCTGTCGCCTACTATGTTTTTAATTAGTTGTTTTTTTGTGTTTTTTTTGTGGGGGGGGGGGGGGGAGAGGGGGGGGGGAGAAGGAAATGGGAGGGGGTTCCCGTGTGGCTTAATGATTGCTAGCCATAACGCTCAGCTCCGGTGCAAATTACCTAGCAAACGAAACTATCAACTCTGAACTAGAATCCTATCCTATCCTATCCTGTCCCGTAACCCGAAGGTCGTAGGGGCACCACAGATGATCGTTTAACCAGCATACTCCATCTTTCTCTGTCCTCAGCAGCCCTGATGGCTTCGCTCAGTGTCAAACCAGTCCATTCTTGAATGTTGTCCTCCCACCTCTTTTTCGGTCTCCCTCTTCCTCTACCTCCTTGCACTGTGCCTTGCAGAATAGTCTTTGCAAGGCCTGATGATCTGGTGACGTGGCCATACCATCGGAGTTTCCGTTTCTTCACCACTGTTAGCAGGTCATCGTGTTGTCCAATGGCTTGTGTGATGGTCTGTCGGACTTCGTCGTTGGTGATGTGTTGGGTATAGGAAGTGCCCAGAAGTCTTCTGTAGCACCTCATCTCCATGCTTTGGATTCTTCGTTGGAGATCTGCTGTGAGGGTCCATGCTTCGCAAGCATATAGGAAGATGGAGATGACAAGGGAGCGCAGCAGTCTTACTTTGGAATGTAGACTGATGGTCCTGTCTTTCCAAATGGGCTTCAACCTTGTCAGGGCAGCAGTTGTTTGTGCGATCCTCGAGAGGACTTCCTATCGGGACCCATTGTCTGATACAATGTCTCCTAAATATTTGAAGCTGTGCACTGTGTTGAGGGATTGGCCTTGGACTTTGATGTCCGTGTTGATGCCATTGGTGTTGTTGGTCATCATTTTGGTCTTCTCTGCACTTATTTCCATTCCATAAGCTCTAAAGGTGGTGTCAAGCGTCTGTACCAGCTGTTCAAGTTCTTGTTCCTCTCCAGCCAATCCATCAATGTCATCCGCAAAACGAAGATTGGAGATTGCTCAACCCCCTATGCTGACGGTGCCTTCGTGATCTGCAAGGGCATCTAACATGATGCGCTATGGGAAGATGTTGAAGAGTGTTGGAGAGAGTAGGCATCCTTGACGCATACCGATTGTTGTTCTGAAGCAGTTCCTGATGACGCTGTTATGGAGGACTGCACTGGTAGCCTTGTCGTACAGGCTTTTGATGACTTCAATAATTTTAGGGCTGATGTTGTACACTTTCATTGTTGCCCATATAGCTGCATGCCAGACTCGGTCAAACGCCTTCTTGAAGTCTATGAACACATGATATAGATGTTGTTGGTGCTGTAGGTATTTCTCACAGATTATTCTGAGGTTGAAAATCTGTTCAGTGGTACTTCGCCCTGCCCTGAATCCTTCTTGTTCTTCAGGTATGATTTGTTCAGCTTGGGGTTTCAACCTGTTGAGTATTATTTTCAGGAGGACCTTGCTGGGATGGCTGATAAGCCTGATGGTGCGGTAATTTTCACACTCCTGAAGGTAACCTTTTTTGGGAAGAGTGATGACAAGCGACTGGGTCCATGGTGTAGGCCACTCCCCACTCTGCCAGATCTTGTTACAGATATTGGTGAGGGCCTCAATCATCGCTTCTCCTCCGGCTTGTAGCAGTTGTCCACTCCCGCTGACTTCCCTTTGTTCAGCGATTGCACTGCTGCCTCAACTTCTCAGGGAATTGGAAGGATTTCTTCTTCTTCTTCTCTGTTCTCGGAACATGCTAGAACTGATGGGTCTCCATTTGGTGTATGGTTGTAAAGGTCAGAGCAGTACTCTGTCCATCTGTCCAAGACTTCTTGTTCTTCTGTAAGGCATAAGCCAGACTTGCTTTGGACCGCGGAGACTTTGGACTGTTTAACACTTATCAGCCGCTTCACAGTGTGGTAGGCCTTCTCGCTGTTGTTCTTGTTCAGACTGTTTTCTATTTCCTGGCATTGATCTTCTATCCAGTTCTCCTTTACTGTGCGCATGCCTTTTCGGCTGTCATTGTTGATTTTTCGGTAGACATCAGCTCCCTGTGAGGTGTTCTTTTTTTCCTCCAGAAAAAGAAGATATATATATATATATATGAGCAATCTTGCCACTGTAGATTGTTCTAACCTATAAAGGGAAAAGTGAAAGCCCCAGTTGAAAACCTGTCTTTTCTTTATAGGCAAGACTGATTCACTGCGGCAACAGTTTCCCCCGTTGGAGTGCCTGGGGTTTCAGTATAAATAGTATCCCCACTTTCTGGAAATTTAGTGCTTTAAATTTCCACTGTCGCTGTCTTCCTCATTTGACCTTCTTCGCTAGATCAATGACCTACATTTTTTCTTGAAAACTCTTCCTGGACAAGACTCCTTGTTTGTGTATGAGGTCTGTTGGATCAGCTTGGGAGTGTTGGACGCTTTCTGCCGGGTGGTCACTAGGGCTTCCTATGATGATATTATTTCGCAATGTAGGCATTTTTTATGTATGTGTTTTGTTGATAATCTATAATGATGTTTGTATTCTATTTTGTTTTTGTAACCGGGGGTTCGAGTAGTTGGGGTAAAGCCTCAGCCGTCCCCTGCGTGGGATGTCTTTATTGTAAAGTGACTGGCCGGTGGAGGGCATTCAATTTTCCCATTAGGGTTGTTTCAGCAGATCTTTTATGCGGATCAGGGGTTGTCCGGTCCTGATTTGGTTCGGAAGATTCCGCTGGACCTAAAGCAACAATCAATCAATCAATCAATCTATCAATAGAGAGAGAGAGAGAGAGAGAGAGAGAGAGAGAGAGAGAGAGAGAGAGAGAGAGAGAAAGAGAGAGAGAGAGAGAGAGAGAGAGAGAGAGAGAGAGAGAGAGAGAGAAAGAATACTCTTCGTTCCTATTCCCCTCCACTTCCTCTTTCGATATCACTCATTCATTCATGTATGCATTTTAAACTCACGCTATTGGTTTGTTTTATTTTATTGAGTATCAGCTAGCATTATCAGTGCATGATGAAAGCCTATGTCTTCGTTATATAATCAATAAACAAAACCTGTAACTGTATTATTGCTGTTACAGATGATACCATGATGTTATTGCAGAAAAGGTTTACCTTTTAGCTACCCGAGCGCAGAATGATCATTTGTGACGGGAAATCATTGTAAACACTTGAGTTTTTGCTCTTTCTTCTATATCATATCTCGTTAATATTTTAAGTTTTAAGCTTGAATAATGTGAAAAATAGCCAACGTCTGCTCTACTTCGACTGGCATAAAACGTTACATAGGCTGTTTTATGATATTTAGTATCAGAGCGTCTGCCACATTAGCAAATCTGCAACAAACCTGTCAAGGTTTAGTCCATCCGGAACCACTAAAACAGCATATACATGTAGCCGAGACGCGTATTTGACTCCCGCCTCTCGGCCCCACAATGAGAACACGGCCCGACCTGAACTGTTATTTTCATTTATCCCTCCTCATCAGAGTCATAAAAAATATTTGCCTTGCAAGGCGGGGGAAGCGTGTTGATAGTAAACCGGTTTGCCGGCTACTAGTGCCACGACACTCTCTACAAAGTCACTGCCACTGACCTGCATAAAATACAATGTAGTCCTGCTCACCACCAAAAGCAGAAGATGAATGGTCAGGCGGGGGAGAACATGTCGTGTCGCCTTGTCCTGCATAACCCAATGGCCACACTAAAGGATTCTGCACAGCAAGAGCCACCCTTAGGCTATCCTAACCAACGAATGGAAGGTAGACAATCCCTCCCAAGCGTGAACCAGTCGCCTCCCATTCCGCCACATAAACACAAGCAGTCGGCGAACAAAAAATGAACAAAATCGAATCGATTTAAACTACAGCGAGCAAAATGAATCCCTTAAACAAAAAATATAAGACAAACAATAAGCAAACAACTCTTTGGATGCACATCGAATAATAAACCAAACAGAAAGATTGTAAGGTTCTTGACTACATAATAATCAAAAATAAGTCTCCAGCGGCTAAAGAAAAAAGAGAGAAGAAAAATAAAACACAAAACAAAAATGAATGTATTTAAACTTACAGCGAGCACAACCAATCCCTTGGAAAACAACCATTAACAACAACAACAACAAACAAAACGTTTCTTGCTAGTCAGTTTGACTTTGTTATGCAGTCTGTTGGTATACCAAAAGCTGTGCTAGGAAAGGTCAATCGGCAGTTGTACAAATTTTTATGGCAGAGAACATTTTCGAACAGAAAGGCTTTTGAAAAAATCAAAAGAAAAATTTTACAAAGCGAATACAGCAATGGAGGTCTTAAGATGGTTGACATGGTTTTCTCTCAACAATGTTACTATCTGCAGTGGGCAGGAAAACTAGCTTGCAGCAACAATGAAAACTGGACTTTCATTCCTGTTTGGCATTTACAACACCTAGCAGGAAAACTCGGTAGCTTTGATTTTAATTGTAGAGAAGATAAAGCTAAGGAAATACATTCAATACAGAATGACTTCTGGAAAGACGTGCTCATAACATATTTGAATACAAAAACATTGACACCGATGAACGGAGTTAATAAACACAATGTGTGTAATCAGATGTTATTTAATAATCAGCTTGTTCAATATAAAGGTAGTGTACTGCATTTTGCATATTGGGTTAAAAGTGGAATTGAAAGGATAAAAGATCTCATAAATGTAACAGAAAACAGACTGTATTCCTTGGATGAAATGCAGGCAATCGTTGGTAAAAATAAATGGAATGTTATGTTTGAGTACAATGCTTTAGTAAACGCTATACCAAAGAGCTGGAAAGAATGGTTAAACTCTGGCAAATTCACAATGGTAGAAATTTATGAATCTAGTGGTATTATTTTTAACTGTAAACCTAAATTAATTAAACAATTGTTAAATACTGCTGAAGCAGAAAATCAAGCACTTAAACCGCACGCAGTTGCCTTATGGAACCACAAATTTAATATTGACATTGGCGACAAAGTGTGGCTAATGCCAAGAAAAGCAACTAAAGAAGTCCGTTTAATAGAACTGCAATGGAAAATCATACATAATATTTACCCTACAAACATACTACTGCAGAAAATGAAAGTCGTCAATAAAAACAAATGTAACTATTGCCTTGACAAGGTAGACTTTATTGAACACTTCTTTTATGAATGTGATTATGTAACAAGATTTTGGAATCATGTTTCAAGTATACTGTCTGCTAAACTTAGTAAAAAAATTGAATGTTCTATGCTAGAGGTGTTTTTTGGTGTAGCAATTGAAAGATTACCGTTAACAGAGGAAGAAGAAAATTTCGCTAATCATATTATCTTGATAGGAAAATTGAGCATTAGTATTGCCAAGAAAACAAATGCGTTGAATTCTTTGCGTGTCATTTTTGACAATCAGTTATTATTACGACGTTTAATGGCTACTAACTAGTGGTGTACATATATAATATTCTCTTGCAAACTTTGAAAATCAAGGCTTGTGCCTTGCCTACTTCACTAGTTATCTAGTTATTCTTTTCTCTTGAAAGCATGCTTGTTCTACAGTCTTTGTCTTTGTTTAGTCTTATCTGTCCTATCCTTTAACATTTAGATTTTGTTTTAAAAATGAAAAAACCAATGATAAGGTATATGGCTGTTAAAAAAAGGGGGGGGGGAGAGAGTGGTGGCGAAAATGGGGAAGTCTGTAATATTGATTTGTATTCTGATGTATTCTTGTTCTCTTATTTTGAAGAAAAAAAAGTAAAGAAAATTTGGAAAAAAAAGAAAAAAGAAAAAAAAGAACCAATAAAGAAGATCTGAGGAACCACTTTTTAAAAAAAAAAATAAAAAAAGAAAAAAAAAGAGGACTCGGTCTGCATGTATTTGAGGTTAAAAAAAAAAACCAAAAAAACAACAACAAAGAAACAAACTAACAACATAGGGTGCACACAGAAACTGATACTAAACTAAAGAGAAGTATACGGCTGACAGTACTGTGCAAAATAAGCAAAAAAAAAGTCTCCTGCGGCTAAAGGAAAAGAAAGCCACTGGAAGAATCTAGAAGATACGCCGCAGCCGCATCAGAATGGGACCATTTTCGACGAGGTTTATGTGATTTCCAATGTCCGCGCGGTCTCTCAACAAAACAAACGGGCAGAAGAGACAGCCCTTTTTTTGTGGGCAAGGCAGAGTATAGAGTTGCACAATTTACTGATGGTTTGCGGTTGTATGGGTGGAGGGTGGGGGGTGGGGGGGGGTATATGGTGCAAAAAAAAGAGGCCGGTAGTACGGCAGAGTTTCATGATTCTGATCCCCCTTTTTTTTTCTCCTATGACAATTATTGAGAGATGAGGGGGATGAATGAGAGAGAGAGAGAGAGAGAGAGAGAAAGAGAGAGAGAGAGAGAGAGAGAGAGAGAGAGAGAGGAGGTCCCTGTACGTTAATGTCTCGGCACTAAACCAATTCAGCACAGTAACACAGCGTGTGCGTCTGAGGTTGAAACAGCTGTCAGACACGTTGCTCTCAACCAAACAGTGGGCCTCCTATTATAGAAAGGAGGAAAGTATTCCAGAAAAGACAATCACATAAGACCGTTGTGATACAGTCAACTTTGACGAGAAATGTTAACTGTGGGAACACTGGGCAGTGGTGTTCCTAGGATTAGAGGGCAATAGGACAAAATGTCCTAAATCATAAAACTAATCGGACATCACGTCCTGACTACATAAAAGCAATAGGACATTCAGATTGTAAATTAATGGTGCTTCTTTAAGATCGTTGCAGAGGAAGTATGGTGTCGGTTATTTCCCTTTCAAAAGTGTCGAGAGTTGCGGCCCTTTTGTTGTTCGACGGAATGTACTAAAGAGTGATAATAGTCTAGCATTGTCCACTATTCAAACTCGTTTTAACGGCTTTGACACTCCAGTTCGTACAGATGTTTCTTGCAGTGACCGCTCTAGTCATAATACTATCGGACAATGACCGCTAATTTCGCAATAGAATCGGACATTTGACGGGACACAGGTGTTTGCATTCGGTCATTTTCCAAACGAGTCGGACCATGACCGATGTCCGAGGCCTCGGGACATCACTGACTGGGGGTTCTAGTTGGTTTAGACATTGTAGTAGTTCACCCAGAGGAATGGAAGAAGAGAGAGAGGGTAGGAGGGGAGGGGAGGGGAGGTTAGGAAGGTGGGGGAGGGTAGAGGGTGGTTTGTGGTTTGCCTCACGGGGTACTTCCAAGGTTAAACGAAGAATGACGAGGACAAATGAAAGAAGGTGAGGGAGAAGAAGAAGAGTGGAAGTTGATCGTTCTCAAGCGCCTTGAGCAGCTCTTGAGCTGGAAACGCCCTATACAAGAACAGTTCGTGATATTTAGTAGTAGTAGTAGTAGTAGTAGTAGTAGTAGTAGTAGTAGTAGTAGTAGTAGTAGTAGTAGTAGTAGTAGTAATAATAATAATAATAATAATAATAATAATAATAATAATAATAATAATAATAATAATAATAGAAGAAGAAGAAGAAGAAGAAGAAGAAGAAGAAGAAGAAGAAGAAGAAGAAGAAGAAGAAGAAGAAGAAGAAAGCAGTTGTGTTTGTTAGCCAAATGGCCTATCCTATCCTATCCTATCCTATCCCGTAACTCGGAGGTCGTAGGGGCACGATCGTTTAACCAGCGTACTCCATCTTTCCCTGTCCTCAACAACCCTGATTGTTTCGCTCAGTGTCAAACCAGTCCATTCTCGAGTGTTTTCCTCCCACCTCTTTTTCGGTCTCCCTCTTCTTCTACCTCCTTGCCTTGCAGGATGGTCTTTGTAAGGCCTGATGATCTGGTGACGTGGCCCAACCATTGGAGTTTCCGTTTTTTCACCACTGTGAGCAGGTCATCGTGTTGTCCAATGGCTTGTGTGATGGTCTGTCGGACTTCGTCGTTGGTGATGTGCTGGGTATAGGAAATGCCCAGAAGTCTTATGTAGCACCTCGCCTCCATTCTTTGTATACTTCGTTGTAGATCTGCTGTGAGGGTCCATGTTTCGCAAGAGCATAGGAAGATGGAGATGACAAGGGAGCGCAGCAGCCTTACCTTGGAATGTAGACTGATGGTCTTGTCTTTCCAAATGGCCCAGTCCTCTATTCTCATAATACCGTCGTCCTGTTTTTCAAATTTCACCAAAAAAACCATTTTTAGTCTGTCTTTCAGCACCCCTGTAGAGATTTTGACGATGCTCACATTTGTAATCGGGTCCTCTCGTCTTCCAAGCACCTCTTTAAGAGGAACGGGGGATTGTGGAGTGGGAGTGGAG
>CM072512.1:17649096-17701596 GCA_036898135.1 Oncomelania hupensis | reverse complement strand
TTATCTTATCTTATCTTATATATATATATATATATATATATATATATATATATATATATATATATATATATATATATATATATATATATATATATGAACATATTTGTCGATTTTGAATTTCGTTATGAACAAAATCATATTTAAAAAAAACAACTACAAAACTGTCCCCAAAGGACTATCTAACAAAGAATTAAACAGTTCATACAACAGCTGTGGACTATTAAAGATAGCAGCTTCAGTATTTGATTGCAGAACCGGTAAATGTTGTTGTAATACAGGGCACGAAAGTATATGTTTCTGGGAAATAATATCATTACAACAACATAAAACATGTTTAACGTATTTGGTTCTAAATGCATTACATTTCCATCGATACATTAGGGACATTATTCTCCTTACATGAAAGGGGTTAATATTTTTTATTTGACAGAAATCTAGAACTTTCTTAATATCAAATTGCATGAATGATTTTGTGTTATTAGTCAAAGTGTTAATATTATATTTTTATGTTCTAGTGCCATTAAAGTTGATATATATTCATTAA
Source organism: Oncomelania hupensis (assembly GCA_036898135.1). NCBI lineage: Eukaryota > Metazoa > Mollusca > Gastropoda > Littorinimorpha > Pomatiopsidae > Oncomelania > Oncomelania hupensis. The sequence continues at coordinate 17,701,052 of CM072512.1, read as the reverse complement.
TTGAAAGAGGAATTTCAAGATGGACATATTGCATTGATTGTTGAGCTCCTGATTTGGCAGCAGCATCAACTCTTTCATTATAATATATGCCGGTATGTGACGTTATCCAAGTGAAGGTGATATTGCATCCTCTAATAATCATAAAATGAATCAAATGAATAATTTCTGCAAATAGGTCTGATCTGACTTTCAGTTTTAAAGAACTTAAGGCATTAAGCACTGATTGAGAATCCACACAAAACAAAACTTGACGTATTGTATGTGGAAAATCATATAGAAAATAAAGTGCCATCAGAATAGCAATAAGTTCCGCTGTAAAGATAGATTTATTTTTCCCAATATAAAATTATTTTTGAATCTTTAAATCAGGTATAATGAATGCTGAACCGCCTGCCATATTATCTAAAGTAGAACCGTCAGTATACACTTTCAAATGCATTGGATATTTTTCGTCAAGGTGCTCTCGGACTGAAGATACTAAAACATTAATTTCAGTTGACTTTTTATGTTCTGTATATTCTATGTCAAATTCTGCTCTCTTCAGTTCCCAAGGCGGTGTAGGCAATATTTTTATTTTTTCGATTAAAGGTTGGTTTAAATGCAACTTAGTATCTTCAATTTCTTTATTAATGAAGGTGCCTATAGTAATATTTGATGCTATTTGTCTAGCCCTCTTTGGAAAGTCTATGTCAGATCGAATTTGTATTTCATTACTTACATTATTTTCATTTATTGATGACCTTAACACATATTTAGCGCATGCCATTTTTCTGTATGCATCTAGTGAGAGTATACCTATAGTTTTGTATGTTTTTTCACATGATGCATGAACAGGTAAACCTAGTGCAATTTTAAAAGATTTGCAGTCGATGCTCTGATTATTATTATTATTATTATTATTATTATTATTATTATTATTATTATTATTATTATTATTATTATTATTATTATTATTATTATTATTATTATTATTATTATTCTGCGCTCCCTTGTCAACTCCATCTTCCTATACGCTTGCGAAACATGGACCCTCACATGCACAGCAGATCTACAACGAAGGATACAGGAGATGAGGTGCTACTGAAGACTTAGTCTTCAGTAGCACCTCATCTCCTGTATCCTTCGTTGTAGATCTGCAGTCTTCTGGGCATTTTATATACCCAGCACATCACCAACGCCGAAGTCCGACAGCTAACTTGTTTTTTCCAACCTACTTCCAGTCATTCGCCCAAAAAGGCAATCACCGAAGTCGAACGAAGCTCTCCGATGTGTTACGTAATGATGCTTTCATGACTACTACTAGTTGACATTAAAAATGATCGCTGTTGCTTCTAATTCTGTTCGATTTACACAGATTAGCATTTCGCAACGGTATACTTTGTTAAGATGAGCATAATTATTATCGACCATATTTAATAGTTGCGTTCCTTGCTTTGCATTTTGTTAGTTCTCAGCAGTAGGCTAATAATAGCATTTCCCATTTCCTGCCTAGAACCAAGTAGACACTGTTATACAGTATGGGCTTACATAGGCTTAATCTACAGTATATATTATAAGTCTGTCTCAGCGCAGCGAAAAAGCTCACTAGCTGAATATAATTATTATATGTATTGTTTGTTTTATACGTAAATAAATGTATAAACTATATCTATTCTAATTAATAATATTTAAACCTATACTTTATAATATTCGAATCTTTAAATTTCCGGAGAAGGACGAGTAGGCTAAGCGAATTTTTGTCCCCATAACTCCAGATCAGAGTTAAATTAATAGTTAATTAGTTATTCATTGCTTACAGGGTCCAGCGGACTGCAAAGAGCCGAATCAGGACCACAAAATCAAGACAACTCGAGATCAGAGTTAAATTAACAGTTAGTTAGGTATTCATTGCTTACAGGGTCCAGCAGACTGCAAAGAGCCGAATCAGGACCACAAAATCAAGGGTCCAGCGGACTGCAAAGAGCCGAATCAGGACCACAAAATCAAGACCACAACTTCGCTAGTAGCAGTAGTAGTAGTAGTAGTAGTAGTAGTAGTAGTAGTAGTAGTAGTATAGTTATTTAGTTAAATCTTTAATTTATTTATTTATTTATTTATTTATTTATTTATTTATTTATTTATTATTATTATTATTATTATTATTATTATTATTATTATTATTATTATTATTATTATTATTATTATTATTATTATTATTATTATTATTATTATTATTTGTTGGTGGTGGTATTATTATTATTATTATTATTATTATTATTATTATTATTATTATTATTATTATTATTATTATTATTCCTACTTTTAAAAAAAGAAAGAAAAAGAAAAGTGTGCTGCTGTGCGTGCTCAATGGTGTAAATTTGGTCAGTGACGTTTTATTTGTTTTTGCTGAAGATGGGTGTAACCCGAAATATTCAGATGGTGTTACTGGTTATTTTTTCTTATAGATTTACCAAAATTTTCAAATGATTTATGGAAATTTCCACCTGCCACGCAACATTTTTTTTAAATACGTGTTTCTCATTAAAATACATATCATTGAAATACATATAACAAATTTGCTGTATCAGTTAAAAAGAATAGTATTAGTTAAATAAATAATTGCTTTGGTTCTTGCAATAAAAATGTCACTGTTTGTTGAGACCATTATAAGCTTGCTTTGCCTTGTTGTGCTGAAGGGACATCAACGTATCCATAGCGCTTTGAAGTTTTGTCATGGTTTTATTGTTGATATAGATGTGAAATCGTTGTATGTGTGCATTATGTGTTATGTATTACTTTTCCTCTTTATTACTAATTGTGTCAGTATATTAATCTTCATAAAATAATAATAATATTAACTGCTTCAAAATGCGAATCTCGACTTGACTTAAGCTTGAAGCTGTGCAGATCGAAACTGAAGAATGAGATCTAGAAGCAACAGCGGCTATTTTTATGCACGGATGATTCAGCACAGGCTCTGAAGTCTTTTCTTTTGTTTTTGTAAACTCGTGGGCCTCCTACATACCTACGTAGTATTATATAGTATGTAATTGAGGCCTACCAAAGTCGAGACTTCCCAGCCTGTGGTTTCACGTTGTCCTGCAAGCATTCGTTCGTAAAACATCGGATAGCTTCGCTCGACTCGGAGAGCTTCGTTCGACTTCGGTAATTGCCTTTTTCGGCTAATGACTGGAACTAGGTTGGAAAAAACAAGTTTGCCGCAGTCCGACAAACCATCACCCAAGCCTTTGGACAACACGATGGTAAGCTCACAATGGTGAAGAAACGGAAACTCCGATGGTATGGCCACGTCACCAGAGCATTAGGCATTGCAAAGACCATAATGCAAGGACGGTGCAAGGAGGCAGAAAAAGAGGGAGATAGAAAAATAGGTGGGAGGACACTAAGCGAAGCCATGAGAGTTGCCGAGGACAGAGAAAGATGGAATACGCTGGTTAAACGATCATCTGTGATGCCCCAACGACCTTCGAGTTACGGGATAGGATAGGATAGGATTATTAGTCTCCTTTTAAGTATTACCAAAGATTTTTAATGTATATTATACCCTCTTTGGTATTACTACACACCACTGTGAAGACACAGCATCATTGGTGTAACTAACTCAGAATTCCCCGCGAAATGTACGATTTATGTGGGAGGTATGAGATATTTACAACTCCATCCAGACCCCGATAAGAGCTCCATCTTCAGCGAGAATCTCGATCGAAAGTCAGGTGTGTTTATGTTTCGATTTTTTTATATTTAGTCCTCAATTCAGCGACTGAACTGTCCATTGTTTAGGTTTATTTGTCGCCCGTATGGAGATGAGAGCGGAGGAACAACGAAGCTTAACGTCCTATTGCATCAGCGTTAAGGACGATCACCACGTCGCCACCCTGACAACAATGATTATCATCATCATATCAAAGATGAGATCCTACGGATCTCTTTGTTGCGTCTGATGAGAGCGGAGTGAGGTGCTGTCTACTTATATACTACAAGGTGTAACAGTCGTATCAGATAAAGTCGCGGATCATCCCATTTTTCAAATCTGTAATCTGAATGAAATAGACGATTTCTTCCGAAAGAAGGTGACTCAGTCTATTCAACAGTGAGTCATGCAAACATCCAGAGTAATAAATGTGCGTAGTCTATATTCAAACCCTCGGTTTTATGATCTGGTCCGAACAAGCAGGGGCACTGCGCTGCTTAAGCATCAAGATCATACATGATTATCATTGGTACAGTAGGTTTATGTGGTAGGAACCGCTGTCAGCGTGTTTAGCCATCCGTCTGTCTGTCTATCTGTCTGTCTGTCTGTCTGTCTGTCTGTCTGTCTCTCTCTCTCTCTCTCTCTCTCTCTCTCTCTCTCTCTCTTTTCTCTCTCTCTCTCTCTCTCTCTCTCTCTCTCTCTCTCTCTCTCTCTCTCTCTCTCTCTCTCTCTCTCTCTCTCTTCGCTTAGCCTTTAATAGTAACTGTTCTGTGTAGCCTTCGTTTTACCCTTTTTACCCACTCGAAATGCACAGAAATCTCCTTTATGACGTTTATGGGGACAATAACGGCTTTGTATCTGTTTTTCTATGTCGACTAACCCTGCCCCCAAGTACGACTTTTTTTGTTTTTACTGATGCAGTTCGACTGTAAAAAGAGACGATTGTGTTTTGGTTCATTGCCCTATTATGGTAATGACCGGTACATCAAAGGAAGTGTCATATTTGGCTTATATAGAATCATTGGAGAATATTGCCATAATAATAACAACACCACCACCACCACCACCACAACAACAACAACAACAACAACAATAATAATAATAATAATAATAATAATAATAATAATAATAATAATAATAATAATAATAATATTAATAATAATAATAATAATAATAATAATAATAATAATAATAATAATAATAATAATAATAATAATAATAATAATAATAATATAATGGTTAATATAAATTCTTTGACTTACTACGGCAAGTCAATAGTCTCTAAAGCCCAAAAAGAATCATCATCATCATCGTTATCATCACCATTCATCATCACCATCATTATGATCTTCATCAGCATTGTGACGGTGGGTCCATTGTTGCAGGGCTCTGCACAATGGAATGCTATTACCCACTCGGTTTTCGTCTGCGGAGATCGGCTAGTTAAATCACCCTATGACGAATCCTAATACATTGATATGTTTGGCCCGGTCTGTGTGCGGATTGGGTTACAGAGATAGGGAGAAAAGTGTAATAGCTTCACTGACACAGTACCTCTCGCACGGCTATGAAACATAGGTAGTCCAGCCACTTGTTAACAGTAAGCATCACACATTTATTTCCTCTACTCTATATCTAATTATCTAATCACTATATTAACTTAATTGGCCAAAACGTAATACAGCTAAGATTAACTTAACAGTCCAAAGTTCATTTCGAGTAGTTCGCTCTTTGATGGGTCTGTGACGTGGGGTTTATGGGTTTTACTGGGCTCTGCACAATGGATTGCTGTAACCCTCACGTCTATTCGATGGGGACCGCTAGTTTGTCACCCCATGAATTACTTTAATACATTTATTTGTTTAGCTCGGTCTGTGTTAAGGCTGGGATACAGAGATAGATAGAAAAATGGTAAAAGATTACTGTCACACTAGCTTTCACACGGCTATGAATCATATGTAGTCCAGCCACTTGATAACAGTTAAAATCACACATTTATTTCTTCTACTCTATACAAGATCTTCGATGTACTAATCTACCTTAAAAAGTCATAAGTCAATGCAAATGATTCGATCGCTGAAAGTCTAGGCAGCTGTTATGTCTTCATAGGGCACTGGCTACTAGAGTTCATGAAGATTGGACTACTGTGGTCCGTTTTACAGTTTTCTGAAGAGTGGACTACTGTGGTCCTTTTGCTATCAGTTTTAGTGCACTTTTTCCTGGGCACTTAACTTTAGTGTAGCGGGTTTGAAGCCCTTCGTTGAGGTAGCTTCTGGTACACGCTGGGTCGTCATGTAGTTTGGTCCCTTGACACGCTGTGTTGTCTTGTAGGGTGTTTTCCAGGGTTGCTCTCTCAGTCCTGTGCTGTAGAGGCTTAACAGCCAACTCGTTTTCTATGTGGAGTTGGGCGCACGGTATATCTCGCCTGCTCGTCTGTAACATAAGAGACAAATTCTGCACAACCATGAATAATATGTCTGTGCAGAGCGTCTCACTGAAAGCCAAAGTAGCCCTCAGTGATAGCTCCACATCTCTATACATAAGCGACGAACATTCTGCTACGTCCGTGGTCCCGGAATCTCAACTCTAATTTCCTATACATACATAGATATAAATCGTGGCTAATTATACACATAAAGAATTAATAATATTATAAACATTCACTGGTACAGCCACTGGTCTGCAAACATACATATAGGTTAAACAACAGTGGTTCCGTCAGGTATACAACATGGCGTCCAAACCGGTCGTGCTTAACACGTGTTCGGCTTCTCCACATGGTAAGGCAAATTCGGATTAACAATTCAAATCTATGCATAGCAAATTCCACAAACATAATTTCAACAATAATATAAATATATCACGATGAAACAGAAGTATGTTCATTTACCTGTTTGACAAAGTCAGGCCCGTGGCTACTTGATTGAATTCTAAGATTCACAAGTCCTGTTTCCTGGTCTATGAGTGGATAGAGATTTTACTGCTAACTGTGTAGCTGGTTACTGCTCCTCATTTCAAACTCGACTCCGTTCTCTCTCTCTATTTGAATCAGTCAGACCTGGTTGAATCCATTCTAAACTGTGTTCCCATTGGCTGGTAATCGACTCGCCTAACGTAGCTATGATGATGTCATTGCCTGCGCTCTTACCGTCAGCTACCACTGTGTGTAACTGGCAGTATATCATTGCTACGCTTGATTACTGCCATCGTCTGCTGCAGCCTAACATTAACATTCTAAGATTACATTGACTATACAAGCAAAATAGTAAATTAAGCAGGGTAAACTGGTCCGTTCGTCACAGGGTCTATTCTGCTACTGTTCTCGATACTTGCTACTGTCTCATCACTGGGCTTTGTTCTGGTTTTGCCTAATGTTCGTTTTTTCAGGAAGAGTGGACTATCGCACAGTCCTTATAGATCAGTGTTTGTGCACTTCTTCTGGAGCACTTAACTTTATCGTTGAGGTGCGGTGCTGTTGTCACCTGGTCTGTTTGTTGACTACTGAGCTATCGTAGCGCAGTGCTCGATGCTCAAGTGCAGGCCGAATGTCAGGGTTGACTCTCAGTGGTCTATCTCCTGCCTCGGACCAAGCCTGCTCGTCTGCAAAACATAAGACGAGTTACTGCAATGTCTTGTTTACAAAGGGTGTGCAGAGCGTCTCACTGTTGGCAGAAACAGCCCTCAGTTGAGATCGCATCCACTTATACAGATATGAGACGAACAATCTTCTACGTCCAAGATCCAGTTCTACGTCCGAGATCCACAGGAATCTCCAACATAATTCCTATACATATGCACCATGGCTAAAACAAACACAGGGAGAAGTAATTAATAATATACACCCTCTTCAGTACAACCAGTAGTCTGCAACATAATTCCTATACATATGCACCATGGCTAAAACAAACACAGGGAGAAGTAATTAATAATATACACCCTCTTCAGTACAACCAGTAGTCTGCAATAATAACAATGTGAGAAACAACAGTGGGTCCATAGGGGCTACCTCATGGCGTCCAAACCGGCCGGGTGGGTCAGCCACGTGGTCAAGCAAAGTTTTACTAACATTCTAAATTATAAAACATGGCAAGACTTCACAAACATAATCCAATAATAATATCAATAAATCGCGGTGAAACACAAGATTGATCATTTACCTTTTTGACAATGTCAGGCTATGGCTATACTGGGATGAATGAATTTCACCCGTCACATGCGTAGTCGTCTGAGAGAGCTTTCAGCGTGTGCGTCCTTCTCGTGTGAGGGTTAGGCAAAGAATGACTACCTTAATGCTGTGGCAGCTAAAGCGCGCGAAATCCCGTGAGCCCTAGCGCCCTCGTGGGGTGGGGGTGGGGGTTCTGGGTATAGGTCAGCTGGATTTTGACTTGGCCTATCTTAGCGAAGAGTTCTCCCTACACATGTTTAGAACAGTCCTGACTTGTGTCGTCTGCTAGACATCGACTTTAAGATACAAAGGCCAAAGCAGGTTGAATGTTTTAAGGCGAGAAGCCTTAGTGCAGGGTCTAAACTAGCCTATTGTGACAAGCATCATGATAATAATAATAATAATAATAATAATAATAATAATAATAATAATAATAATAATAATAATAATAATAATAATAATAATAATAATACAATACCATACATATTTATTAGCATTAAAAAAATAATTTACACAAACGTAGATCATTATAACATAAATCAAAAAGCACCATTTGGAAGGACATGACCATCTATCTACATTCCAAGGTAAGGCTGCTTCGTTCCTTGTCATCTCCATCATGGACCCTCACAGCAGATCTACAACGAAGAATACAAAGCATGGAGATGAGATGCTGCAGAAGACTTCTGGGCATTTCCTTTTCCCAGCACATCACCAACGACGAAGGCCGACAGACCATTACACAAGCCATTGGACAGCACGATGAGCTGCTTACAGTGGTGAAGAAACGGAAACTCCGATGGTATGACCACGTCACCAGAGCATCAGTCCTTGCAAAGACCATACTGCAAGGCACAGTGCAAGGAGGTAGAGGAAGAGGAAGACCGAACAAGAGGTGGGAGGACAACATTCGAGAATTTACTGGCTTGACACTGAGCGAAGCCAGCAGGGTTGCTGAGGACAGAGAAAGATGGAGTACTCTGGTTAAGCGGTCATCTGTGGTGTCTTAACGACCACCGAGTTCCGGATATGATAGGACAGAGTTTCAATTGGCTTGGACAAGATCGTTGAAAAACAGGGAAGGCTAACATGCGACGGAATAAAAATGAAACAGACTTCCCGGTCTGTCAAATTGTGTTTTTTGCTCGACATTTTATACAGTAGCAGAAATCGAACTTTTTGTTTTAGAATTGCGCAACAACTTCGGGGAATGGAAGAAACTATAAATGGGGTCCTTATGAAATTAAAATGTGTTCTTTAGTAAATTCAAAAGAGGACAATGTTACCGTACGAAACAGAAGTCCCTTTCAAGTTTTATACAATGAAATGCCAGCAACGTGTAGCGAGCAAGAGCGTGAATGTGTATAGTTGTGGAGGGAGGGGTCTCAATCAGTGTGTGTGTGTGTGTGTGTGCGTGTGTGTGTGTGTGTGTGTTTCTGTCTGTCTGTCTGTCTCTGTCTCTCCTTCATCTGGCAAAACTTCTACAATCAACCTCTTTTGCAATAATTATCTTGACGAGAATACAGTTTGACGTGTTCTGGGCTGTAAATCTTACATCAAAGACCCATTTTAGCGACACCATTGATATAACGAATCAAAAAACACAATTCGGCTACTAACCTTGGACTAGGGGTACAACAAACTTCGGCTATAACGAAGGGGAAAAAATTTCCCCTGGACTTCGTTGTACGACTGTATTTATTTTAATACTTCTCTTGAAGAAATGATCAAAATCCTTGACGTCCGGTTTCCTGGCAATTTAATTATTGAAAAATAAATAAAAATTTTAAAAAGGGAGGTAGGAAAGTTTCAAAGACATTGTCGAAACCTAATGTCTAAACAAGTAGCTGTAAAAAAACAACTTCATGTAGGCAGCTAGTCTTTGGTTACCGAGCTTAATATTTAAGACTTCCTTTGAAGAATGAATTGAATGAAGTTACTAAGATTTTCTCCGTAATGAACTTATTTCTTATAATAATTTGTTCAATGTAGCGACTCGTTTTTCTTTGGAACGTTGGCTACTAACGCGTTGACTGTTTTTTTTTTGTTCCTTTTGTAAAATTTTATTGTAAGTAAGTCATCTAAAATCAATTAGCCAAATAAAAAGTATGTAGGCCGACATTGCGAATTGTGTGTACTTGTACTCCGTTCAAACGGAATAAATGAGACTTTTAATAATTCTTTTTTAAAATCTCGATTTACACTTCGTGCTACAAAATATTATGAAATAATATTAAACACGTACATATTTTTCTTCAAGGAGAATTACTAGTATTCGACATAAAAGATAATAAAATAGCACTATATTTTGAAAACAAATTTTGAACGCGCGCGTGTGTATGTGTGTGTGTGTGTGTGTGTGTGTGTGTGTGTGTGTGTGTGTGTTTGCGTTTGGGCGCGTGTTTATGTGTAATGTAAACATGAAATTACATATTTTCTTCTATGTTTCATTCACTGCATACAACGTTCATTACATCGTGTTCTCCACAAAAGTCACATTATCTAGATCGCCGATGTGAACATTTACAGAACTCCAAGCCCACTCACAAAAGCTCCAGTTCCAAAGATAACATTACACAGCTTCAAAATTAATCATTGTCTTAATCTTAAAATCACACCTAAATATTTTCAACAACTAAAACCGTCATTCAGAAATGTGGAGAGAAAAAAGACAAAGACAAACAAATTAATCAGAATTAACAAACTTACATTTTTAGTTTGTCTATATGTGAATCGACGTTCCGAAAATGTGAAGAAGAAACAAAAATAGTCGAAATCATACACAAACATTTTGAATATTAATGAAACGGTTTCCAGACAATGTGAAACTTCGGCAGAAATCAGAAACCGAATATTTTCAATACCATAAAGGCCGTTCATCAATCTGATTAATCAGTCTGACATCGACCAAACAAGTCCGCATGACTCTCTGCAACGTGCCACCATGTAAACGACGAACTGAAGAGTCTGTAAGAGGTTACGGAACACAACCACAGGACCAGGGCATTAAAGGCAGATTCACTTGTAACTGGGATGACTACCTAATCAAATATGTTTCAACTTCAATGTAGGCCGTGGAGATCTTGCGTCAATCAGCAAGAACAGTTCTTGCCTTTTTGTGAACACGAATGCAGATTTAACAAATGGATTCTTATTTTGTGATTTAGGCTGCATTAGGGGTACAGTTTATTCATTTGTTTGTTTGTTTATTTATTTATTTATATTTATTTATTTCTTTTATTTACTCATTCATTTATTATATTCAGGCAGCATGGGGAGCCCAGTGTTTTAGTTTATTTATCCATATTATTTCATCGTTCTAACATAGCACCTCTCCAGCTCAAGACAAGTGCTTCTCATGGCGGGGACCGATACAGGATCGAACTTCAGCCGCCCGAGGCGCTCACGTGTGACGCGCAGAAAACTGTGTGCATGTGGGGAGGGGGAGATAGCGGGGGTGATGGCGGTTTGGGGTTGGGGTGGGGAGGTGGGGGGTGGGGCGGAGAGAAGGGACCTGGTACTTGCTGGGCGTATTTGTGTAGCCGATACTCACCTGTCTAGGACATAAGCGTCAGGATCTTTAAAATTTGTGCTGGGGAAATGCGTTCGTGCACAGACAAGACCTCGGTTTATACTCTCATCTAAAGGTTTATCGAGCGAACCCTTTCTTTGACGTGCGTTTTTGAGCGACATGGGTCAGACCCCGTCTTCAGCCAACTAGGCACTCTATATGACGGCCTACTAGCGTCAAAACCAGATAATTACAAATATCATGAGATAATTACAATTATCAAGGGATAATTAAAATTATCTTTGAAAATTTTTAAATATCTTCGCTTGATCATGTTTAGTTCTTAGTTTTGGCTATAGCAATCCGCCTGGAAATGCGCCCAAACCGAAAATTGTAATTATCACATAATAATTACAATTTTCACTTCATAATTACAATTTTTACGTGATAATGCTTCATTCTGACTAAGGCGGCTTACTAGCACCAAAACGTGCATTTACTGGTATAAGTGATAATAGTAATTAAGACGTGTTCTGTGTAATTCACATTATGACGGCATACTAGCGCCAAAACCTGATAATTACAAATATCAACGACATATTTACAATTAACACGTAAAACTTGTAATTATCAAATGAAAATTACAATGTTCGGTTTTGGCCAATAACCAGACGGATTGCCAGAAATAAAACTGAAAATTAAATATGATCATGCGAAAATATTTGTAATTTTTCAATGATAATTGTAATTTTCCTATGCTATTTGTATTTATCTAATTAAATATTAGTAATTAATAATAATAATAATAATAATAATGTTCGTCATTTGTAAGGCGCCTTAGCCTAAGGATCAAGGCGCCGATACAGGATCTAATTCAAACCGCCCGAGACGCCCACCCGCAGCCTTTGGGCGCATGGTCTGACGCCCGGACAACTGAGCACAATCCTGGGCAGCCAGAGTTGGGGGAGAAGGACCAAGTGCATGCTGGGTGTGTTCTTGTTACCGGCACTCACCCGTCTAGGACATGAGCGTCAGGAACTTTAAAGTCCGTTATGATGGAATGTATGCGACACTCAGACTAGACCTCGGTTTATACTCTCATCCGAAGGAGTAGAAAAACAGGAGTAAAGTGTCTTTCCCAGGGACACAACACAATGGCCCGGCCAGGGCTCGAACCCGGGACCTTCAGATCTGCAAGCCGAAGCACTACCATTAGACCACAGTGCCTCCCTGAGATGCCTTTATTGTAAAGAGACCGGCTGGTGGAGTGCCTTCAGTGTTACCACTAGGGTTGATTTGGCAGATCTTTTATACGGATCAGGGGTGATCATATTTCTTTCAACCAAGTTGTGGTCCTGATTTTCTGGTTTTGATTCGGCTCTTTGCAGTCCGCTGGAGGGATTGGGTTCAAGTTTGGTATATACTTAAACTTTCCCAATGCCTCCAATGTAACAACCAAACTTATGCAAATCGAGTGATGTAATCATGATGATGTCACAATTTAAATGAATTTTTTGTGTGTTTACATTTCCTTTAAACTTTGTATGACTGCAGCAGTCAAAACTTATGTATATCGGGTGACGTCATCATGGTAACGTCATAATTTTTTTTTTCTAATACCATTTTTTTTTACAAACTAGGATACAGAATCTCTAATTATCAGGAATTATCAGGTTTTGGCGCTATGAAGGCGTGGCAAATACTGATAATTATTAATTAACACTGTGGATTACCGGTATCTTTGTAAATTACACAGAACACGTGTTAATTTCTATTATCTCGTGATCATGGTAACTCTCGGTTTTGGCGCTAACTCTAGGACCTCTGGACATAGCTACATCTCTCAACACCTTGAGCGGCTCTGTTAACTTGTAAGCGCGCAATGTAAGAACATTCCTCCATCTAGCTATCATGTTCTTGATGCCTTGTATTACTGTTGTTGCAGATTTGCTGGTGGGAGTGATATGCGTTCTGGCGGATTTTCTCACCAAGATTACCGTGGAGTGGTACGCCGGAAACTTGATGTGCAAGCTCATTCAGTATCTTCAGGTGAATCAGCATTTAAAAAAAAATGAATTAATTAATTTATGTATTTGTTATGTATTTATAAAAGGCCACACATTTATCAGAGTTGGAGACTGTCTAGTTTAACCTTCACCTTTGATCGCAAAACATAAGCGCTTACAAGTAGGAAACCGTATCTTTTTTCGCACAATTTCTTGGAAATGGTTGAACTCATGAGGTTTTATCATTAAGGGAGTTGGGTGCGCGCGTTAACATCAAATTGGATAGAATTTCCTTATATTAGGTTTATTTTAAAACAAACATCTTAAGAATACATTAAATGAAGTAAAAGAAATGCCTATCACACCGTGCTACTTTTCAAGTTAGAGCATAATTTCTTAATTGAAGGGTGGCAAACTTAAAAGAAAAGTAGTATAATAGTAAACATCTGCACATACGGAAAGAAAATTAATTTTTGACATGACAATCACCAGCAAGGTATAGAAGTATGCGTTGTAAGAAAATTTCGAACATTTTTGTGATTGAAGATTAAATTTCATTGAGACAATAACACTTTTCAAGACTAAACAAATTGCTATTTGAACTCCCATCAGAGTCTAAAATTACAATAAATGATGAAATAGTAGAATAGAATTACCGGTACCTGAAACTTTGAAGGTGCAATCATTATTATTTGCACAACAAAATTTGATCAATACTTTGATCTTACACTTAATGCACCCCTTACTCAAAATTAGCAGTTTTTGACCAACACCACAGTTAACATGAAAAGGTAATCAGAATGTTTTGAAACTTTGAAGACATTATCATCTTGTTATATTCCCGCTTTAAAGGTTAGAGTGCATAGGTTGCATTATGTCTGTCTGCATGAATGTTTGTCTCAGTGTGTCTGTATGCTTGCCTGTTTGTTGATTGCAGCGATAACGGTCCAATTGAACTGAAACTTGGTACGCAACGGTCCAACTGAGCTGAAACTTGGTACAAACGTTTATTATTCAATGTTAGGCAGATGTTCTCTGAAAAGGGAATTCCTTTTTTTCCCCTCACGAGAATGTAGCGCCATAAGCAATTAGCGCCACAATCAAAGTCGGATATCAGCGGTGTTTATTTCCCGATGGACATGAAGTTTGGGAAACAGATTTTGTAATGTTCCAGGACAGCGACCACCGAAAATGGGAGTGACAGACTCAAAACGCGGCAATCTGTATTAACCTCACGCATACATGCACATGTTATTGTTAATAATTTAGAGGACACGTGTTTCCCCTCTTGCTATTTCTGCCTCGTAAACGCGCACTTTTACCTTGTTTTGGAACTACCGACTTTTCTATTGTTCGTGCTTTTTACATCGTGATAATAGTTCGTAATTATATGTTCTTCACATACCTACTGGATATAAAAATAAAATATCTTGATTCCACTCGGAGAATGAGCATACAGAGCTGAAAACAACCCCGGCATTTTAATATGTCTTCAGCGCTTATCTGGCGTCATACCTTGCAGACTGACATTAAAAAAAAAAAACCACTGTTCTTCACAAACTACTTAACCTATTTAACGGGAGCGATTTCCATGCACATCTATATCATTATTCGTTTCTGGTCCGAACGCTGTGATCGTCTATACTGTTCAGTTTCTGTTTATGTAAAATGTCAACAACAAACGGAAAAATTCGCATACTAACGAAAGGAATTAATTTACTGTTGATTATTTAACTCACCAGGGAACAAACGAGTCAAAAATGGGCAGGTTTAGCATTTTTACATTCTTACGCACTGCTGATCGGGATTTCATGGTGTTACACGGTTGTTGTTTTTATCGGTAGTTGATTCAGCCCCGATGCTTGAATCTTGATAAGTGTAACTCAGATTCGTTTATCCACGCAACCTGTTCACTCAGAAACAAGGCAGGAGTCGTCGTATAAAGTTTTCCAACTTTATTCAGCAAACATCAACAACTGCATACAAGATCATTCAATCGCTTTTTTACTTTTTCACTCTTTCAAGACGACACAGTGCACCGCTAATATAGTCCCTCTATAATGGAGAGAAAGTTCGAACATTCCAGCGTGACGCAATAACAGCCTATCAGAATAAAACTCGTCACCGGAACTGTGCACTGTCTTACGTCATATAACTTTATTTAGGTTAGAAGAATCTCTTAGCAATTATTAGATTTATCTACATGCTTCGATCGATAGTAAACAATTCTATAATAATATCGACCAACGAAAAGTATCAACGTTATACAAAGCTTCTTCTAACAACAACGCAAAATCAAATCAAAGGTAAATACACTCTGTTATTGCATGCTTTGCAAAACAACACGATCGGATCTATCGTGCGCGTCTCAAACGTAACACGTGGATTACACAAAACACAGAATCTATTTTGGCACTTTTCACGCTTTGTTTCTTCACAAACAAATGCCGCCACAACATCACCGAATTGGGCGATTTCATGTTAGTACTCTTTGCATCTGTGCAACGAAAATAAGATGACGTTCCCATTCTAAGAATGTTCTTCTTTACTTTCTTATTGCTTGCTTCTAGCCTACCGATCACAACTCAAGTTTGGAGAAGCTGAACTAATTTTGACATCAACATGAAGTCAGTAAGCTTATGTATTAGCTATGTTCTTGCCTTATTACGTCGTTTGCAGTTGTTTGGGCAGAGAATTTAGATCTGAAAAAAAAAAACCACGATGCGCAAATCGGGTTACCTAACTCCCTTACACCCGCACATGCATCACACCTAACTCGTTCTCAGTACGTTCTGGAAAATGTTGCCGAACGAGATGAAACATGGTGTGAACGGGGTGGAGGTGGGAGCAACTTTTAACGGTCTGTTTACAAACTTCATGGACGGGCTTGGACGGGAATGATGCTCCAGAACTTTGCTTGAGTCAGCTCAAAATTTTCGGCCGGTCATTAGAGCTGGGTACCGTGTGTGACGTGGGGTTTTATTGTTGCTGGGCTCTGCACAATGGACAGCTATTACCCACTCGTCTTAGTCTATGGGGATCGCTAGTAATCTCCCTTTGACTTCACTTAATACATTTATTTATTTAGCTCGGTCTGTGTTTAGGCTGGGGTACAGAGATAGATAGAAAAATGGTAAAAGATCACTGTCACACTAGCTTCACACGGCTATGAAACATATGCAGTCCAGCCAGCAAACTTGTTTTTTCCAACTTAGTTCCAGTCATTCGCCCAAAAAGGCAATCACCGAAGTCAAACGAAGCTCTCCGATGTGTTACGAAATGATGCTTGCATGGCTACAACTAGCTGACATTACAAATGATCGCTGTTGCTTCTAATTCTGTTCGATTTACACAGATTTAGCATTTCGCAACGGTATACTTTGTTAATATGAGCATAATATGAGCACAATTATTATCGACCATATTTAATAGTTGCGTTCCTTGATTTGCATTTTGTTAGTTCTCAGCAGTAAAGGCTAATAATAGCATTGCCCATTTCCTGCCTAGAACCAAGTAGACACTGTTATACAGTATACATAGGCTTAATCTACATTATCATATTATAAGTCAGTCTCTGCGCAGCGAAGAAGCTCACTAGCTGAATATAATTATTAGACTTGTATTGTTTGTTTTATACGTAAATAAATGTATAAAGTATATCTATTCTAATTAATAATATTTAGGCCTATACTTTATAATATTCGAATCTTGAAATATCCGGAGAAGGACGAGTAGGCTAAGCGAATTTTTTTTTAATAACTCGAGATCAGAGTTAAATTAATAGTCATTCATTGCTTATAGGGTCCAGCGGACTGCAAAGAGCCGAATCAGAACCACAAAATCAAGACAACTCGAGATCAGAGTTAAATTAAAAGCTTAATAGTTATTCATTGCTTACATAGTCCAGCAGACTGCAAAGAGCCGAATCAGGACCACAAAATCGAGACCACAACTTCGCAAGTAGTAGTAGTAGTAGTAGTAGTAGTAGTAGTAGTAGTAGTAGTAGTAGTAGTAGTAGTAGCATAGTTATTTAGTTAAATCTTTAATTTATTTATTTGTTTTGTTTGTGTGTTATTATTATTATTATTATTATTATTATTATTATTATTATTATTATTATTATTATTATTATTATTATTATTATTATTATTTGTTTCTTTTTATTATTATTATTATTATTATTATTATTATTATTATTATTATTATTATTATTATTATTATTATTATTATTATTATTCCTACTTTAACAAAAAAAAAAGAATAGTGTGCTGCTGTGCGTACTCAGTGGTGTAAATATGGTCAGTGACGTTTTGTTTGTTTTTGCTGAAGTTGGGTGTAACTCGAAATATTCAGATAGTGTTACTGGTTATTTTTTCTTATAGATTTACCAAAGTTTTCAGATAGATAGATAGATAGATAAGGATATTTATATAGCGCTTTTTCCCAACGAGTTCAAAGCGCTGGCCGATACAGGATCTAACTCAAACCGCCCGAGACGCCCACCCGCAGCCTTTGGGCGCATGGTCTGACGCACGGACATATGAGCACAATCCTGGGCAGCCCGGGATGGGGGAGAAGGACCAAGTGCATGCTGGGTGTGTTCTTGTTACCGGCACTCACCCGTCTAGGACATGAGCGTCAGGATCTTTAAAGTCCGTTATGATGGAATGTATGCGACACAGACTAGACCTCGGTTTATACTCTCATCCGAAGGAGTAGGAAAACAGGAGTAAAGTGTCTTTCCCAGGGACACAACACAATGGCCCGGCCAGGGCTCGAACCCGGGACCTTCAGATCCACAAGCCGAAGCACTACCATTAGACCACAGTGCCTCCCTTTCAGATGATTTATAGAAATTTCCGCCCGCCACGCAACATGTTTTTAATACGTGTTTCTCATTAAAATGCATGTCATTGAGATACATATAACAAATGTACTGTATCAGTTAAAAAGAATAATATTAGTTAAATAAATAATTGCTTTGGTGCTTGCAATAAAAATGTCACTGTTTTTTGAGACCATTATAAACTTGCTTTGCCTTGTTGTGCTGAAGTGACATCAATGTATCCATAGCGCTTTGAAGTTTTGTCATGGTTTTATTGTTGATATAGATGTGAAATCGTTGTATGTGTGCTTTATGTGTTATGTATTACTTTTACTCCTTATTATTAATTATGTCAGTATATTATTCATCATAAAATAATAATAATAATACTAACTGCTTCAAAATGCAAATCTCGACTTGAGCTTGAAGCTGTGCAGATCGAAATAGAATTAGATCTAGCAGCGGCTATTTTTATGCACGGATGTTTCACCACAGGCTCTGAAGTCTTATCTTTTGTCTTTGTAAACTCCTAAATACGTACGTAGTATAGTATGTAATTGGGGCCTACGAAAGACGAGAATTCCCAGCCTGTGGTTTCACGTAGTCCTGCCAGCATTCGTTCGTAAAACATCGGATAGCTCCGCTCGACTCGGAGAGCTTCGTTCGACTTCGGTAATTGCCTTTTTCGGGAAAGTGACTGGAACTAGGTTGGAAAAAACAAGTTCGCGTCCAGCCACTTGATAACAGTAAATATCACACATTTATTTCCTCTACTCTATACACGATCTTCGAAGTACGAAATTAACTTAAAAGTTCAAATGTCAATGCGAATGGTTCACTCGCTGATAGTCTAGGCAGCTACTTTCTCATCATAGGGCACTGGATACTTTCTGCCCTAATGGTCAGAGTCCTTGAAGAGTGGACTACTGTAGTCCTTTTGATACCAGTTTTAGTGCACTGTTTATATGGGCACTTAACTGAGTGGTTGAAGCGCTGTGCTGTAGTGGATTCTGTGACAAGCTGTGTTGTCGTGGAGTCTTCTCCCTGTGGTTAGACTGGTGGGCTATCTTCGCGCAATGCTAGAGATGCCTCGGCAGCCAACGTTCAGCGACGACTTGTTTTTGTTGTTCGCCAAGATGGGCTCACGATATAATGCCTGATCGTCTGTAACATATGAGATGAAATTCTGCACAACCCTGTATAATAGCTGTGTGCAGAGCGTCTCACTGAAGGCCAAATTAGCCCTCAGTGATTAGCTCCACATCTCTATATATAAGCAACGAACATTCTGCTAAGTCCGTGGTCCACTGGAATCTCCACTCTAATTTCCTATACATACATAAATATAAAACGTGGCTAACTACACACATAGAGAAAGAATTAATATTATAAACATTCGCTGGCACAGCCACTGGTCTGCAAGCATACATATAGGTTAAACAACAGTGGTTCTGTCAGGTACACAACATGGCGTCGGCCGTCGTGCTCGCCTCGTGGTCGGATTCTCCACGTGGTCACGCAAAGTCGGACTAACAATTCACTTCTAAGCATAGCAAATTTCACACACATAATTCAACAATAATATAGATACATCACGATGAAACAGAAGTATGTTCATTTACCTTTTTGACAATGTCAGGCCATGGCTAACTTGATTGAATTCAAATATTCAACAAATACTGCTTCCCTGGTCTATCAGTGGAGAGATTTCTGCTAGGACGTAGCTGTGTACTCTAAGCAGTTTAAATGTAGACTGACTCTTCTATCTCTCTGCTTGAATCAGCCAGAACTGGTTCTAACCTACTCTAGCTGTGTTCTCATTGGCTGAAAAAAGCGAAGCGCCCTAAGTAAGCTGCGATGATGTCATTAACTGTGCGGGCGTCAAGCTACAACTGTGTAATGCATGATCACTTCTGTCGTCTGCTTTAGACTAACAGTAACCTTCCAAGTCTACACTGACTAAACAATCAAAAGCTCAAATTGTGCGGGGTAAACTGGTCCTCTTGTTACACCGTGGGTCAAAGTCGTACCGGTATTACCGCGGTATTTTTAGGTCGTATCGGTATTTCGTACCGGTATATCGCGATTTTAAGTGTTACAATCAAATAGGATATGGCGCTGACAGTAGTGACCGACGCAAAAGATAGATTGTCATACACTTCAAAACACTTTCAAGGAACCACATTTCCATAGAAACTGAAGCTTTATTATTGCTTGAACGCCTTCAAAACAAATTATAATAAATCACTGTTTAAAACATCAGCAAACTTTAAAACACAAAATCAAAATAAAACAAAAACATTCAACGGGAAAGGTCTTTAAGAACTTTAAGAGTTCACAAGGATTGACGACTGGTACCATGCTCAAACACCTGTATAAGCTGATGTTCTTATAAGTTCTTCCTCAAGAACATCTGCCTATCCACGTGTTTGGGTTTTAGGCTCACTCTCTGGGCGGACAAGATGTCGCCCACGGTGGCGTTATGTGTTTTCGAGATTTCCCAGTAAACCGCACCTTGGACACCCGCACCGGTATACCGTACCGTCGCGTTTCCGAACCTGAATACAGTTACGTACCGGTAAAACCTTCCAGCCCTACCGGCCATTCCGTCCAGCAATTACACCGAGTAACAACGTACTTAAATCGATATGTGCGGATTACCATCCCACTAGGGACGTGTTACAAGTTGTGCGGTCGGACATCAATTTGCAGTGCCTGTCAATCTTTTTCCGACATCCGACTTTGAGGTAGAGGCATCGGAGAGTCCAGTGAATGCTGCACTCTTTTTTATTGACTCCCAGTCTCCGGGACAGGCTTCGGATGCTAAGTAGCTTGGGAGTGATCTGGATGGGCTTCAGAATCGCGGAGCTTGGGCACCTTGAGATTTTTGCTGCTGTAACAGTCTTATTCTATGGAGGCATGATGATGACAAGGATGCAATGATCACAACGATGGTCACAACTGTCGTGGACTTAGTCAAGCGGCGAACAGGTATGGGGACTGGCTTGACTTGACTTGTATAGATTAACGTCCCCGGACACGTAGCGTATAGGGGACAGCCTGGGAACTGGCTGTTTGTATGTAGATTATAGTCACACGACACTTTCGCATATAGGTGACTACTGGACCGATTTATACTGACACCAGCGGGCCAGTTGTTGGTAAAGGGGAAAATAATATGATCACACGTTGACCAATCCGGGATTCGAACCAGCGACCTTTCGGTTACTAGCAAGACGCTCTTACCAACTGAGCTACCCGGCCCCACTTGGGAACTGGCAAGAACGCGCTGGGTTTTTATAGCCTTCGGGCCAGGACGCGATTGTAATTACGTCCCGCACGCAACAGGAACGAGATGAGGACGTGATCAGAGCGAGGTGAACGTTATGTGAACGATGTGGTAGAGTTATGAACTAATTAAGACCTGTTACACTCGATGTTGTTTTTTTTATCAGTTGATTCAGCCCCGATGCTTTAAACCTGATAAGTGTAACTCAGATTCGTTTATCCACGCAGCCTGCTCACTCAACAACAAGGAAGAAGTCGTCGTATGTAGTTTTCCAACTTTATTCAGCGAACATCAACAACTGCATACAATCGTTTTTTCCACTCTCAACTTTTCCTCTTTACAACTTTCTCAACTCAACACTATTTTGAAACACTGCGGCACTTATATAGTCTCTCTCTACTCCAGAGAAAGAGAGAAAGAACATTCTGGCAAGATATATTATTATAACCAATCAGAACAAATTTCGTCATCACTGTCTCACGTCACACAACCATATTTAGAATGGAAGCGTCTCTAGTTAGCACTAGAATTATCCACACGCTTCGATGATAGTAAAGAACCAACTCTAGAAAATTCTCAAATAATATCGACCAACTAAAATTATCAACGTTATACAAAGCTTCTTCTAACAACAACGCAAAATCAAATCAAAGGTAAATACACTCTATTATTGCCTGCTTTTCAAAATAAAACGATCTGATCTATCGCGCGCGTCACACACGAACTATCGTGCGCTTTTCAACGTAACAACGTGTTTGGACGTACTGAAAACGAAATAGAATTAGTTACGTACGGGTTTTAACTGACTATGCACGGTCTTGCGCTGCTTGGAAACGGTGTCCGTATTAGGTGAACGGGCAGTTTTACCCGATCTGAATTTGATATAAACGGACTGCGGACGGGATATAGACAAGGTGGACGTATTGAGGACTGTTTATGATCGATAAAGGAACGTATTATAGACATTATTTGGCCAACTTTACACGTTCTAACCCGACCACAGACGATTTATTTAGGATGGGGTAGGACGTTGTGAGAACGAGTTAGGTGTGATGGGACCTTTAAGTTTAAATGTGAACATTACATTACATAATTGTTGCTTTAGGTCCAGCGGACTCTTCCGAGCCAAATCAGGACCGGACAACCCCCAATCCGCATACAAGATCTGCTGAAACAACCCTAGTGGGAAAATTGAATGCCCTCCACCAGCCAGTCACTTTACAATAAAGACATCCCACGCAGGGGACGGCTGAGGCTTTACCCCAACTAATCGAACCCCCGTTTACAAAAACAAAATAGAATACAAACATCATTATAAATTATCAACAAAACACATACATATAAAATGCCTACATTGCTAAATAATAACATCATAGGAAGCCCTAGTGACCACCTGGCAGAAAGCGTCCAACATTCCCAAGCTGATCCAACAGACCTCACACACGAACAAGGAGTCTTGTCCCGGAAGAGTTTTCAAGAAAAAAGGTAGATGACTGGTATAGCGAAGAAGACGATAGTATAGCAGATTGATAGAACAGCAGGAATGAGAAAGAGCAAATGAGAAAGACAGCGACAGTGGGAATTTAAAGCACTAAGATTCCAGAAAGTGGGGATACTATTTATACTGAAACCCCCGGCACCCCAACGGGGGTACTGTTGCCGCAGTGAATCGGTCATGCCTACAAAGTCAAGACAGGTTTTCAACTGGGGCTTTCCCTTTTCCCTTTATAGGTTAGAACAATCTACAGTGGCAAGATTGCTCATGACCCTAAGGGGTAAATGTGAACATGAAGACTAGCCTTTTAATAAAAACTCTATCTACTTTATGACACCTGGTAAGCTTAATCATTTTGGTGTTTTGTTGCGTTGAACAATTTGTTGTCGTGGACATTGTTTGGAATTTTATTTTGTAATGTCTTATGAAGCATTGTTATTGTATTTCTCCAAGAGGATTTATTCGGTGAAACAGTGAAGTGCACCCACAATGTGTTTTCCGACAGTTAAATGCTTTTTAATGTTTGAAATCACTTTCAATTTTGTCATTTGAAATTGAAAATGTGTGATACTTATTTATTTATTTATTTATTTATTTACCTACGTATTGAATTAATTTTGTTTAATGTTTTAATTGTTTTGTCACAGCTAGCCTCGGACAGAGATTGATGCTTTTTCATTTTCTTTCTTTTTAATTTTTTTACATTATTATTTTTATTTTTAAGAAACGAATGTAAGCAGCGAGTGGATTATTTGTTTTCTTTATTTTAGTTGCAGAGATTTGTGCTAAGTCAGGGTGGGTCCATTGACCTGTGTGCATTGTTTGTATGTGTGAGTCACAATGAGCAAACCATACAGGCTGCAATTTGGGCGGCTTGAGTTAGATCCTGTATCAGCCAAGTACGGCAAGATATGTGTGCTATAAAAACCCTCGATGATTATAATTTTAGGAGCCATTGTATCAGACAATGGGTCCCGACAGGAAGTCCTCTCCAGGATCGCACAAACAACTGCTGCCCTGGCGAGGTTGAAGCCAATTTGGAAAGACAGGACCATCAGTCTACATTCCAAGGTAAGGCTGCTGCGCTCCCTTGTCATCTCCATCTTCCTATATGCTTGCGAAACATGGACCCTCACAGCAGATCTCCAACGAAGAATACAAAGCATGGAGATGAGGTGCTACAGAAGATTTCTGGGCATTTCCTATACCCAGCACATCACCAACGATGAAGTCCGACAGACCATCACACAAGCCATTGGACAACACGATGACCTGCTCACAGTGGTGAAAAAACGGAAACTCCGATGGTATGGCCACGTCACCAGATCATCAGTTCTTGCAAAGACCATCCTGCAAGGCACAGTGCAAGGAGGTAGAAGAAGAAGGAGACCGAAAAAGAGGTGGGAGGACAACATTCAAGAATGGACTGGTTTAACACTGAGCGGAACATTCAGGGTTGCTGAGGACAGGGAAAGATGGAGTACGCTGGTTAAACGATCGTCTGTGGTGCCCCTACGACCTCCGAGTTACGGGATAGGATAGGATAGGATTATAATTTGGGCGGTTTAGCACACTGCCGGATTCCTAAAAAATAGCCTGCTGGGACCTCTGAATAGCCAGAACGTTAGGCCGTTGGTTTCATCTTGCTTTAATGGTAGCGTGATAACAGAAAAAATGTGCATTTCTCTCATCATTTGTGCTTTGTGTAGCAGCTTTTCTAAACTTTGCTTGATTCAGTTTGATAATTAATCTCTATGTTGTGATTTGTTTTCGTGATTCTGAATGAATACGTAAAAAAAAAAAAGTATGTTGAACAAGACAATGTTTGAGATTCTCCTCTTTGTTTTATAGTATCTCGCTTGTAGCGATTACCCCCCCCCCCCCTTCCTCATATTTAAAAAAACAACAACAACAACACCTGTTTAGAAGGTTCTATAATTCTGTGAGGCTTAAAAACACTGTTAAAACTAGTATCAAATTTTTGAAGTGCAAACGTGCCGTTTGGCAAGTATTGTCGGACTGAATCTTACAGAACATTTTATTTTAATTGTTTTTAAACTTGGACAGCACTTTCTAACGCTACACGCTCTGCACGCTGTGACGGGCGAGGGTGTTGAAAGCCGTCTGATAGCGAGGCCTACGCTACCTGGAATGCAAGTAGCAGCCAGAGAGAAAGGGAATTGGATTGGTTGGTGGGGGTGATAGTGGTCAAGCAGTCGATTTTTATTTCCATCATAATATAAACCGCAGCTTCTGAGTTGCCGTGGGAGGGAGGGAGAGAGATAGAGATGATGGGAGGGAGGGAAAGAGAGAGAGAGAGAGAGAGAGAGAGAGAGAGAGAGAGAGAGAGAGATGGCTAAAAGTGCCGATATCATATTACACAGTCTAGCGTGTGTATACATGCGAGTGTACTGTAACACTATCGGCAAATACAAACTTACGGACACTAGGGATTTGGGAAAAGGTTCGAAAATTTGATGAATTTAAAAGTTGCACCAAACGCTCAAAATAAAGGTGAGAAGAAAACGGGTTTCAGATCCTGGTAGGAAAATGTCCTCACTTACATTACATTTCATTACATTATTATTGCTTTAGGTCCAGCGGACTCTTCCGAGCCAAATCAGGACCGGACAACCCCCGATCCGCATAAAAGATCTGCTGAAACAACCCTAGTGGTAAAACCGAAAGCTCTCCACCAGCCAGTCACTTTACAATAAAGACATCCCACGCAGGGGACGGCTGAGGCTTCACCCCAACTTATCGAACCCCCGTTTACAAAAACAAAATAGAACACAAACATCATTATACATTATCAACAAAACACATATAAAATGCCTACATTGCTAAATAATAACATCATAGGAAGCCCTAGTGACCACCTGGCAGAAAGCGTCCAATATTCCCAAGCTGATCCAACAGACCTCATACACAAACAAGGAGTCTTGTCCCGGAAGAGTTTTCAAGAAAAAAGGTAGGAGACTGGTCTAGCGAAGAAGACGATAGTATAGCAGATTGATAGAACAGAGCAGGAATGAGAAAGAGCAAATGAGAAAGACAGCGACAGTGGGAATTTAAAGCACTAAATTTCCAGAAAGTGGGGATACTATTTATACTGAAACCCCCGGCATCCCAACGGGGGTATGTCCTCACTAGGCCGCCGCTATAATCGTTGTCAGGGTAAATACTTTTTTAAAGTCCCGACATCGACGTTTCTTCAAGGCAGGGTTCAGACATATAATTTACAGGTAGGTCCTTGAAAGCAACCTCTCTATTTTGAAACAATTTAATACCTCGGGTCCCTAGAGTGGGGGACAATAGAATGTGGGGGTTGTGGAAAAGTTCTGAAACGTGCACGTTTTTTGTGTAGCGGAAAATAAATCCAAATCAGATATGCGCACTATAACAGAAGTTGTAAGTGCATAAAAAATACAGGGGACTCAATTTCCTTTCAAACGATGTCTTATTTGTAAATATCGACCACGCGGGTGAAGAAGAAAGCTGTTTTAAACAGATCTATCCAGTTTTGTTTTGATTTTGATTAGACCCACGGATGCTATATTTCTGGAAGGGACCGCTACTTCATGCTCTGATGTTAGTCTTTACCAAAGTTTCCTCTAAACCTTATAGCGGGGAACCACAAACGCTTGTATCTGGACACGCGAGCGCCTATGCCTGTGACTCGTCTCCCTTTGGTAGGCCTGTGACTCGTCTCCCTTTGGTTATCTATATAGAGAGACGCGTCACAGGCATACGCGCTCGCGTGTCCAGACACATAGATAACCAAAGAGAGACGCGTAACAGGCATAGGCGCT
Organism: Oncomelania hupensis; assembly: GCA_036898135.1. Classification (NCBI taxonomy): domain Eukaryota; kingdom Metazoa; phylum Mollusca; class Gastropoda; order Littorinimorpha; family Pomatiopsidae; genus Oncomelania; species Oncomelania hupensis. The sequence goes on along the minus strand of CM072512.1, from coordinate 17,674,258 downwards.
CGCGTGTCCAGATACAAGATAACCAAAGGGAGACGCGTCACAGCCATAGGCGCTCGCGTGTCCAGATACAAGCGCCTGTGCTACCCTTGATACTACGTTGTAGACGGTAGAGAAAGGCGGGAGGAGGGGAAGAGACGAGAAAACAAGAGAGAGAGTAAGGGGGACAACTCAGTACAATCGTGGGCAACCGCTTATGGGGAGAAATGACCTAGTGCTTGCTGGATATATTTGTATGTAGGGCATGAGCGTCAGGATCTTACAAGTGCGTGCGACTAGACCTCGGTTCATACTCTCATCTCTCTCTCTCTCTCACCCCTTGGGGTCATGAGCAATCTTGCCACTGTAGATTGTTGTAACCTATACAGGGAAAAGTGAAAGCCCCAGTTGAAAACCTGTCTTTCCTTAATAGGCATGACCGATTCACTGCGGCAACAGTACCCCCGTTGGAGTGCCGGGGGTTTCAGTATAAATAGTACCCCCACTTTCTAGAAATTTAGTGCTTTAAATTCCCACTGTCGCTGTCTTTCTCATTTGCTCTTTCTCATTCCTGCTCTGTCCTATCAATCTGCTATACTATCGTCTTCTTCGCTAGATCAGTGACCTACCTTTTTTCTTGAAAACTCTTCCTGGACAAGACTCCTTGTTTGTGTATGAGGTCTGTTGGATCAGCTTGGGAATGTTGGACGCTTTCTGCCGGGTGGTCAATAGGGCTTCCTATGATGTTATTATTTAGCAATATAGGCATTTTATATGTATGTGTTTTGTTGATAATTTATAATGATGTTTGTATTCTATTTTGTTTTTGTAACCGGGGGTTTGATTAGTTGGGGTAAAGCCTCAGCCGTCCCCTGCGTGGGATGTCTTTATTGTAAAGTGACTAGCCGGTAGAGGGCATTCAATTTTCCCACTAGGGTTGTTTCAGCAGATCTTTTATGCGGATCGGGGGTTGTCCGGTCCTGATTTGGCTCGGAAGAGTCCGCTGGACCTAAAGCAACAATCAATCAATCTCTCTCTCTCTCTCTCTCTCTCTCTCTCTCTCTCTCTCTCTCTCTCTCTCTCTCTCTCTCATAGTCATATCTCTTTCCCCGCCCTTCCCTGCCATCGTTCTGTGACAATTTCCATTACTACAATGAATGTCATCAGTGTCCCACATTACTGCTTCGGATGAGAGTGTAAACTGAATTCTAGTCAGTGCACGCGTGCATTTCATCGCACTGACTTTACAGATCCTGACGCTCATGTCCTAGGCGGGTGCCGGCTACACACAAACACCCAGCAAGAACTAGGTCCCCTCGCCCCAATCCCAGTCGACCAGGATTTTACTCAGTTTTCTGGGCTATTTCAGACTATTTCCCAAAAGCTTCAGGTGGGCACCCTGGGCGGTTTGAATGAGCTTCTGTATCGGTCAGTGACTTCATCAGCTCTTGAGCTGGAAAAGTGTATATGTTACCGGCAATGTGTGAAATCCCGGTATTGTATAGAATGAAGATTTCAGGCATTCTATACTTTATCTAGGCAGGCATTCTTTACTTTATCTAGGCATTCTATAGAATGCGGGATTTCACACATTGCCGGTAACATATATAAAAATGCTTTTTAAAATCTCTTTCTCTCTCTCTCTCTCTCTCTCTCTCTCTCTCTCTCTCTCTCTCTCTCTCTCTCTCTCTCTCTCTCTGTTTCTCTCTCTCTGTCTCTCTCTGTCTCTCTCTCTGTCTCTCTCTTTTCCTTTTCGTTTTCTGGTGATGTAACTTGTGGAGTTCCTCAAGGATCGATCCTTGGTCCTATTTTATTCTGTATCTTTATCAATGACATGCCCCTTTTTCTCACACAAAATGTTAATCTTGAACTATTTGCTGATGATTCATCCCTCCATACTCATAATACAAATTTACAGGAGGTGGAGCAAAGTCTTCAAATAAGCATAAATGAAATTAATAACTGGTGTTGCATCAATAGAATGAAATTAAATCCTAATAAAAGCAAAAGTATGCTTCTCACTACACGACAAAAACGCCAAAATGGATCTTTTCCCCTTAATCTAAACTTAGGGTCGTACAGTATTGAGCAAGTTCATGAACATAAGGTGCTAGGCATAATCATCGATGATGATTTTAGCTGGCGGTCACACGTTAACCATATCTGTAAAAATATTTCTAAAAACCTCTTCCTCCTAAATAAACTTAGACATTTTGTTACGGCTGATGCATTAAAATCTTTTTTCTATGCCCACTGTATGTCTCATTTTAATTATGCATCGATTATTTGGTGTAATGCCAGTGACGCTCAAATTAAACATCTAAATAGTCTTCATAAAAGAGCAATCAAGATACTTTATAAATCTTATAATAATATAAATACAGATGCTACAACTAATGAAAAATATCAAGAACTCCGAATATTACCACTTCAAAAACAATTTATATTTAATACAGCTATCCTTATGTTCAAAATCACACACGGAGAAACACCTGCATATCTTGATACATTTTTTATTAAGCCAGTTGATGGGCATAGACTGTATAATTATAAACTACCCCTCCCTCGCATTGATTTATACAAAAATAGCCTATCGTTTAATGGAGCTAGTGTATGGAACTCTCTCCCTCTGGAGTGTAAACATTGCGACACACTGTTTTCTTTCAAATGTAAAATATGTAGGCATCTGCAAAATTAATTATAAAAGTGATGTATAATAATATATATGACAACACAATCATTCGTGTAATTATTAACCTATTTATTTATTCACTTTATTATTATTATTATTATTATTATTATTATTATTATTATTATTATTATTATTATTATTATTATTATTATTATTATTAATTTGCTGTGGAACTTGACTTGTCTTATTATTATTATTATTATTATTATTATTATTATTATTATTATTATTATTATTATTATTATTATTATTATTATTATTATTATAAGGGTGAAGGATATGGGGAAAAGGGTAGTTGCCTAAAATTGTTTACAGATAATGATGAAGATGTTAGTGTGATTGTGTGTGCATGTGTGTTTGTGAGTGATGTGATTTCCAAGTTAAAGTTAAAGGTTAATTATTATTATGTTAATTTCTTAAGGGACAGATTGGAAGATTAGACTGTATCATTAGTCTAAAATCTTTATCCCTATTAAAAAAGTTTCAAGTTTCAAGTTTCTCTCTCTCTCTTTCTCTCTCTCTGTATCAGCCGGCGGCTTGAACCGCTGTAGAGCTGGACAATCGCTATATAAGAACCACCACCACCACTACTACTACTACTACTACTACTACTACTACTACTACTACTACTACCACTACTACTACTACTACTACTACTACTACTACTACGGCTTAGAGGAAAGAATGATTATGGACAAGTAACAATGTGAAGTAGACATCGATTGTCTCCCTGTTTAGCGAATTGTTTTTGACAAACGATCGATTCCCGAAGTAGCATTCAAAGTATACATCAATCAAAACATAACTGAGTAGGTCAAATCGTCGCTGTCAGACGAAAACCTCGTAAGTCCCAAAATGGCGGTTTGGAGATAACTTCATAGTTGTGACCCTTGGTCTCTTGCCCATGTTCTGTGCTAAGCTCAAAATTGAGTCTCGAATAGAAAGTTAATAAAAATCCATGAAACCAAACCTTGTATCTCTCTACTGGCAGGCCAAACCTCGTATGTTTAGATACGAGGTTTTTACCGAACGTTTTCGCGGTAGGAAGTGACAATGACGCAACATACGAGGTTTTCTTTGTCGCAAAAGTTTGGACGAAAATTGTAAGTACAGAGCACACATAACACTTTGAGTCGTTTGATTTCCTTCACAATTAGACAATGAATGTATGGAAAGGCATTGAATCATGTAGTCTTGAGTTTTCAGTGGTTTTCAGTGGTGAAAGACTGATTTCTCTCTCTCTCTCTCTCTCTCTCTCTCTCTCTCCCTCTCTCTCTCTCTCTCTCTCTCAATCTGTGTGTGGTTGAAGAGAAAGGGACAGTTCTGGAGGCGAAGAGAATAGATCTAGTGTGGGGAGGGTGTACGTGGAGGTCACTGGATCTGGGGGACGGATGTTAGATCTAGTATGTAGGCTTAGATTGAGTAGATCTCCATATCGCTTGTTTGTGAGAGGGGCGTACAGCATACATTCATTTATTTAAATCGGAATAAAACACTTGAGATTGTTTATGTTAATTAATTTCAGAATCTACGTCGATGTCTGATAACGGAAATCTGTCGTCTGGGACCCTCTGCGGAAAGTGCAACCTGCCACACTCCCCTTGCTCATCATTTGATGATTTTGCGGAGTGGATTTGTAAAGTCTGCAACGAACCTCCCAAAGACCCTGTGAGTTCGGGCACTAAATAGAATAGACCCAACGTTTCCAGGCGTGTCGTAAGAGGCGACTAACAGGGGTGATGTTAGCACGGCATCACTGGGCGAAAGTCTTCTACACAGAAGTCACCGGCCAGGGCGAAGTAACCTCACGTTACTACAGGTTCAACGACCACGTGCTCAGGGCCAAGGCAAGCCACACTGTATTCGTGGATTTCGGCTGTGGCCACAGGATTGGGCACCGCCAGGTCCTTTTTGCCAAAGACACACTACATGATGAAACTATCCACTAATTCCATACCGGATCGGTCGTCGCCCGGCTCAACAAGGCGCCTTCCGTTGGCCACCAGGACGGAGGTGATAAATATGCTACTGATGGACAATTTAGCAAGATCCGCACGAGAAACAACATCGTCATAGGAACCTGGAATGTCAGGACCCTAACTGCGGAAGGAAAATTAGAAGAACTGGCCCACAAGCTGGACCACTATCGATGGAACGTTTTATGTATCGGCGAAGTGCGCTGGAAAGGCCTAGGTAAAACAACGACCGACAAAGGCCACAAGCTCTACTTTAGCGGTAGAGATGACAGGCACGAACACGGCGTTGGATTCTTGGTCCACAAGAACATTCTAGCCACTGTCATGGGTTGCCGCCCAGTATCCAGTAGACTCATTACCATCCGTCTGAGAGCAGCCCCTTTCAACATCACCATCATCCAGGCCTGTGCCCCAGCATCAGACTATGACGACAGCGAAGTGGGGGATTTTTATGAAAATCTACAGGCGGTCCTTGACCAAGTGCCGAAGAAGGACATAGTCATAGTGCAAGGCGACTGAAATGCCAAGGTTGGCCAAGATGCGCACCACAACTGGGGAGACACATGTGGACCCCACTGCAACAACGAGACAAATGACAGGGGTCTGAGACTCTTGCAGTTTGCCAGATACAACAATCTGATACTGGCAAACACGCTTGGTCTCCACAAAAACTCCAGACGATGGACATGGCACAGTCCCGGCGGGGAGCATCACAACCAGATCGACTACATCATGGTCAAGAAACGCTTCAGATCAAGCATCAACATTGGCAGGACACGCACTTTTCCAAAAGCAGACATCGGAAGTGACCACGATCTCGTGATGATGTCTTTCCGGCTCAACTTGAAGAGAGTAAATACAGCAAAGTGCACCAGACTGAAGTTCGACCTGGACAAACTGCAAGACCCGGAGATGGCAGAACTATTTCAGGCTACAATTAGAGGGAAATTTGCACCACTGCTCATTTTGGGGGCTGGTGAAGTAGATGTCAACACCATGGCCACCACGTTCAACTCAGCTGTGACAGATGCCGCCACTGAGATCCTTGGCAAGCACCGACCAAAGAAGAAGCCGTGGATCACACCTGAACTTTTGGATCTGTGTGATAAACGAAGAGAGATGAAAAAGAAAAAGAACACCTCACAGGGAGCTCATGTCTACCGAAAAATCAACAATGACATCCGAAAAGGCATGCGCACAGCAAAGGAGAACTGGATAGAAGATCAGTGAAAGGAAATAGAGAACAGTCTGAACAAGAACAACAGCAGGAAGGCCTACCAGACTGTGAAGCGCCTGACAAGTGTTAAACAGCCCAAAGTCTCCACGATCCCAAGCAAGTCTGGCATATGCCTTACTGAAGAACAAGAAGTCTTGGACAGATGGACAGAGTACTGCTCCGACCTTCACACCAAATGGATACTCATCAGTTCTAGCATGTCCCGAGAACAGAGAAGACGAAGAGATCCTCCCAATTCTCCGGGAAGAAGTTGAGGCAGCAGTGCAATCGCTGAAGAAGGGGAAGTCAGCGGGAGTGGACAACATACCCGCGGAATTGCTACAAGCAGGAGGAGAAGCGATGATTGATGGCTTCACCATTATCTGTAACAAGATCTGGCAGAGCGGGGAGTGGCCTTCAGGAGTGTGAAAATTACCGCACCATCAGCCTCATCAGCCATCCCAGCAAGGTCCTCCTGAAAATAATACTCAACAGGTTGAAACCCCAAGCTGAACAAATCATAGCTGAAGAACAAGCAGGATTCAGGGCAGGGCGAATTACCACTGAACAGATTTTCAACCTCAGAATAATTGATGGATTGGCTAGAGAGGAACAAGAACTTGAACAGATGGTACAGAGGCTTGACACCACTTCCAGAGCCTATGGAATGGAAATAAGTGCAGAGAAGACCAAAATGATGACCAACAACACCAATGGCATCAACACGGACATCAAAGTCCAAGGCCAATCCCTCAACACACTGCATAGCTTCAAACATTTAGGAGCCATTGTATCAGACAATGGGTCCCGACAGGAAGTCCTCTCCAGGATCGCACAAACAACTGCTGCCCTGACAAAGTTGAAGCCCATTTGGAAAGACAGGGCCATCAGTCTACATTCCAAAGTAAGACAGCTGCGCTCCCTTGTCATCTCCATCTTCCTATATATGCTTGCGAAGCATGGACCCTCACAGCAGATCTACAACGATGAATACAAAACATGGAGATGAGGTGCTACAGAAAACTTCTGGGCATTTCCTATACCCAACACATCACCAACGACGAAGTCCGACAGACCATCACACAAGCCATTGGACAACACTATGACCTGCTCACAGTGGTGAAGAAACGGAAACTCCGATGGTATGGCCACGTCACCAGAGCATCAGGCCTTGCAAAGACCATTCTGCAAGCCACAGTGCAAGGAGGTAGAAGAAGAGGGAGACCGACAAAGAGGTGGGAGGACAACATTCGAGAGTGGACTGGTTTGACACTGAGCGAAGCCATCAGGGCTGCTGAGGACAGAGAAAGATGGAGTATGCTGGTTAAACGATCATCTGTGGTGCCCCTACGACCTCCGAGTTACGGGACAGGATAGGAAATGCCGGAAGATATGGTATTTGTGTGTTTGACGTTTTGACAGTTTGTGACACCTATAAATATGGCTTTCCTGCGATCTTTGACAACGTTTTCCTCTGATTTTGTGTTGTACCAGGGTCTGTTGTTTTATTCAAAAACCTCGTAACTCAAACTTTTTTTCAAAGTTGTAAGTCGAAAACCTCGTAACTCTTCATTTGCTTCCAGTTTTCAACGGAAAACACTTCTTCTACTTTTTATCCCATACTGCCAAATTTCTAGACTTTTCATAGTTCCTTTGAAGTAAAAAAGTCATTGGTTTGGCGTTACCCGACTGGTTGAAACAGTTTTTATCGATTTTCTCAAAACAGCAAAAAATGAGATACGAGGTTTTCGTCTGACAGCGACGAAATTAGAAGTGCTTTATTCTTCATCCACTGGATCGGTTTTTAGAAAGGAGACATCGTTAGGTAAGAAGTGGACCCTTCTGTATGTTTCTTGCACTTTTTTCTAGTGCGCTTATCCAATTTTGAGTGATTGTCCGCTGTTCACAAATTCACATTTTAGCACTATTTCCGACCCCCATCCTATTTCCACCATAATAAGGACCTGAAGGATTAAAATATTTCCACAAAAATTATCGTGTTTCAATATAGAGAGGTTGCTTTCAAGGACTGTGAAAATTGCATGCAGAAAAGTAAAAATGATTATGCATGAGTGCGCCTTTCTTAAGTCTATGGGTAGGTTCAGAAGAAGGCAGTTCTCGTCCAGTGATCGCACAGAAAACCTATACTATCCTACATGTATACTATATTTCAGGACAGCGAATTTAACCCACATTCACATGCTTTAAAGCATTTTTAATGTGCAGGTTGGTACAAAAAGGTAAATGCGTTTTCCTGGACCGCGTGAGTTGTAAACAAAAGTGTTTGACCCCCTGCATTAAAGAGCCTTCCATTTCGGTACTTGAAAAATCCTTTACGATGATAGTCACTTAGTGGATATACCAGCGGCCTAGTGAGGACATCTTCTATCAGGGTCTGAAACCCGTTTTCCTCTCAAAATTATTTTGAGCGTTTGGCGCAATTTTTAAATTCATCAAATTATCGACCTTCTCCAAAAATCGTTTCTGTTTGCCGGTAGTGTACGTGTGGTTCCTGTGTAAAATTATGTGTGAGCGTACACGTCTGAACTGACGTGCGACAGAGGGTGCGATAGCATGCATAGTGCACATGTGTTTATGCGTGTGTGCGTGTGGGCGTGCGCGCCTGCGTGTGTTTATGTATGGGTGCGGTTTTTGCGTGTGTGTGTATGAGCGGTGTGTGTGTATGCGTGGGTGTGTATTCGTGCGTGTGTATGTGTATGAGCGCTCTCGAGTGGGGAGTAGAGTGAGGTAGGACACCTGACAAATAAAATATTTTTAACAAAAGAAGAAGATAAGTGGAGGAAACGAAGAAGAAGAAAAAGAAGAAGAATGATGGCGATATTAGAGAGCTTTGTTCGCTGAGATCCCTTTCGTTTCCGGTTATGGAACCGGGAAATCCTTGCGAACGTTTCTTCGTGTCTGCAGCTCTGAAGTGGCAGCGCGTTTAGTTGCAGGCGAAATTTTGTTCGTTCGTATCCAGGGGAGGTAAACGCCATCATAACTCTCTAATTTGCCGAGGTTGTTTTCGTCAAAAGCGCGCGAGTCTTTAGATTTGGTCCATCACGGGCTAATAAAACAGACACCTTAACCAACGAAAGTTTCGTTGAAGTTTGGTATAGGGCATAGGTAATTTTTTTAGAGAGTTTTTATGGCCCCAACTTGTGTTCATTGCCTACGCTAGCCTACTTACTAGCCCGTTTAGACTTACGAACCTAGTAGTAAAGTTCTCATCCAAACCAAGGGCTGTCCGTGCACATTCATAAGAATACACTAGACAAATGATTTCACATCTTTACCATGCCCATAGGAGACACTTGAAGCCTAGACATAATGTTGACATGTGAACTTATGTTGAAAATCTCAATCGGAACCACAAACTTCTCCGCCATTTTACATCTAAAAGCAAAAGCAGCCCAAAACAGCAACCTTTTTAAAGAGCAAAGCACACCTATTTTAATGAATCAATAACAACAAAATAATGGTGATAGAGTACAGTCGAAGCATTTATTCAAGCTTACGTTTATAGCAATTGAATCGATAATTGCCAAAAACACCACAACCTTACACGAGAATCGCGATTCGTCCAAATGATAGCAATTCCGCATATTCACGCAGCGAAGTTTTCTGCGTAATGCAAATGAGGAGGCCCTGATCTTCCGGAAGCAAAAACGTTATGACGTGGACAGGGGATTTTCCCACGAAAAAGAACTACGATCCAAATTTCTGTGCTTCCGAAAGCTCTCTGACGATGATGATGATGACGACGAAGACGACCATGATGATGATGAGGATGATGAGGATGATGATGAAGATTCACGCAGAGGTCGAAGATGACACACAGTACCTGGCAATTGGTAGAGCGAGGGGAGCAATGGCGTGTGTGTAAAGAAGCGCGCTTCCTGAGACGGAAACAATTATTCCTGCTGTCTTTGATGAGCTGAGGGGGTGAAAGCTGAGAACAGCAAAAATATGATTGAATCGTCCTCCATACTGACCTCGATTTTTCTCATAATAGTAGAGAATGGCGGAAATGAAAAAAGGGAAGCTGGGTAGAGTGCGGAGCAGTCGTCATAATTGTTACAGTTCTCAGAGAATTCAATTTTTTTCAATTAGGTCAGTCTCATGTACTTGCATGCAAACTCTTTCATACGCGCACCCATGCACGCGCGTGCACACACACACACACATACATACACACAACCTCTCTCTCTCTCTCTCTCTCTCTCTCTCTCTCTCTCTCTCTCCTTCCCTCTTCCATCCTCCTTTCTTACCGTCTGTCTGCATCTTTGCCTTTCTTTGGTTCCCCGTTCTGCTCGACGGCACGCCGATCTGCCTGGTTCAAACCCCTTTGTGCGTAAGATAGAAGTGACCATTTCTTCACTGTCTATCTTAGCAGTGTGATTGCTATGGTGGTACAGTATAGATGTAGTGCCTTACCCATGTTCCTTGTGATGGACATCTCCGTTTGCCATATTTATTGCATATCCCCATTGATGGGTGAGAACGAAAATGGTGCTTGGCAAAGTGTGTCTAAGATCACGATGAAAGTGCGACAAATAATTTATAACGTTGGTTATGTATGCTACAAGTTTAATATTTGCTTATATATTCATAATTTGTGTTTGTTGTGTGTTTGTGTGTGTGGGTGTGTTTCGGTGTGTGTGTCGGTGGGTATGTGCGCGGTATATGCGAAAATTGGCTCTAAACATTGTGTCTGTAGCCTGTAGGAGACGCTCTTTTAAAAGTATAATCTCGATTACTTGGCCCTCGTATATTAAATGTCCTAAAATTGCTTGATTTTCAGATACCTTGCGGCGATTGATCTTTCCTAACATAATTTTGCTACACAATTGTTTCATGTTATATTTATTAAATTCCTGGTATGCTATACTTCGGATGAGAGTATAAACCGAGGCCTAGTCTGTGTGTCGCATACATTCCATCATAACGGACTTTAAAGATCCTGACGCTCATGTCCTAGACGGGTGAGTGCCGGTAACAAGAACACACCCAGCATGCACTTGGTCCTTCTCCCCCATTCCTGGCTGCCCAGGATTGTGATCAGACCAGTTGTCCGGGCGTCAGACCATGCGCTCAAAGGCTGCGGGTGGGCGTCTCGGGCGGTTTGAGTTAGATCCTGTATCGGCCGGCGCCTTGATCCTTAGGCTAAGGCGCCTTACAAATGACGAACATTATTATTATTATTATTATTATTATTATTATTATTATTATTATTATTATTATTATTATTATTATTATACGAATGCATTCTAGATTGTGGATGGATGTTTGCATGACTGCAATAACGTACACATTGTATAATTACATTACATTGTTATTGCGTTAGGTCCAGCGGTCTCTTCAGAGACAAATCAGGACCAGTATAATGGCTAGATAATTATTATTTGTATGACTGTGAGAGCGAATGATGCAAGGACAGGTGGTATAAGATTGAGCTTGCAACCAAAAATCTTCATCCTCGTTGCAATTCAAATATCTCATTCTGAATCAGATGCTGCATCTCTCTCTCTCTCTCTCTCTCTCTCTCTCTCTCTCTCTCTCTCTCTCTCTCTCTCTCTCTCTCCCCCTCTCTCTTTCTCTCTCTCTCTCTCTCTCTCTCTCTCTCTCTCTCTCTCTCTCTCTCTCTCTCTCTCTCCCTTTCTGCCCACCCAACCCCCTTTCTATCTTTCTCTTTCCTTCTTTGTCTTGGCAGTGGCTAGACTGGCCTCAGGACAGGTTCTTTAGACCTAGTATAATTATCGTGATCAGAGTTTAAAACCCAACTAAAATTCTCCCTTAATCACCGCTGTCGCAAAGCGCACGGGCCTTTGATTTAATAACAAGCCCCTTCTTTATTGTATACATGTACGCCAACCTTTGTGTTGTCTTCTTAATATGTTAACAGTACTGCATCAAACATAAATATCCTTGTGCAAATGGGGACAATAAAGATTCGTTATTCGTTATTCGTTCTTCGGAAAAGCCCTGAGACGAACGAATAGTGGTCTCGTCATTAAAAAGAAAATCTACTGCAGTTGACAGTACTGTAGCAGTTATTGATCATCGACCTGCTACACTACTGCACCATACTACCCACACTGGCTAAATGCCAAAGCCCCCTTCCTTTTATTAAGCATGCAACAAAAGGGATAGGCAGAAAAGCCCGAAATTGCCGTTGTTTTTTGATACTTGATTGAACAGGGTTTTCAGAAAGAGTCCCTGTGGGCTACCTCCCCCTATGGTCTCCAAAGGGCGAAGTCCAAATTACCCGTTCCATCTTTACCCAGTGACCAGCATATTGCTCTGGTCTACTGAGGTTTATAGATCACTTTGATGCTTGCGAGCGAGGCCATGAGACAAAATGAATTGCTGGTCGGAATTGTGCATGACCTTACACTCGCTGATCAACTTTCGCTAAAATAAAGCTCTGTAATTAGATTTTTTTATCCAAAGAAGCCCCAATATTCTTCCAAGAGCATTTGCATTTGCCGGGTAGCCATAATCTTTGGAGGCCTTACAATAACGTTAAAATTATGAAAGCAGGCAAAACTACGTTCAATTTTGTCGTTTATTGAAAGGAAAAAAACTGAGGAATCACTGAATCAAAGTATGGCGAATCTTGTGCACATTCTCAATGTTGAGAGGAGACAATTCAATTCAATTCAGTATTTTGTTTTAAAGTCTCTTCACGTACATGTGGTTTTAGACCAAACGCCGGCTAATAGAAAGATCTTTTAGAAAAGTGATTTTTTTTGCATCAATTTATTCAGATTTCTTACATTAATTTAATGGGTCCTTTCCAAAGCGAAGTGTATTATCCCAAAGCCCTTTGAAAGCTGTTTGAGAAAAACAGCTGCGTGGTACTTTTCGCTGATAGCAAAGTCTGAATGTGTAGAGAAACAACCAAGTAAACATCATTGTTTCCTCATCACACATATACATATTTCAGTTTATGTTTGCCACCATCGAGACAGAGCACAGACGACATGAGCGCCAGTATCTTTAAATTTCTTTGAATGGTATGCGGGCGTCATGGATTAGACCTTAGTTTATACTCTCGTATTCATTGTCCTGCAAAACGAAAGCACTGGGCACGTTAGAGGAGCTTATGTTTGTTAAGGGATAACATAGATGCCCGTATCCTTTACCGCTGTTTCGCGGTCTCCCAGCTGTTTCAAATAACCCTTTTAACTACCTTACATAAGATGTTTCATGTGCTAACGACAGAATGACCAAGTTTAAAATCTCTCAAACGTAGCATTAAACAAAAAGTCTGAAAATAATGTGCAATTAAAATGGAGGGCGCCTGCTGGAGCCTGGAGTCTGATAGTCTCTGCAAAGTCCACTGAAAGAAGGTGAAATATTTGGACATTTACAAAGATTAGGTTAATGCTGATCATTTGTTTAGTTGATTTATTTATCGATTTATAATTGTTCTTATATAGCCCTTCACCAGTTCATGAGCTGCTCAAGCCGCTGTCTAAAACAGAAGCTAACTCAAGTCGCCTATGGCGCCCATTTGATGCTTTAGTATGCGCGTCATCAAACGATCAGGGTTGCTGAGGACAGGGAAAGATGGAGTACCCTGGTTAAACGATCATTCTGTGGTGCCCCTACGACCTTCGAGTTACGGGATAGGATAGGGTAGGATAGGTCATCAAACGCCCAGAAATCTGAGCAGGGAGATGGATCTTCGTGCCTACTGGCAGTATTTGTGTAACTGGTACTCATTCATCTAGGACACGAGCGCCATGCCAGTATCTTTAAATTCCGTTTGATGGAATTCGGGCGTCCTGGCCTAGACCTCGGTTTATACTCTCGCCTGAAGGACTCTGGAAATCGCTTGCCTGTGTACCTTGGTCATGTTGTCGGCACTCCAGGCCGTTTATGTGAGAAATTCCAGCGGCTTTCTACATGTCTCGCTTAACATTCAGTTCCCCCCTTATCCCTCCCTTCCTTTTTTCCCCCCGTCATTCTCTTCACGAGACTAAGGCGGCCTGCTTAGAAACAATAATAATGGTTTCCTTTAGTTCGTAGTATCCGCGTCATTTTTGGTCATTAAATGTAAAGAAATAAGGGATTATAACGTGGTATTACAACAAGCTTTGGTGCCTTTGAATTACGACATCCGTGTAATTGTAAACAGGGCAGATCAGTGCCAACATACATGTAGTGCCTCATAACATACGGGCCCTGGCTCCTGGGTCATATTCCCAAAGCGGCAATGGCGACTTTAAGAAAACAACTATTTTCGCCAGCGGATGGACAACAAGAATATTTTCAATTGCGTTGGCTGAATCCGAAACACTTTCCCTTGTGAGTATCCGAGAAGCTTTATGCTAAAAGTAAATACATTTGATAAATGAGGGGCACAAAATGCGTAGCGGTTCGATAAAGCACGCTCTATAATTATTTTCGCCAAGCGTCGAGCCAGGAGAATGAACTTGAAACCGTGGGGAATGAGTGTGTACACTCTACATCTATTTCTAACTGCCATCGCCTTTGCAAGTGCTAAAGTGTTTGTTCAAGAAGTCGTATTACAAGGGAGTTAATTCGGGTACTGATTTTGGTTAGCGATCATTTAGAAAGCTCGGATATGATGTTTAGATAAAGCACACTCTATAATTATTTTCGCCAAGCGTCGAGCCAGGAGAATGAACTTGAAACCGTGGGGAATGAGTGTGTACACTCTACATCTATTTCTAGCTGCCATCGCCTTTGCAAGTGCTAAAGTGTTTGTTCAAGAAGTCGTATTACAAGGGAGTTAATTCGGGTACTGATTTTGGTTAGCGATCATTTAGAAAGCTCGGATATGATGTTTAGATACAAAAACCACATACCCAAATGTCAGACACATAGCAATGTATAAAATATAAAAGCAAATTGTTATACTCTTTTGCGTGAATCTCTATTAAAAGACCTTTTTTCCTAGAGGCCTTCTGTCCCCTAATTCCGTCTGAGAATTGTAGACCTAATTGCAAAATTGTTATTTAGACGGAAAGTAATAATCCTTTTTTTTATGACCGCTTATGAAGATCATTGCGTCAAGAGGATTGATTGATTGATTGTTGCTTTAGGTCCAGCGGACTCTTCCGAGCCAAATCAGGACCGAAACGCGTAAAGAGGAAGAAGAAGAAGAAGAAGAAGAAGAAGAAGAAGAAGAAGAAGAAGAAGAAGAAGAAGAAGAAGAAGAAAACAGCGCTAACAATAGCCTAATTTTAACCATTTGGAAGTTTACAACGTATGAGGATAGAAAGAGGCAATCCGAGTAACTGTCAGAAGCTGCACGGAAATGCAAGAGTGACATCGAGACGGAAAGTTGCACCGGTTGTGGCCTTACACAAGTCGGATCACAGCGCAGAATTGCAGAGGCTCAAGATACCCGTATAATGTGTACCAAAATTTACATGCATGCTTGCAAGTAAAGATCAGCTGAAACTTGCTTTAAATGCAGCAAGTTAAACATATTCTAGATGTACATGCCTGAATACTCAGGATGCTGTGATTTACGCTGAGTTGAGCTCTCTGTGGGATCCTTGGCTCTGGAGGTTGCTTTGTTTGTCTTGCCGCTCTCAGATCGGGTCTGACACCGTGAGAGTCAGTGTATACGAGGCTGTACGCTTTATGTATCTAGGAACATAATTCTTCTTCTTCTTCTTCTTCTTCTTCTTCTTCTTCTTCTTCTTCTTCCTCACTTCCACATTCTCCTTCTATTTACTTCGTCGTTAGCGTTTGTCCACCAATATGTAATCGCTTCTTTCTTCAGTCTTCTGTTGGAAATTCCTGTACGAAACGAAGTACTCCAAAAGTGGGCGGCTTGCTGTCGACTTGTGGGCATACTGAGAATAAACACCCACATGCGCAACTCCATGGCTTTCCGAGACTGACCTGCTACTGAGAATCAGAAGGTTTTCAGACTTTGCCAGCTTTTGTTGAATCAGGACAGCAGCATGGCCATTAAAGACTAACCCAGGGTGGAGGAATCTTAAAATACAACACATCTTTATTGCCCTCAAAAGGAATGATAATAGGCGCAGAATAGTCATCTATAATAAGCCTCATACGACGGTGATAGTAAACTTCTATGTTCTTTTAATCTTCTGACCCTTGCAATACTGGATTTAATATGGGTTTATATCATCATATCCAAGGTCTACATAATCTACTTTACACCAATCTCCTTTTTTGAGTAGTGACTGCTTACTTGCGCAGAAAGAGAGAGAAAGGGAGGGAGCAAGAGAGAGTTTTACTTGTGTGTTTTTTTACTACTGTCCTACATTTTTGTAGGCTAACCGCTTCTGTCCCATTACCCCTGTGTTTGACCCACATTTGTTGACTTCCAGAGCTAGGAAGTTTTTTTTAAATAATAATTTTGATTTCAATGTGCCCAGCATATACGAACTGTGAACGAGGGCAGAACAGAGATTTGAGGGTGTTGTAAGACGTTCAGAGTACAGAGCTAATTGAAGGCTCCAACATTCGTAGGTTTTCTGTTGAAGTCAAAAAGCATCATTCTTGATGTTTTTTCAGAGATGCTCAGTCTGATATCAAAGGAGTGTTTTTGATTTATTTATTTATCTAATCGTTCTTATAAAGCGCTTTTCCAGTTCGAGAGCTGCTCAAGGCGCTGGCCGATACAGGATGTACCTCAAACCCTTAAGCCTGGGTCTGACGACGAACGTTTTGATTGCAATCATAAAGAAAATCATGACTTGAGTCACTGCCATCTCAGTCAAATCACTTCGCATCGTGATTTGCGATGATTTTCCACGTTTAGAACATGCTAAATTCCGACGAACTGATTACGAGTCATTTAGCACGGGAACCAATGAAACGCGCTAGTTTGATCGCGTGATCTTGCGGGAAATGACAAGGCCACGACCGGCCCGCTACGAACGTTGAGTGTGAAAAATACCTGTGAAGTAATATAGATCATAACAGTCACATGAATGTTTATGGGATATTGTCTTTTTCGCTGAACTTAGCAAATGAATTGCTAGCGTCAATGTACTGTAACAAAATTAATGTAGGGGGAAAGACGAATAGTAAACAGAAATTATATTCACATCCACCACTCTCACTGACTCCAGAATTTCCTTCCACACTACATTTATTTGTACAAGAAAATAATGAATCACAAAACACAATATACAGGGTAAACAAAATGACAGTACTCACATCGTTTGTTCCAGTGATCCTGAATAGTCACAACTAAATACACAATAATTACAACACTGCTCTCACCCTGATAATATCCAATGAGAGTCAGGTTCAGTCCCTGTATAATATCCAAAAGATGTAGTCAGTCACAGTCCAAGTGACTACCAGTAATTCCACACTTTTACAGTCTTTTCATTGCTCAAGGTAGAACTTGGGTGCAGCAAAGAAAATGTTCTTCTACTGTTTATGTTCACTTTCGTATTGTAGTTAGCTACTGCTGTCAAAGAATCGTTGCTGATTGACAACACAAGGATGGCACGACTAGTAGGCCTACCCTAGTAGTGAAATAACTGAGACGATATGCTCACTTTATCGCTAGTAGCAACTACGTCGTTTACATCCAACTCGACGGACTCTGGGGTCAAGGTTGAGTCGATGTACGGTCCTTCGGATTCCTTCCCAAATCTAGGTTTGAAGGGAATAATATCTCCTATGCTCGGAACGCAGGCGGATCAACTCTCTTCAGGATGAACCAACCTCTACACATAGGTTTACCTCCGGCAACTCGCTCCAAGGACATCGCCGGCCTGGCAAAGGCTGTAACCATACAAATGAACGCATACTAAGTTCCGAGTTTCTACCATAAACGTATGAATTACTGACGATAATCGAAGTCGGAATTAGAATCGAATTAATAATACTGCCGATGTATAATCTAAAGAATAATTACCGTTAGTGCTGGGACTAGAACGCCTTCATCCAATTTAACTGTGGCTCTCTTCTTTCCACTAGGGGAAACCGTCTTGTTTCGTTGACTATGCAACAGAGAGTGCTTCGAATATACCAATGATTTGTTTCGAACTGAGCGTTTAGTTTTTCTAGTTTTCTCATTGGTCAGTATCGATCACATGGCTAAATGCACGCGCGAATTATAACAGCCACTAAACGTTTCTCTACTCTTTATGCACGCAACAATAGCGTGATCACTCACTGAATATTCATTATCTATACGTTCACACATTCGCATCAGATGAAGGAATTACAGGCTAGATAATTTCTTCACATGTACACATTCTTCGTCGCTGCTTTTTACACATTTTGACTTTGGGCGCAGCAAGGGTAACAACTCTTGTGCTTTTGTTTATGCACAGTGACTGTGCGCATGTTTACCAAAATCAAACGTTTTAGTGTGACTACTAACGACTGCAGCGTCAATCCTCCCATTCAGATCAT
The DNA here is from genome assembly GCA_036898135.1 of Oncomelania hupensis. Lineage (NCBI taxonomy): Eukaryota > Metazoa > Mollusca > Gastropoda > Littorinimorpha > Pomatiopsidae > Oncomelania > Oncomelania hupensis. Next base: position 17,656,005 of record CM072512.1, on the reverse strand, counting down.
GACTCGCAAACATGTACTGTCATTATGATTGCTTTCAAGACGTTCGTCCTCAGACCTAGGCCCACTTACAGCCTTGAGGAGGATTAATAAAATCATGAACTTTGACCCGGGATGATTGCAGAGATTTTAGGATGTTTAAACGTATTTGTAGACTTTGGTTGACTGGCGATCAAACCTATCCCTAGTTTCCCTGTCGATTTTTAAAGCGCTACTCTTAGCATGGTGCTGCCAATCTAAGAGTATGTCTGTTAGGTCTTATGGTTAGTACTGTGTGCACTACTTTGTATATATTTTGATTATGCTTAGTCTTATGCCTAATGTTATATTTCTATGCTTTGATTAATTTTTTAGCACAGGTTGTACACACCGACTCAACCAAAGCTTTTTTGTTTTGATGTTAGATCAGCCAGCCTAGCTATAAATAGCTTCGCCAATGCTTCCTGTCCTTTCCTTTCACTGGAAGGGAGGGTGCAGGCAAGCTATAAATAGCCCGCAGCTAGCAAAATGTGGAGGCACTAAACAGTACTGCTCACATAGACATTGAGCTGGTGTGTTGTAATATCTGGTTTAAAGAGAGTATGCATACAGGCATGAATTTTGAACAGAACCCACAACTGAAATGTTATGATTTTATAAACATTTTTGGGGGGGTTTTTGGTCGGTATTAAAAATCAGGGATCAAACAACTTTGTAGGTCTTCTTTCTAGATTCAAAGCGCCATTTCTGACGATTCAAAGTTGTCGTAACGGGTTTAAAAGGAGGAGAACGCAGGCAGTCGTGAAGGTTAAGCAGAGACAAGAGCAAATATTTTAGGAGGTGTCGCGAATCCAGAAAGCATCTACGATAAAACAGTTTATGTTGGTTCTTTGCAGGTTTTAAAAGCGCTAAATTCAGTATTTTAAAAGATATTGGGTCTAAATTCAAGGGAGTATTAAAGTTCAAACATCTCTGAAGATCTTCTGCAGATTTTAAAAGCGACATTTTTTGGTGTTTCCAAGCTATTGTGTCGGATCACATGCGGTCTTAGCGGACGTCGACTTTGTGGTTTAAAACGCTGTAGCTGCTGACACGTTTTGCCTTTTTATGTTATTGTTTGATCAATTACAGACACTCTTTGCCCAATGTGCGTTGTGCACGTCGATGCTGAAAAACTCTCTCTCTCTCTCTCTCTCTCTCTCTCTCTCTCTCTCTCTCTCTCTCTCTCTCTCTCTCAGCTCCTCTCCCCCATACCCCCCGTCCGCCCCGCCCCTGTCCCTGTATCTTAAGAACCAAAGAATGACCTCCCTTCACCCCTCTGTTCCTTGCCTTCACCCCTCTGTTCCTTGGAAAACGGAAACGGGTGAAAATAATACATTCTATATTCTCAAAGCTAAACTCTCTCTCCCCCCCCCTCTCTCTCTCTCTCACTCACTCGCTCACTCTTTTCCAGTGTGAACGTGCTATCTTTATACTTGTGCTATATGTAAACGTGTGCTAGCTCTAAAAAAAAACAGTAGAAAGTGTCAGTCCTCTCACTCATAATCAGTGTTACTGTTTGTTGTAGAGATAGGACAGGCAGTCGGTCGCTTTGGAGCGTAGCGTCTGCCACCGTCGCAGACTCTTTGGGGAAATAACTCGAAGGGTTAATGTGTTACCTGACATGTTCCCTTGGTTTGGTACAGATATTGGTATGCGATAGAGAAACTATTTTGATTCTGTGATTCCAGTGACGCACGACTTACTTGGACACAATGCAATATCGTGCTTGTGATACGCATCATAATTGCTCTACTTTCAAGATTCTGGTATCTTGGGCACAGACGTTGTACAGTTTGATAACAAATATTCAAACTAATTTAATTTTAACCACTTTATTATCACCGAGGTGAAATTCGGGCACTTTCATTTTCGAAAGTACAGCAGCCCCAAGTAAAGCGCTTTACCAAAGGTACATGCTGGGTGTGTTCTTGCACCGGCACTCACCCGTCTAGGACATGAGCGTCAGGATCTTTAAAGTCCGTTATGATGGAATGCATGCGACACAGACTAGACCTCGGTTTATACTCTCATCCGAAGGAGTAGGAAACGGGAGTAAAGTGTCTTTCCCAAGGACACAACACCATGCCCCGGCCTGGGCTCGAACTCGGGACCTTCAGATCTGCAAGCCAGCGCTCTAACCACTCGGCCACCGCGCCTCCCTTATCCCTGCTGATCTATGCCTTCGGTGATGCTTGAATGTAGTCTTTCCTAATTATTTGTTACGGGGAACACGAAATAGAAGCTTGTGAAAACTACAGGTCACTTTACATTTGGAGTGTAGGGTGAGTGTATTAGCGATTTTTAGGAAGACCTACCTGCATTACATTTTCTGGAAATACTTTAAAATAGTTAGAAGTGGGGTGGGAGTAATCAGAACGAACTAAATCTCTGTCCATCGGTCTATCCGCCCTCCCCTCTCCCCTTCCCCTATCCTTTCCCTCTCACCTCCCTCGTCCGTTCGTTGGTCGGTCGGTCTGTCGGACGTCATATCTCAAGAACTAGTGAACGGATTTTGATCAAACTTCCTAGGAACATTACCTAGGTTAGTGGCCCGTGTCATCGTTTTAATTAATCGTCCTTCCATAGCGCTTTTCCAACTCATGAGCTGTTTAAGGCGTAGGCGATACAGGATCTAATTCAAGCCGCCCGTGGCGCCCACATGCGACCTTTGGGCGCATATTTATTTAATAATTTATTTAATCACTTTTATATAGCGCTTTTCCAGCTCAGGAGCCGCTCATGGCACTGGCCGATACAGGATGTCACAAAAGCCGCCCGAGGCGCCCACTTTCAGTCTTTGGGCGCGGAATCTGACGCTCGGACGACTGAGCACCGTCCTAGGCGACCGGGGATGGGAAAAAGGGGACTAGTGAGTGCTGGGTGTATTTTGTGTAGACGGCACTCACCCGCCTAGAACATGAGCTTCAGGATCTTTAAAGTCCATGTGATGGAATGCTGGCGCATAGTCTGACGCCCAGACGACTGAGTACAATCCTGAGCGTCAGGATCTTTAAAGTCCATGTGATGGAATGCGTGCGCAAAATCTGACGCCCAGACGACTGAGCACTATCCTGGACGACCGGAGATGGGGAGAAGGGACCTAGTGCGTGCTTGGGGGGGGGAGGTATTTGTGTAGAGGGCACTCACCCGTCTAGGAAATGAGCGTCAGGGTCTTTAAAATTCATGCAACGGAATGCGTGCGTTAAAAGACTAAACCTCAGTTTATACTGTCATCTGAAGAGACGCAGTGTCTCAGGGTAATTAAAAAAATGTTATTGTTTATTTTTAATCCAGGCCTTCAACGAGCTTTGAACCACTACCTGTACAGACTGCAATGTTATCCACTGACATTCAAGTACACTGCGTACTATATCTGCTCTACCGTAAAGGTCTAAGTCACTGGTGTCAAATCAAGTCAATCTTTAATTTAATGTCTGTCCACACATTTAGGTGATATTAGACCTTGAAAATTTAACTTTAAAAAACTTTAACTATTTAAAAACATAGTTTCAAAACAAACTGTCTATAAAAGTCTACCAACAGGAGATTCACTGGTGTCCTTTTGTTGCTAATGTCTCAAAAAGGGCTGAAGCGATTTTGTTGAGTTTTATTATACAGGTATTTCAAAGTAGGAGCTATCCTTCAGCAGCGGTCCGGAACTGCGGTTGTCGATCACTTGATCGGTCCGTCGCTTCCAATTTTACTTGTTTTTTTCAAAACACATTTTGCCTTCTCCCAAGTATAACAGAACCGACATTCATCATTTTTACTTTGCGGATACTTTAACTACTGCTAAGTATGTTAGATCATTCCTATTTGTACTTCTTAAAGGCCCGATTGGAAAATTTTTGCTGCTTGCGGATACTTGTGATAGTGGTCCATCATTTCATGCTTCCTTGGAGCAAAACCCGAGTAAAACAATGCCTATAAAATTAACACTTTAAAAAAAGATTCAGCTACATGTACTACTACTACTACTACTACTACTACTACTACTACTACTACTACAACCACCACTACTACTACTACACTACTACTACTACTACTACTACTACTACTACTTAACTACTACTACTACTACTACTACTACTACTACTACTGATAATACAGGATGATATATCATGCGCCTTTTTTCATTCGAACTCAAAGCGCGGCGATCTGAAGGGATCGCTACTACCGAAGTCGGAATAGAAATCCCTTTTTATATTTGACAATTTTTGGTCTGACTGCATCCAAGACCATTATTGAAGAATGGTGTATGTTCACACAATATTTGGAATGAGTTGGAGATAATACAATTAATAATAATACTGGGTGCTATATACGCGCCTTTCCCCAAATCAATCAGGCTTAAAGCGCGGCGATCTGTACCAACATACACGCTCACCTGTTTCATCCACCCTCACACACAACAAATACACATCCATCACACAAACAGGTGGTGTAAAGGCAGGAAGATCGCTATTAGAAGACGGAAGAAAATCGAATTTTTATTTTTGAAATTTTATATTGACTGCGTCCAGTACCATTATTGAAGGGAGGGAGGAAACCGAAGTGCCCGGGGAAAACCCTCGGTGACCTCAATAGTCTCGTACCTAAGTCACATACGTTCGCCCCTTGCGGGAATCGAACCCGCGACCTTCGGCATTGGAAAGCGGCGACTTATCCACTGCGCCAGAGGCCACCCCAATTGCTATTTGTGCTCTTCTCTGCTTACTCCCTATTCTCTCCCCCCCCCCCCCTAATCATCGTCCCTCCCCCCCCTCTCTCTCCTACCATCAACCTCGTCTGTCACATTCTTCCACCCCTTTTGTTGTTGTTATTGTTGTTGTATGTGTGTGCGTGTGTATTTTGATTTCTTAATTTATGTTTTGCTTTCGGTTTATTTTTTGCAGTGTTGTAAAAGCTCTAGGAGCTATAGCAAGGAATGGCGCTGTACAAATGTTTATTCTTCTTCTTCTTCTTCTTCTTCTTCTTCTTCTTCTTCTTCTTCTTCTTCTTCTTCTTCTTCTTCTTATTATTATTATTATTATTATTATTATTATTATTATTATTATTATTATTATTATTATTATTATTATTATTATTATTATTTTATTATTATTATTATTATTACTATTATTATTAAGCTTGAAATATAACTCTAATGCACCTAAGAAGTTCATCATCATCATCATCATCATCATCATCATCATCATCATCATCATCATCATCATCATCATCATCATCATCATCGTCATCATCATCATCATCTTCTTCTTCTTCTTCTTCTTCTTCTTCTTCTTCTTCTTCTTCTTCTTCTTCTTCTTCTTCTTCTTCCTTCTCATCCTCCTTCTGGGCTTTCACCTCCTCCTCTTCCTTATCATCATCACCGTCATCGTAGCAGTCGTCAACAAGCTGTGTGCAGAAAGAAGGAGCTTTGAGTTAAATATAAATTACAGGTGCGATGGTGGGCGTGGAAGGTGGTCATTAAATATTTGTTGTTTATTAAGATTTTGTTGTTGTGATAATAATTTGTGGAGGATGAAACAAAAACACGAGAAAACAATAAGATTTTCCGAATATTAAGCACAATGGATTGGCTGGAGAGGAACAAGAACTTCAACAGCTGGTACAGAGGCTTGAAACCACCTCTAGAGCCTATGGAATGGAAATAAGTGCGGAGAAGACCTAAAAGATGACCAACAACATCAATGGCATCAACATGGACATCAACGTCCAAGGCCAATCCCTCAACACGGTGCAAAGCTTAACATATTTATGAGCCATTGTATCAGACAATGGGTCCCGACAGGAAGTCCTCTCCAAGATCGCACAAACAACTGCTGCCCTGACAAAACCATCAGTCTACATTCCAAGGTAAGGCTGATGCGCTCCCTTGTCATCTCCATTTTCCTTTGCGCTTGCGAAACATAGACCTTCACAGCAGATTTACAATGAAGAATACAAAGCATTGAGATGAGGTGTTACAGAAGACTTCTGGGCACTTCCTATACTCAGCACATCATCAACGATGAAGTCCGACAGACCATCACACAAGCCATTGGACAGCACTATAACATGGTGAAGAAACGGAAACTTCGATGGTATGGCGACGTCACCAGAGCATCAGACCTTGCAAAGACCATCCTGCAAGGTACGGTGCAAGGAGGCAAAAGAAGATGGAGACAGAAAAAGAGGTGGGAGGATAACATTTGGGAATGGACTGGCTTGACACTGAGCGCGGCCAAGATGGTTGCTGAGGACAGAGAAAGATAGAATACGCAGGTTAAACGATCATCTGTGGTGCTCCAGCGACCTTCGAGTTACGGGATAGGATAGGATTGGATAGGTAGGAATTCATGCCCACGTAATAGCAAAACACAATCGAAATATTGGTAGTCTTGTTGCTTGGAACTGTGTGTGTATATTCAGTCTGCTTTTACAAAAAATACATAGTTTCAACGATTCTTGCATGATTTTTGTTTGTTTGGTTGGTTTTCTCTTTTCGTTTTTTCGCATGGTTGATATTTAAACTCTATTTGCACTGACGTCTGATCAATCTATTATAATAAAAGATACATAGTTTTCACGATTCTTTGCTTGTACTCAGAATAATGTGAGTTGGATTAAGTATTCCGCCGTAATTTAGTCACATTCCTTCGTCGAGGACAAAAAGTCTTTGTTCGATAGGAATTTCTCTGGCATGTTTTTAAACTATGCATTATTTTATAATTTGTTAATATTCAGTTTGTTTCTTCTCTATGTTTCAGACTTCAGTGACATACGTTTCGACGTACATTCTGGTATCTCTGAGTTTAGACAGATACGATGCTGTGGCTCGCCCCATGAACTTCTCCAGAAGTCGTAAGTATTACACTACCTACGTTCAAAGATTCTAATATAGAATAT
>CM072512.1:17574096-17644096 GCA_036898135.1 Oncomelania hupensis | reverse complement strand
CTGGCTGACAGCCAGGAAACTTCAACCTAACGTTGACAAGACCGAAGCCATACTCATTGGAACCAAACATAAGCTATCTTCCGAGCTTCCGTAGCTACTGATTCAATTGTTCTTGGACATAGCACAATCCTCCTTTCTCCTTCCGTCAAAAATCTTTCAATAACTTTCACAACTTCATTCAGAAAACCTGTCAGTCATGTTTCTTTCATCCTCGCCGTATTGGTCTTATTCGTAGCACCTTACCACTGATGCCACAACAAAGCTATTTTACAGCTCTCATCTTTTCACGACTGGACTACTGCAACTTACTTCTTTCTGGTTAACCTGCATTATCCATCCACCTCCCTCAAAGCTTTTAAAATTCTTCAGCTCGCCTGATCTTGAAAAAAAAAGGTCTGATCATATCACCTCACTGCTTTCCTCCCATCACTAGCTGCCTGTCTCACACAGAATACTCTACAAAGTTAACTTTATCTGCTTCCAATGCATCTACAATTCTGCTTCTTCTTACCTTTGAGACAGCGTCCATCTATCTGTACGCATCATCTCGCAACATCCGCTCAGCTTCTGATCCTCTGGCTCTTCGAGTCCCTCGAACCAAACTTGTTTCTGCCGGATTCCGCGCTTTCTCTACCTTTGGACCATCTGTTTGGAATCAACTCCCACATTCTCTACGCAGCAAACCCTCAAGCTTCTCCTTCAAACAGAAGCTAAAAACTCTTCTCATCTTTTTTTGTGCTCATTAAACATGTGCCACAACAATCCTAGTTTTGTTTTAGTTTTTTTGGGATCGTAATGATTTTTTGGGGTATGTGAATGCCTGAGAATTGCAATTTGAATCGATTTTTTAATAGGAAAAAGCGCTATATAAATATCTTTATTATTCATTATTATTAAACTAGACTAACCTGATCCTGCATCTAGTGGAACACCAAAAGACCCTGATAAAAAAATTAAAAAAATAATAAAACAAATTAGTGGTGGGCTTACATATGTGTGTCAAGGTTTTCCAAATCCCAATTAATACAGTATATGACGTAAGTGAATATGTACAAATGTGCAAGGGACAGAACCCTAATATCCTAAAGTTTTACAGCAATTTTGTTCAAAACATGAGGACTCGGGCCAGTATACATATTAATTAAAACGGTGTATGCTATAATGACATTGAAGGTGTGTAGGGAGCTGATGGGGGCGGGGGAGGGGGACGGTGAGGTGGAGGGAGAAGAGAAACGAGTGTTTGTGCCTGTGTGTGTGTTTGTGTGTGTGTGTGTGTGTGTGTGTGTGTGTGTGTGTGTGTGGGTGTGGGTGTGTGTGTGTGTGTGTGTGTGTGTGTGTGTGTGTGTGAAGAGTGAAGTTGAAAATATATAGTGATTTTATGTATTATTCTATTTGTTTTAAAACTTTTTCTTTTATTATTTTCTTATTCGCTGAGATGCAGTGTGCTGTATGAATTATCCTTTGTGGGTAATCAAGATTTGTTGACTTGACTTGACTTTAAAATTATTCGTACAATTTTATTTTTCTGGCTTGTTTTTGATGACACCAGATTAAAGAGTTCTCAATACACGAATTTCGCCAAAGGCTACCTCAGGAGGTAAAGGGCAAAGGAACAACAGGATTGCAACGAGGCTATATAAGTAATGCACTGTCTGCTTGAAAAAAGGATTTTTGGAGCGATCTTGTATGCAGTGGTTGGTGTTTGCTGAATAAAGTTCAAAAACTGCATCCGACGACTCCTGACTTGTTGCTGAGTGAACATGCTGCGTGGATAAACGAATTCGAGTTAAACATATCAAGATTCAAGCATCGGGGCTGAATAATAGACTATTGGTAAATACGTGTAACAGTCGCAATATTTCGCGTTGGTCAACAGGCAGCTGGAATCTTTCGTCACTAGATTTTCAGCCAGCTTGTTTAAAAGCTTTCGTTCTTTTTCGTTCATATCTATCTTGTGTGGTTAGGAGCCTGCAACAAGTCTGGAATTAATGATCGACGTGGTTTTTGCAGGAATTGTGGCTTGTGGTTTGTTTGAAATCGCAATCGTCATCACGAGATTTTCGCTGAAGTCGTAGTGATTTATTTTCAAATAAGACACTGAACCTTATCAGTTACGTTCCGATTAACACATCTCAAGGTCTATGATCTGAGCTCATCACATTTCTGTGTAATATAAATAATGCTCTACCCTCGCATGTGCTCTGAAACGCATCGATTAAAATGAACAGTCAGTCAATGTGTGTATTGAAGTGGGTAAAAATTAAGACAGTACACGTACTGACTGGACATTTTAGTCATTACATGTATTGGCTAGTGGTCACATATAAAACACGAAATGACTGTTTATTGTTTGTTTGTTTGTTTGTTTTTAAAAGACAATACACGTATTGCCTGAATACACACATTGCCGGTAACATACTAGGGTAATGCTAGTAGTATAGACTCCGTTCACATTCCGATACAAGCACCCGTGATTCTTCTAATGTATGTCATTTCGGGTGAAGATGAAAGTGCATATCGCGAGGAGGTCGGGCGGCTGGTTGGCTGGTGCTCCGATAACACCCTTGAGCGCAATGTATCTAAAACAAAAGAAATGGTCATTGACTTTCGCAGGAATAAAAGCACAATCTCACCTCTTATGATTAACAGTGAATGCGTAGAACATGTTGACTCATTTAAATTTCTTGGAATGGTCATTTCCAGTAACCTGTCTTGGGACAATAACAGCATGTCCATTATTAGGAAGTATCAGCAGCGCCTCCACTTCTTGAGACAGCTCAAGAGGCTCGGACTTAACCAGACAATACTCGCGCAATTCTATCGCGCCGTGATTGAGAGTATCCTGTGCTTAAGTATCACAGTCTGATTTGGAGGCGCCACTTCGGGCGAGAAGTTTCAACTCGAAAGAATTGTGAAACGCGCGGCAAAAATCATAGGTTGCGATTTATTATCCCTATTATCCTTATACAGCACGCGTTTGGCAAGAAGGGCCAGCAACATCATTGGCGACCCATCCCATCCAGCCAACCATCATTCTGTTCGAGCTCCTCCCGTCAGGCAAACGCTTCAGAGCACTAAAAGTAAGAACTAGCCGGTTTAGACACAGCTTCTTCCCCGAGGCTGCCCTCTCAGTACCAGTGTCCTCAGTTATTCACAGAGCATGAGGTGTTATACTTAAACGTCAATTTATTATTTGCGATAATGTGTTAGTGGTGCAATTCTGATTCCTTAATGTATTATTTTTATCTCATTATGTTTTAATTTTTATACCCATGTGTTAGTGGTGCAATTCTGATTCCTTAATGTATTATTTTTATCTCATTATGTTTTAATTTTTATACCCATGTGGGTATGCGTGAGTATGCGTGGGCGTGTGGGGGTTGCGAGTGGGCGTGCGCCTGTGCTTTACTCCTTAAAATAACTTTCTCTATCAGAGTATTTTATTGTTTTAATCTCCAGCGGAAGGTTGTTTGTTGTTGCAGAGGGACTGAATGTTTTACCGCATCACCAAAACAAAATCCTATGTATTTTGAATTCATTGGGTAATAAAGTGTCTTGACTTGACTTGATAATTGTGTGAATTTTTGTGCTTGACAGTTATTCGTGACGCTTGTGGCGATCGTGACGTTTTTCCTGCCCGCTCTCATCATCGCTACCTGTTACGTCGCCATTATCCGAGTCATCTGGACCAAAGGTAGCTCAAGAGATTCTTCTGTGGAACGATCTGCCTTAAATGGTATGATTAGTTAATTCCTCCTCTTTCTTTTTTTATTTATTTATCTATTTAATCAATCTTATATAGCGCTTTTCCAATTCAAGAGCAGCTCAAGGCGCTGTTCAATAAGGATCTAACTCAAGCTGCCAGAGGCGCCCAACTCCAAACCTTTGGGCGCATAGTCTGACACTCAGACTGAGCACAATTCTGGAAGACCGCGGATGGGGAGAAGGGACCTAGTGCGTGCTGGGTGTATTTGTGTAGCCGGCACTCACCCGTCTGCGAACTTGTTTTTTCCAACCTAGTTCCAGTCATTCGCCGAAAAAGGCAATTCCCGAAGTCGAACGAAGCTCTCCGAGTCGAGCGAAGCTATCCGATGTTTTACGAACGAATGCTTGTAGTACTACGTGAAACCACAGGCTGGGAAGTCTCGTCTTTCGTAGGCCTCGATTACATACTAGATATACTACGTACGTATGTAGAAGGCCCACGAGTTTACAAAGACGAAAGAAAAGACTTCAGAGCCTGTGGTAAAACATCCGTGCATAAAAATAGCCGCCGTTGCTTCTGTTTGGATCTGCACAGCTTCATGATGTAAGTAAAGTCGAGATTCGCATTTTGAAGCAGTTAGTATTGTTATTATTTTATGATGATTAATATACTGACACAATTAGTAATAAAGAGTAAAATTAATACATGACACATAATGCACACATACAACGATAATTATTTCACATCTATATCAACAATAAAACCATGACACAATTTCTAAGCGCTATGGATACGTTGATGTCCCTTCAGCACAACAAGTCAAAGCAAGTTTATAATGGTCTACAAAAAAAGTGACATTTTTATTGCAAGCACCAAAAGCAATTATTTAACTATATCATAGCAATATTATTCTTTTTTTTAACTGATACAGTAATGTTGTTATTTGTATTTCAATGATATGTATTTTAATGAGAAATACGTATTACAAAAATGTTGCGTGGCAGGCGGAAATTTCCATAAATCATCTGAAAACTTTGGTAAATCGATTAAAAAAAAAAACACAAAAAAACAGTAACACCATCTGAATATTTCGGGCTACACCCAACTTCAGCAAAAACAAACAAAACGTCACTGACCATATTTACACCATTGAGCACGCACAGCAGCACACAATTCTTTTCTTTTTTTTTAAAGAAAAAAAAGAGAGGAATAATAATAATAATAATAATAATAATAATAATAATAATAATAATAATAATAATAATAATAATGATAATAATAATAATAACAAACAAAACAAAATAAATTAAAGATTTTACTAAATATACTACTACTACTTCTACTACTACTAGCGAAGTTGTGGTCTTTATTTTGTGGTCCTGATTCGGCTCTTTGCAATCCGCTGGATCCTGTAAGCAATGATTTGAATGAATAACTAACTATTAATTTAACTCTGATCTCGAGCTAAAAAAAAAAAAAAAAAGATTTCGCTTAGCCTACTCCGTACTCGTCCTTCTCCGGAAATGTAAAGATTCGAGTATTGTAAAGTATAGGCCTAAATATTATTAATTAGAATATATATAGTTTATACATTTATTTACGTGTAAAACATACAGGTCTAATAATTATATTCAGCTAGTGAGCTTCTTCACTGCGCGGAGACAGACTTACAATATATATTGTAGATTAAGCCTATGTATACTGTATAACAGTGTCTACTTGGTTCTAGGCAGGAAATGGGGAATGCAATTTTTTATCCTACTGCTGAGAACTAACAAAATGCTAATCAAGGAATGCAACTATTAAATATGGTCGATAATAATTATGCTCATCTTAACAAGTATACCGTTGTGAAATGCTAATCTGTGTAAATCGAAGAGAATTAGAAGCAACAGCGATCATTTTTAATGTTTAACTAGTCGTAGTCATGCAAGCATCATTTCGCAACACATCGGAGAGCTTCGTTCGACTTCGGTGATTGCCTTTTTCGGCGAATGACTGGAACTAGGTTGGAAAAAACAAGTTTGCCACCCGTCTAGGACATGAGCGTCAGGATCTTTAAAGTTCGTGCCCTCTCTCTATTATTACCTTTTTCTGGAGTGTGTTTAGTTTACTATTTTTCTCTTCTTCCTCCTATCCTATCCTATCCTATCCCGTAACTCGAAGGTCGTTGGGACATCACAGATGATCGTTTAACCAGCTTACTCCATCTTTCTCTGTCCTCAGCTACCCTCATGGCTTCGCTCAGTGTCAAGCCCGTCTATTCTGAAATGTCCTCCCACTTCTTTTAATGTCTCCCTCTTCATTTGCCTCCTTGCACCTGCCCTGTAGGATGGTCTTTGCAATGCCTAATGTTCTGGTAACGTGGCATTACCATCGGAGTTTCCGTTTCTTCACCATTGTGAGCATGTCATCGTGTTGTCCAATGGCTTGTGCGATGGTCTGTCGGACTTAGTCGTTGGTGATGTGCTGGGTATAGGAAATGCCCAGAAGTCTTTTGTAGTACCTCATCTCCATGCTTTTTAATCTTCGTAGTAGGTCTGCTGTGATGGTTCATGTTTCGCAAGCTTATAGGAAGATGGAAATGACAAGGGAGCGCAGCAGCCTTACCTTGGAGTGTAGACTGATGGTCCTGTCTTTCCAAATGGGCTTCAACCTTGTTAGGGCAGCAGTTGTGTGTGTGATCCTGGAGAGGACTTCCTGTCAGGCCCATTGTCCGATAGAATGGCTCCTAAATATTTGAAGCTATGCACCGTGTTGAGGGATTGGCCTTGGACTTTGATGTCCGTGTTGATATCCTCCCCCCACCTTCGCCATAGGTGGTGTTGGTCATCATTTTGGTCTTCTCTGGACTTATTTCTATTCAAAAGTCTCTGGACGTGGTGTCAAGCCTCTGTACCAACTGTTCAAGTTCTTGTTCCTCTCCAGCCAATCCATCAATGTCATCCGCAAAACGGAAGTTGGAGATTGCTCTACCCCCTATGCTGACGAAGCCTTTATGATCTGCAAGAGCATCTGACATGATGCGCTGCAGGAAGATGTTAAAGAACGTTGGAGAGAGTAGGCATCCTTGACGCACGCCAGTTGTTGTTCTGAACCAGCTTCCGATCGTGCTGTTGTGGAGGACTGCACTGGTAGCCTTGTCATATAGACTTTTGATGACATCAATAATGTTACGGCTGATGTTGTACACTCTCATGGTTGCCCACAGACTGAGTGCATGCCAGACTCGGTCAAACACTTTCTTGGAGTCAACAACCACATGATATAGATGTTGTTGGTGATGTAGGTATTTCTCGCAGATTATTCTGAGGTTGAAAATCTGCTCAGTGGTACTTCGTCATGTTCTGAATCCTGCTTGTTTTTCAGCTATGATTTGCTCAGCTTGGGGTTTCAACCTGTTGAATATTCCTTTTAGGAGGACTTTGCTGGGATGGCTGAGGCTAAGATGCGGTTATTTGTACACTCCTGAAGGTTACCCTTTTTGGGAAGAGTGATGACAAGCGACTGTGTCCATGAAGAAGGCAACTCCCCACTCTGCCAGATCTTGTTACAGATAATGATGAGGGCGTCAATCATCGCTTTTCCTCCTGCTTGAAGCAATTATGCGTGTATGTTGTCCACCCCCGTTGACTTTACCTTCTTTAGCGATTGCTCTGCTGCCTTAACTTCTTTTCTGAGAATTGGGAGGATTTCTTCGTCTTCTCTGTTTTGGGGACATGCTAGAACTGATGGGTCTCCGTTTGGTGTGTGGTTGTAAAGGTCAGAGCAGTACTCTGTCCATCTATCCAAGACTTCTTATTCTTCTGTAAGGCATATGCCAGACTTGCTTTACATCGTGGCGACCTTGGGGTGTTTAACACTTGTGAGCCGCTTCACAGTCTGATAGGCCTTCTTGTTTTTGTTCTTGTTCAGACTATTCTCTATTTCCAGCAGGACAGCCTGCAGATGTTAATAGAAGTCCTTGACATCGCTGTCTTCTTTGTCTGATGTTGGGACGGACGCCTGGATGATAATGGTGTGGAAATGGGCTGCTTTCAGACGGATGGCAATGAGTCTACTGAAGACTGCGCGGCAACCCATCACAGTGGCCAGATGGACGCGTACCAGAACTGGGGAGACACATGTGAACCCCAATTCAACTACGAGACAAGACAAATGACAAGAGCCTGAGACTCTTGAAGTTTGCCAGATACAACAATCTGATACTGCCTGATATTGGCAAACACGCTTAGTACCCCCAAAAAATCCAGACCTGGATCGACTACATCATCGTCAAGAAATTTTTCAAGTCAAGCGTCAACATTGGCAAGACATACACTTATCCAGGAGCAGACATAGAAAGTGCCCACGATCTCGTAATGATGTCTCTTTCCGGTTCCATTTAAAGAGAGTAAAGAAAGCAAAGTTCATCAGGCTGAAGTTCGACCTAAAAAAAAAGCAAGACTTGGAGATGGCAGAAATATTTAAAGCCATAATTGGAGGGAAATTTGCACCACTTTTCTTTTGTTTAGGTTGATAAAGTAGACCGTAACAACCACCATAAACTCAGCTGTGACAGATGCCGCCATTGAGATCCTTGGCAAGCACAGCCCAAAGAAGAAACCTTGGATCACGTCTGAACTTTTGAATTTGTTATATCTAACAATGATTAATTAATACAATGGTATGATTTTAAAAAAGGACAAGACCCGGCTCCTCCTTTTTGCAGAATTAAAATATTGTCAGTAAAATAATGTAGAAACTAATGCAAAGTTAATTCTGTAAAATAGTTAGATACAAAAAGAGATGATTGACGCCCTCACCATTACCTGTTACAAGATCTGACAGAGTGGGGAGTGGCCTTCATTATGAACCCAGTCGCTAGACATCACTCTTCCCAGAAAAGGTAACCTTGGGTAGTGTCAAAACTACCGCACCATCAGTCTCTTCAGCCATCCACGCAAATTTCTCCTTTAAAATAATATTCAACACATTGAAACCCCAAGCTGAACAAGTCATAGCTGGAGAATACTCAGGATTTAGGGCAGGGCGAATTACAACTGAGCAGATTTTTAATTGTTACAAATACTTTTAGCACCAACAACATCTAGATCATGTGTTTGTAGACTTCAAGAAAGCGTTTTACCGAGTCTGTTATACAGTTCTGTGGGCAACCATGAGAGTGTACAACATCAGCCCCAACATTATTAAAGTCATCAAAAGCCTGTATGACCAGCTACCAGTGCAGTCCCTTACAACAGTGTCATGGGGAACTGGTTCACAACAACCACCGGCGTGCGTCATGGATACCTACTCTCTCCAACACTCTTCAACGGCTTTCTAGAGCGCATCATGTCAGATGCCCTTGCAGATAACGACAGTCAGCATATGGGGTAGAGCATCCTCTGTTTAGCGGATGACACTGATAGATTACCTGGAAGAAACAATAGCTTGAACAGCTGATACAGAGGCTTAACACCACCTCCAGAGCTTATGGAATAGAAATAAGTGCAGAGAAGACTAAACTGATGACCAACAAAACCAATGTCACCAACACGGACATCAAAGTCCAAGGTCAATCCCTCAACACGGTGCACTGCTTCAAATATTAAGGACCAGTTGGGAAGATAGGGGGAGGGGATGGAGTGGGCACTTCGACTCAACCAAAGCTTTTTAGTTTTGAGGTTAGAGTCAGCCAGGCTAGCTATAAATAGCTTCGCCGATGCTCCTTTCCTTTTCTTTCACTGGAAGGGAGGGTGCAGGCAAGCTATAAATAGCCCGCAGCCAGCAAAATGTGGAGGCACTAAACAGTGCTGCTCACATAGGCATTGAGCTGGTGTGTGGGCGATGGGGGGGGGGGGTGGAGGGGGCGAGGAGGGTGGAGGGAATCCGAACAAGCCAAATGCCGGTCCGTTGGAACCACTAAACTGATTTTGACCAAACTTCACAGAAACATTACCTAGGTTAGTGACCTGCCTTCTGTGCCACCCGATTTGTTCTATCTCATAGGTCAATGCCACAGTTATTTTGTTGCTATCTCAAACACGACTGAAACGATTTGGTTGAATTTCGGTATACGGGTACTCCAAGTTACGGTCCATCCTTCAGTATCAGTTTGGTGGTCAGTCAATCGGTCAGTCGGCCGGTCCGTCACTTCGAATTTCAATTTTTTTGTATTTAAAGCACACTTTTTTTCTATTATGTCAAAAATAACTTAACCAAAGTTCATCATTTTCACTTTGCGGAAACTTTTACTACTGCTAGGCATGTTATAAACATCATTCGTCTTTGTACTTTCTCAAAGGTCACGGCCATTTTGCTTCCTATCCTATCCTATCCTATCCCGTTACTCGGAGGTCGTAGGGACACTACAGATGATCGTTTAACCAGCGTACTCCATCTTTCCCTGTCCTCAGCAACCCTGATGGTATCGCTCAGTGTCAAACCAATCCATTCTCGAATGTTGTCCTTCCACCTCTTTTTCGGTATCCCTCTTCTTCTACATCTTTGCACTGTGCCTTGCAGGATGGTCTTTGCAAGGCCTGATGATCTGGTGACGTGGTCATACCATCGGAGTTTCTGTTTTTTTCCCACTGCGAGCAGGTCATCGTGTTGTCCAATGGCTTGTGTGATGGTCTTGTCAGACTTCGTCGTTGGTGATATGCTGGGTATAGGAAATGCCCAGAAGTCTTCTGCAGCACCTCATCTCCATGCTTTGTATTCTTCGTCATTTTGCTTCACCATTTTAGAAACACGTTCTGCGGTGTATGGAAAAATTGGTGGATTCGATTGTGATAATGTTTGGTTTGCAGGTTCTTCAGATCGTAGCCCATCATTCCATATTTTCCTTTGGTATCGTCTGAATAAAGCCGAGTAACACCACCACCAAAAAAATTAACAGTACACTTTTGAAAATGTGTACGTTTCGGCTATGTGTGTGATTGTCTCGAAATACATTTGAATGGCTTGCCATCATGTTTAAAATGTGTTTTTCATCTGGAGTGTGCTCAACTTACTCTTGTCCTCCTCTTTGTCTTTCCACTCATATTTTCATGTTCACCACCTCTAGCTAGCTCCATTCTCATTCTTCTCCCCGTACCGCCGTGTTCTCTTTTGCGCTTTTTCTTTTTTGTTAGATATAGATATATCCATTTTAAAAAAAGTCATTCTCCTTCTCTTTCCTCTCATATTTTCTATGTTAATTATCTTTAATTACCTCATTCGCCTCCGTATAATCTCATTTTCTATTCTTCTTCTGTTTTTATTTTCCTTCTCTCTTCGGTTGTGTGTCCAATCTACTCTTTTCCTCTTATGTCTCTTTTTAACTCACGTTTTCATTTTCATCATTCTCTTCCTGATATTTACTCTTTCTCTTATTCTTGTTCTTCTTGTTCTTGTCCTTGTTCTTCTTGTTCTTGTTCTTCTTGTTCTTGTTCTTGTTTTTGTTCTTCTTGTTCTTGTTTTTGTTCTTCTTGTTCTTCTTCTTGTTCTTGTTCTTCTTTTTCTTCTTCTTCTTCTTGTTCTTGATCTTGTTCTTGTTCTTCTTCTTGTTCTTCTTCTTGTTCTTGTTCTTCTTCTTCTTCTTTCCACGTTAAAACGCGTTTAACTGTGCTCAATTTACTCTTCACCATAGTGTGTGCCTTTACAATGCTGCCTCAAGTTAATTTAATCTGATTAATAAAACTGATACAACAACAACAACAACTCCTTCCAACTCAAAGATGGCGATGATTATCAATGATCCAGAAGTCTGCAAATGGCGGCTGATATGTTTCTCACGAGAGTCGACTTTCCGCAATAACTCTTTAAATAAGACCGTTTTTCAAGGGTTATGTATACGTCTTGGTCAGCCTACGTTCAGCCTGCACTCGTTCAGTCCTTGTATATACGTATAAGCTACAAATTGCAGCCTTTTCAATGAATTTTTTATCGACTGTTAAAACAAAAGTTGGATGAGGTATAGGATATTGTATAAGGTATTTCACTTTCTCTTTTTATCTTTTTTATTACATTTTTTTCAATCACAGGTAATAATGGTACTAATGGCGACAGACAGTGGTCTTCGGGCGTTGAAGCCGGACAGCGGCACGATACTGGACGCAGCATCATCCCCCAAGCCAAGATCAGGACCATCAAGATGACTCTCATCATCGTCATAGGTAACAAAACAGCCACATGGGATAGAATTCCATAGTAACATTAAAAGAAAATAACCTAAACATTAAAAAAACAACAACGTAGGTTTATGTTTCATATTAATTCAATAAATTTATTTATAATCATTTAACTTATTAAACGATATGAGACTTTAAAAGAAAAAAAAAAGAAGTAGAACAGGAAGTCCTTTTAACCATTTCGCGCACAATGATTAAAATTATAACTAGTTTCCTATTTGATTACACGATATAATAGATGCAATTTTAATAATTTGTTCAAAAATGGACAGTGTAATAACAGATGTTCTACAATCTAGGCGTTTGAACATACACAATTGACATCTTTAAATTTTTTTTTCCATGAATGTAATTTTAACTTGTATATAATTGTTATTAAATATTTAGAGCTAGACAAAATAGCATATTGGGTAAATGTTTAATACAATATTTTTCTATTATTGATATCAATTCAAAGTAAGAGACAAGTGACAGTATTTGTATTAGGAGATGCAGAAGGAAATTGTTGCTATGAAATGCTTCGGACATGACTTTACTACAACTCTTCATAAAACGACGCAAAAGAAGAATGCTGCAGTTAACGGGATATTCCACACGTTAATACTTTAGGTTTTGTTCTCTCTCTACACTTTGACCGGATATTTGTACTGCAAAATGCGATAAACGAAACTTGTTTCATGTCCATTGCGGCGTATAGCTGTTAGTAGCCTATCAGATGAGAGCGAGGCGTGACAAAGCCACAAACGGTATCCAGGGATAAGGTTGGAAAAAAAAAACCCGCAATGTCAATAAACTCATCTCTGTCGTAAACGCGGCACTTACTGAGAAAAGCAGCCTTCGGAACATTACTGAGCAACGTACAATTAACGGATCTCACGGGGGCTTCACAGTAACTGTTAACTGTCGCAGATATATCCAACAAATAGACAAGCTCGATTATCAAGAGCACTATCCATGGGAGTTTGTCTATGTTCTCCCAGACCTATAATCCCTTCCCTCCGACCTAAGATGTATGTTCTTTCAGTTCTACATTACTTAAAGTCTATGTTCCCACAGGTGTATATTCCCCTAGTTCTTTGTGCCCCAGGTCTAAATTCTCCCAGGTTTTCGTGCTCTCCCCTCCTCTCCCTTCTCACCATCCTTCCCACAAGTCTCTATTTTCTCAGGTCTATGTTGCTCCAGATCTAACTCTACTAGGTTTATGTTCTTTTAGGTGGTCTGTATTCTTCAAGGCCTTTGTTCCCCATGTTTATAGTCTCTCAGGTCTTTTTACTCCGATCTATGTTCCTTCAGGTAATAATAATAATAATAATAATAATAATAATAATAATAATAATAATAATAATAATAATAATAATAGTACTAACATTTGTATCCCGCCAAATCTAGACAAAAATAGTCTACCCTGGGCGCATACCAATACTCTAGCAACATGAACACACACACACACATTCATATATTTTTAACATGAACGAACATAAAATTCAATTCAATTCAATTAATTTATTTAAAGTCTGTTCACAAATTGTGTGATTTTAGACTATAAAACTATTAAAAAAAACAAAATAATATAAATGATATGGTGAAAAAATAAAATACTAATAAATAAATTACATTACATGGTTATTGCGTTAGGTCCAAAATAAATAAACAAATCATAAATAATAATTATAAAAAAGAAAACAAAATTCAAGTAAAAGAATAAAGCAGCAACAACAAACCCATAAGAACTTATACTGATTAAACAAACATTGAAACACTATCATCTGAACATCTAAAATACATCGAATAACATAATTATAACACTTTTTCTATCTGTGTACACAATATAATAGATGCGATTGTCAGCATCAATTCATTATCAGCTAATATTTTGTTTAACATCATTATACTGTGTGATAACAGTATTAATATTATTTTCTATAAATAATTTGTTCAGACATGGGCAATGTAATATCAAATGTTCTACAGTCAGAGCATGCATTTGAGCATACACATTTAACATCTTTAGAAAATTTAGTTTTCCATGAATTTAATTTTAACTTGTAGACACATTTTTGTCAAGTATCTGGAGCTAGACAAAATATTATTGTGTGTACATTTTAAAGAAAATAATTGTCTACTATTGTTATCAAACATTGAACATAAAATATCAGGGAAGAGAAGGGGCAAATGACACTTAACATTCAGTGGGCGGTCAAACTGACGGATAGAGATGAGTGTTGAGAGCAGATTTGAAGGTAGAGAGTGTAGGCTTGCTGCGATGACAGAGGGGCAATTTATTCCAGGTTCTTGGTCTGTGTTCCCTAAAATATTTTCGTGATCGTACAGTTACTGGTGTTTAAAAAAGTAATATGTCGCTACTATTTACACACATATACACACGCACACCCTCACACACACACGCACATTTGTAGAAACGACGTTGTGATGACTGTGGTGAAAAAAACAACATTATTTTGACACACTTTCCATTTCTTTGACATTATTTTGACATGTTCATTTTTTTGGAAGCTATCCCAAACCCTAACCCTAACCCCTACCCTAACCCTAACCCTTAACCTAACCCTAAAACAGCTGTAACTCTACGGAGCACTATTTTGACGTCAAAATAACGGGGCCGTAAAAAAAAAAAGTCAAAAGAAACCATGTATAGTTTTATGTGTGTGTCAGAGTAACGTCGTTTCTACATGCCCACGCTCACACACACACACACACACACTTACACAAACACACACACACACACACACAGAGAGAGCCGAGGTTACACAGTATTATCATGACTTTCCCGAAACGCCACATACGTTGTGCTGACAATGGGTCATATTTCGTCCCCATTTTTAAGTACTTTGAAGTGTTCGAACCCTAACCCTAACCCAAACCCTAACCCTAACGGATCATTGTTCTGACGTCAAAACATGTAGGCCTGTCAATACAAGTTATGTAGATGTTCACTGATTTGTCCAGATAACACTGTGTAAGTGTGCCCACACAATACTCACACATTAGACCTTTGGAAAACTGTTACGACTTTGACGCGCACGATAATTCCGAACATTTTGTTTTGCAAAGTTTACCTTTTTGATTTGATTCTGCGCTGCTGCTAGAGAAAGCTTTGTATATTGTTTTCGTGGGTCGATATTGTTGAAGCAGCGTTGAGGACTTTCTGGAATAATTTATTTATTAACGATCGAAAGTTAAAGATCTTTCTGGCGATAGCTTGTCGAATCCTGTAAAGTCGTAAACATTGTGTGATGTAAGTCAGTTCGTAGTCCTGGTGTCGAGTCCTATTTCGATTGGGTGTTATTGCGTCCTTCTGGAGTGTTTTAAGCTATTCTACATTATTGAGAGGCTATATAAGTAATGCACTGTCTGATTGCAAAGGGGTGATTTTCGGAAAGTGATCTTGTATGCAGTTGTTGATGTTTGCTGAATAAAATTGGAAAATCTTTTACGAATACTCCTACCTTGTTGCTGAGTGAACGGGCTGCGTGGATAAGCGAATTCGAGTTACACACGATTTAAGCAGCTGAACATTTGGGTTGTCCCTTTATTCGTCCCTCGCTATTAGCTAATTCTTGGACTCGTGTGTCGCTTTTATGAAGAGCTGACCGAAGCGCTGATGCGAAAACAATGGCGCTTTCAGAACCTCAAATAAAGGGCCCCTGGTAACTGTTAACAGACGATATAAATCCCTCTCAATATAACGTGACCCAGAGAATGACGCTATTTGTCGCCCCTTAACACTGAACTACTATACCTACGTATGGAATGCCAACTGTCTCAGTTGTCTGGATGGTACGCGCAGAAAGCAGGATCTATGAGTAATCCAATCCGCACAAGCCGCAAACTTGCTGCTTGATGCGCACCACCTAACGCCCCAGACAAATGAGCTACCACGAACGACCGAAAAGGAATGGGAGATAATGCTTGTTTGAGATGTTTATGTATTTGGCACTCGTCTCTGTCGAGGACATTAGAGTCAAGATATTTTAATTATTGTTCGTGCGATAGAAGGTCCTAGATTTATGCTGCTCTATGATGACAAAGCATATGATTGAAATGATTGACATTGTCTGATGGCGTCCTGAAAGAAGTATTTAATAACCTGGAGAGGAGAAAGGTCAGTTTTTTGAGGCGGTAAACATCACGCTCCCTTACGACCACAAGAATATGGGACTACCTTTACCTTACCTTTTTTACAATATAAATAGATCCTATCCTACCCCAGACACCAAAGACTCCCTTTTTGAACCCGCGCGGTTCATTCAGAAAAATGGTCAAACTCGTCTATGGCATGAGTATACCGTTAAGCAGGAAAATCACTTCCGATCAAAACAAAAATGAAAAATTCAAACTTTCTATCAAAACAGCAATGAAAAATTCAAACTTTAACAGTTGGTTTAGTGCAACGGACGCCTACGTTTTAATTATTTAATGTAATAACAATGCGAATTTTAAGGGCAAAAAGTAAACAAAGCCTTCGAATGGGGACCTTTTAACCAGCAGTTGTTTTTATTAGTCTTGGATTACATGTACTGACCCCAAGTCGCTGATCATAGTCGCAGCGCGTATGTGGCGACCATGAGAACCTGCTTTTCTCTCCTTTTAATCGGGCACATAGCTTAAAAACCACCCTATCCTATCCTATCCTATCGCGTAACTCGGAGGTCGTAGGGGCACCGCAGATGAACCAGCGTACACCATCTTTCCCTGTCCTCAGCAACCCTGATTGTTTCGCTCAGTGTCAAACCAGTCCATTCTCGAATATTGTCCTCCCACCTCTTTTTCGGTCTCCCTCTTCTTCTACCTCCTTGCACTGTGCTTCGCAGGATGGTCTTTGCAAGACCTGATGATCTGGTGACGTGGCCATACCATCGAAGTTTCCGTTTTTTCACCACAATGTTCCGAATTCATCGCACTTAAAACTGTGGCCTAATTTTTGTTGTGTATTTCAGTCTTTGTCATGTGCTGGAGTCCTTTCTTCGTTTACAACTTGCTGGAGTTGTACGGCCTGATTAAACAGAACGACCCCCTCTCTACCTTCATCAACAGCGCTGCGCCGCTCAATTCAGCAGCCAACCCCATAATCTACGGCATCTTCAGCACCAGAATCTGCAGAAACCTCAGGTAGATGTAATTGATAATTTAAAGCTATCTAGGAAGCAGGGGACGCAAAACATATCATTCTCCCATCGAACGAAACAAAACCAATTAACCTCGTTCTTAATTTACAATCGGTGGACGTATAATTACGAAAGTGCGTCTTTCGAGATCATAAGTGCGCAAATACTTATAGAATGTTAAATTCTCTCTAAGAGACATTAGCCATTTGCGTATTTTATTCATACATGTGTGTGTGTGTGTGTGTGTGTGTACTTGTTTACACAGTGTTATTTGGACAAACCAGTGAACATCTACATAACTTGTTTTGACAGACCTACTTGTTTTGACGTCAAACCACTGATGCGTTAGGGTTAGGGCTGTGTTACGGTTAGGGTTAGGGTTAGTGTTAGAACACTTAAAAGTATTTACAAAGGGGGGCGTAATTTGACCCATTGTCGTTTCAGGAAAATCATAATAACACTGTGAAAACAAGTGTGTGTGAGAGTATGTTTGCGTGCGTGCTTGTGTGTGTGATATCCAGGGGTGGTCTAGTAGCACAGTTGATAGTAAGCTGGTTTCCTATGCCGAAGGTCGCGGGTTCAAATCCCGCGTGCCCAGAACTTTTGTGACATTGGTACCAGACTTTTCAGGACACCGAGGGTTTTCTCCGGGTATTCCGGTTTGCTCCCTCCTTTCAACAATGGTATTGGTTGCAATCTAACATTTCAAAAGTAAATTTCCTCTAATAGCGACTTTCCTATACACCACACCTTTTGACTTTGAGTGATGAAATTATGTGTTTGTTGTTTATGCAAAAGTACCTGTAATATGTGAGCGTTTATGCCGGTTACAGATCGCCGTGCTTTGAGTCTTTTAGAATTAAGGCGCGTATAGCTTCTATTATTATTATTATTATTATTATTATTATTATTATTATTATTATTATTATTATTATGACTTTGAGTGATGAAATTATGTGTTTGTTGTTTATGTAAAAGTACCTGTAATATGTGAGCGTTTATGCCGGTTACAGATCGCCGTGCTTTGAGTCTTTTAGAATTAAGGCGCGTATAGCTTCTATTATTATTATTATTATTATTATTATTATTATTATTATTATTATTATTATTATTATTATTATTATTATTATTATTATTGTTGTTGTTGTTGTTTGCGAACATTGAATCTAAATTTCGCGTGTTATAGTAATAAATGGCTTATTCCTCATAAGAAGAGTAAAAGTTGACTTCAGGATCTTAATAACAATTGATAAATAAAGAGTTTAAAAATATTTTGTCGTTGTAAGAAAGATTTATTGATGTAACTGTAGATTATAGTCACACGACACCGAAGCGTATTGGCGACTACTGGTCACATTATTCTGACACCAGAGAACCAGTTGATGGTAAGGGGAAAATAATATGGTCACACATTGGCCAATCCGGGATTCGAACCAGGTACCTTTCGGTTACTAGTAAGACGCTCTACCAACTGAGCTACCCGGCCCCTCCTGTAAAGAAGATACTTGATTAAAAAAACAAATACTTTCCTTCACTCGCTGAAAAAAGCCTTTCGTTGCAAGGTTGGGCAACATTAAAAAAAAATTATTTAGGATTTTCTTGACCACAACGAAAGGCTTCTCGGTCTTAGTGGGCATGGTTGCGTGCATGTGTAGCTTATAGAAATGGTCGGGTAAGTGAACTGCAAGTATTAGGTCACCGCTGGACCCTATAAACAATGATTAACTAACTAACTAACTTGCAAGATGTTTTAATCGGGTTTTTTGAGGGGTCTGGGGGAGTGATTGCAACAATCCTGATGACATGAAGAATGAATGAGAATTCCTGATGCGAGTGCGATGGAAAAACATTTCAAAAGACTGTTGTTGTGTTTTTTTTCTCCAGATGTTTTGGTTGACTTGATATTAACCGAGGTCTAGTCTGTACACGCACTTATTCCATTGCACGGATTTTTTTAAAAGATCCTGACGCTCGTGTCCTCTAGGGGTGAGCGCTGGCTACACAAATACACCCAGCAAGCTCTAGACCCCTTTACCACTCCCCACTCCCGTACTCGGTCGCCCAAGATTGTGCTCAGTTGCCGGAAAAGTTAGATGATGTTGAAGAATGCTGGCCGAATACTGGATGTTTTTTTCTAAAATAATGCTCTATTAACGCTGTTGGTCCTGATTTGGCCCGGAAGAGGCCGCTAGACCTAAAGCAATAACCATGTAATGTAATTATTAACGCTGGATGGATTTGGTTTAACGTTTCATGAATGTTAGATGGCGCTGATGTATGCTTCTGGAATACAAGAGTTTGTGTGGCTAAATGCTGGCTGAATGGCAAGATCGTGTTGGTGAATGCTGGCTGAATGGTAGAATAGACGATGTTGTTTTTTTTTGCGACATTTGGTGACCACGACATTTCCTTGCAGCTGTGTCCGTGTTTCAGGCGGCTGCCGCTGGTGGCCCGTCTACAGGACGCCTTCTGCGGCCAATGCGCGGCTCTACCGGGACTACCCAGCGCTAAGAGGCAGCGTGCCCCCCGCCAGCCCCGCTACTTCCAAGGAAAGGATGGCGGGGGCCGCGGAGGCTGCGCGAGCCTTGGGGGCGGGACATCCTTCAGCGACCACACCTTGTACGCACTCGACTCGGAGCGCGGTCGGTGTCCTCAGCAGCTGGCCGCTTCAGCCACTAGCACTGAGGTCAGCATCTGCCCCACGCCTTCTTCCGGATCAGGAAGACTCCTCTTTCTCCCCCGGGAAAGTTCCTCTTCCTCGTCCAGTTCATCTTCTGCATCATTCGCCACTCGCCGGCCCTCGGGATTGCCGGTGGTGCGTCGACAGCTGAGCGAGCAGGAAGAGCAGCTACTGAGAAAGGTGATGCAGAACCAGAGATCTAACAAGTCCAATGCTGGATCAGTGGCACCTCGCCGCTCCATAGAGCTGGAATCTGAAACGGTTCTTGCTGATGACGGCCCTGGCTTCGAAAAGGCTCTGTTTGCGCTTAATAATTCGTAGACAAAGCGCGCATGTAGTACTATACTTCAGCAGCACGTGGATCAGATTTTCCTCTCGACTTTCTCGGGACCAGATGATGGGGTAGGAATGCCATAAGGCTATTAATAAAATCTTACACCCGCTTCTAATTGCACTAGACTACCTCGCTTGTTGAGAACTACACGTGCGGGTAATCGAAACTAAGGTGGGACAAGAGGTCCATGATCGGGTCTGGGGTCAACAGAGGACTGTAAATTGACAGTATTTGAGAATACTCAAATTATTTGCTTATGCATTGACAGTGGCAGCCATCAGCGAAACTTCGAACGAGTGCCGTGTTTGCTCCATAGAGTCAACGAGTAGCTTTCAGACGATTTGTAAATGAACTTTCATTTGTGACAGCGAGTCTTATCAGTTCCTTTCTAACTTTTTCATACAAAAGACTGGAAATCACGCTGGCACCGACAGAGGGGAGATAAATCAGTTATCGCACCATTACCATTTTCTATCGCATGACGTACTGGTCCATTTTTGTTTCAAATTGTTAAATGTATTTAACTTGACAAATTTACTTTAAATGTAATCAAGATGCATTAAATTGGCTGTAGTTTTATAATATACTCCTTAGTTTAATAGCGACCGAAATCTACTGAACGAAATGTGTCTATTTTATATGTGATTGTAGGTTGTTTTGATTCAGCCTTTGTTTGACAAACAGCGTTAACAGAGGTCTCCCCCGAGGGGGTGCCGGGGGTTTCAGTATAAATAGTATCCCCACTTTCTGGAAATTTAGTGCTTTAAATTCCCACTGTCACTGTCTTTCTCCTTTGTTCTTTCTCATTCCTACTCTGTTCTATCAATCTACTATACTATCTTCTTCTTCGCTAGACCAGTCACCTACCTTTTTTCTTGAAAACTTTTCCGGGACAAAACTCCTCATTTGTGTGTGAGGTCTGTTGGATCAGCTTGGGAATATTGGATGCTTTCTGCCAAATGGTCACTGGGGCTTTCTATGATATTATTTGGCAATGTAGGCATTTTATATGTATGCGTTTTGTTGTTATTGTATAATGATGTTTGCATTCTATTTTGTTTTTGTAAACGGGGGTTCGATAAATTAGAGGATAGCCTCAGCGTCCCCTGCGTGGGATGTCTTTAATGTAAAGTGACCGGCTGGTAGATTGCCTTCAGTGTTACCACTAGGGTTGTTTCGGCAGATCTTTTATGCGGATCAGGGGCGAGTCCTCTTTCACTTCTCTGGTCCTGGTTTGGCTCGGAAGAGTCCGCTGGACCTAAAGCAATAACCATGTAATGTAATGTAACAGAGGTCTCTCAAATTAAAATTGAGCCATGACATTCCAGCATTCCCTCACTTGTCTGCAACCAGCATATGACACCTGCGCGGTACAAGTGGATATCGTCAACACTAGGAGCACAGGCGCATTAACCAAAGAAGAATGGATCCTCGGCAAGAATGTTGTGGATCCCGAATAGCGGACGGGTAGCGCAGTATATATATCAACGTATTACTGCGCTATCCGAGATCCACAACATTCTTGCCGATGGTCCCATTCTTCTTAGTTAGTGCGCCTGTGCTTGAAGAGAAAAAGAATCTAAACAGTTTATGTTTTGATCCGAACAATGATCCTGGTTGTACTAACCACAATTTAATTCTGTATTATTAGTGTTTGTATAGACGGTTGCATTTTGGAGAAAAAAAAAGATTCTCTGAACAAACAGTAGATTTTTTGTGTGAATAGGTACTGTACTTTGTGTGTCTTTTATAATTTTAAAGATGGACTTAAAAAAAAAATCTGAATAGTTTTTTGAAGTTACCAGGAAATAGTATTTTGTGCAGGTAAAATAATGATATGACTGATGTACACGTTGGTGTTTATAATTATATGACATAGTATTTGCCTATGGAGTTTTTGAGTTTCTTAGGTGTCTGGCTCCGGAAGTTATAATTCTATTCCACTGTGTATATGCGGAGAATCTTCGCAAAATTATGAACATCACGCCCAAAACTATGAATATGGAATCTATTATCATATTGCGTTTACTGATTCAATGTGAATGACTTTAGCTGACCAAATCTTTACGTTGATCAAACATATTGATTGTATTTGAGTGACTTGTTAATGCTTTCACTATTCATATCTACGGTTATAGGGTTGTTTGAAAGTAATGAATGTACGTGAATTGTGAGTGGTTCAATGTTTGATTATTCCATTGCGACTTTTCAATGTGTATAGGTGAATGCTTTAAATGGACAAGCCTTTTGGGGTTATTTCGTTTTCAATATACTTTTATGTGACTTGTAAGAAGTCAATGCGTTGACTGTTCTGTTTTGAATTTTTACTGTGATAAATGAACCCTGTGGAATCCTACACCCTCAAACGGTGATGCTATTACTTCCCCTGCTTATGTGCGCCATACCACCATGGTCGTTAGAAATGCGTGCATAGTCTACTGTATGTAAACTTGTTGTTTTGATGTTATACCTCCATCATCCGATTGTTGTCAATTTAAATTGTTTTATTGTTGTTAATTTTTTAATAAATGGGTATTTATTTGATGTCTTGTTTAATACTAATTCTTATAAAAGTAAAATGAAATGTTTCAACGCACACATACACACACCCACACACACACGCACACACACTCACACAAAATTGTTCTTTGTTTTTAATGCGACTGGACAGTAAGAGCAGACAGAACTAGTACAAAAGGAAGCAGTAACTATAAACATTCAGTTCGATCACGATCAATCAAATAATACGCATTAAATCGTGTTAGGCAAGTTACCATTCCAATCATATATTGGTGTCAAGTCTACAAAACAGTTATCACAGGAGTTTCATAAAATAGGCTCATTACCATAACTACTAATTGTTTATAAAGCCTACGTTCATACATTCCATATATATATTTTAGCTATATTTTGCCCAGTTAGATATGAATTTCATGCAAGCGTGTGTGGGTGCGATAAAAATACAACTGAAACTCTCATTTTAAATTCCAAAGAAGTTTACATTATGTATCATAATCATCATCGGACATGCAGATAATGAATACAAGTAAATAGAATGGCTTCCAGGCAAAAAGGAATAAACATTATTAAATTGTGTAGCGATTACAACAGCAGAAAATAGCAGCAAAACAATTCGTAAACTGTGTAGGAAAACGGTTCACCATATAGTCTAGTATACATTATTTTAATCTAGTGTAAATAACTGCAAAGTGGACATCCTGAAATGGAGCAATAGCAACACTACACTGGTTAAAACAAAGGTTGTGCAAAAATGTGAATCAGAAAACACTGGCTCCAAACAGCAAAAGATCAACTTTTCGCAATGATTCAGTAAACACAGCGTCCAAATAATGCCCCGACAAATACTTGACAAAATACTTTCTCGCCTGCGGTCACTCTTCAATATAACCCTGTTAATGTTCCGACGAACCAGCAATGCTCATCATCAGCATCATTGTCGGCGCTATCCCTCTCATTCTCCTCTTCATCATCATCGTCTTCACCTTCTTCTTCTTCATATAGTTGTAAAATGAGAAGAAGTAATCGTCTTTAGTAATTTTCTTTTCCTTTATTATGATTCATCAGCCTGTCATAGGGACAAAGAAGGGTGGTATTCAGGCAAAGCTTCATTAGCTCAGTTGAATTATAACAACAAAAAACAAAACAAAAAGCTTTTTAATATGCACGGCAATTGGGCAAGTCAGCTAAATAATCAAAACAAATATAACGCCAATGTATTTCATTTCAGACAGAGTCAGTAATGTTCAAATAAATCCATGGAGGGCGAAGACTCGCTCTCACTGCATGGCCATAAGTGAAATTGGTTTCTACAAGTCATCCATTGGATCAAATGCGCTGGAATCCGATTCAGTTGTGTCCCCTGGTTCAGCATGCGAGGAGTCCGAAGAGTAAGAAAACTCATCATCACTACTAAAGTCATCCTTCTCACTAGATGGCGTTTTTGAAGACCCTCTGCTGCAGCTGCTGCTGGAGCCCGCGCTGGAATACTCGCTCTTCTTCTGTGCCTTCTTTTCCTTCTGCTTTAGCCGTTTTAATCGTTTGTATTTCAGCTTTTTCTCGAAGATGTCCACCAATTTATCGTAGCCCAGCCTCCTGGCGCGTTCGATGACGGACAACGTGTCCATCTTAGGCAGAGGCGCTTCATCCTGTTCTGTAGTTTCGCGGTGCTGTTCTGCTTCACTAACCTGATTCTGATCTGGCGTTTCTTTCTGCTGGTGGTGGTACTGGTGATGGACTTGCTTCTGAAAGCTACTGCCCGAAAAGATGTCTGTCATAAAAGTCCCTTCTCTAGTTCTGGGTGTCGAAGTGGCCATTCTCTCAGCATCATGAGCCAGGAAAGTGTTATTGTCTGATTCTTTCTCTGTTCCTTGTTGTTGCCCTTCCTGCTGATGTTGTTGCTGATGCGGGTGCTCATCACCATCGTCTTGTACCGCGACGGAAGAAGGCGTTCTGAGGGTAATGGTGACAGCTGAAATTGCGTCCACCGCCAGCAACGCTTTCTCCTCGTTCGTGTCCTTTTCCTCTCGGTTCCCCTCCTCGTCTTCTCTTTCCTTCTCGCTCCCCCTTTCCATTTTCTCGTGTCCGTGCCTCTCGTCGTCTTCTTGTACCAAACAATGGTCGCTTTTCTCATCGCTGACCGCACCACTGCTTCCGAAGACGGATCCTTTACCTTCGGACATGAACCTGCACGAATCTGCCTGCTCGGGGTCGAATTCTGAAGATCGTCGTGGAACAATGTCTTGAATAACCGTGGTCGAGGTCACAGAACTTGGGGCTTGCAGAGGTTTCTTCAGCTCCACTGCCAGATACTATAAGGAAGAAAGAGGAAGACAGGTGAGTGTGGGGGTTGGTTACATTGATTTGCGCATCGTTCTAGGCATTCATAATTATATCCAAGTGAACGTAAAGTTGCATTTATTATTATCCAAACGATTTTACATTCGGGTCTAAATCGGAAGAATTTAAAGTGAATTTTTTTTGAACGCGCCGAGTTAATGTACAAAACATTCTTTCGAGCGGTATTTATCAGTACCGTATCTATGTAAACATCAACACAAAAGCTCGCTATTACGACATGCCAAAATCGGAGATCGTGATTGTGAATCTGTGAATCGATCGCGAACGCTGACTTTCAGATTTAAATTCTCCGCCCATACAAATGTGCCATGGATTAAATCTTTCACGACGTTATAAAGCAAAGCATCACGTATACATTCTGAAGTCATGTTGAGGACGAATTTACTTCAGCTTCTCCCAAAATGAGTTGTAATTGGCAGGCTAGTAGCGAGCAAGATGCATTTTATTTATTCATTTAATCACCGTTATATAGCGCTTTACCAGCTCAAGAGCCGCTCAAGGCGCTGGCCGATACAGGATCTAACAAAAGCCGCCCGAGGTGCCCACTTGCAACCTTTGGGCGCGTAGTCTGACGCATAGACGACTGCGCACTATCCTGGGCGACCGGTAATGGGGAAATGGGACCTAGTGCGTGCTGGGTGAATTTGTGTGGCCGGCACTCACTCGTCTAGGACACGAGCGTCTGGATCTTTAAAGTACATGCTATAGAATGCGTGTGTGCACAGACCCCGGTTTATAAAATCATCTGAATGAGTAAGATAAGATAAGATAAGTGCAATAAGAAAATGAAGAAGAAAATTCTTACAGTAGAGGAAAATCATCATCACATTCTCATTTCATCGAATTATTTTCGTTGCTAAGAGTATTACAATGACATTGCTCAGGTCGGTGATAACGTGACAGCATTTGTTTGTGAGGAAACAAAGCGTGAAAAGTGCCAAAATAGATTTTGTGCCTTATGACATACCCATCAGTGCAAATAATGATGTGTTTCACTCGTATTTATCCCGTGTGATCTAAAACAATAGTAAATTGATTCCTTTCGTTAGTAGCAGCATTTTGTCCTTTGTTCATTTAGATCTAGATGCCTGCACGATCCGCAAAACATGTTGCGGATGACAATGATGGATTGGCTGATGAGGAACAAGAACTTGAACAGCTGGCACAGACGCTTGACACCACCTCCAGGTCTTATGGAATGGAAATAAATGCAGAGAAGACCAAAATGATGACCAACAACACCAATGGGCATCAACACGGACATCAAAGTTCAAGGCCAATCCCTCAACACAGTGCATAGCTTCAAATATTTAGGAGCCATTGTATCAGACAATGGGTCCCGACAGGAAGTCCTCTCCAGGATCGCACAAACAACTGCTGCCCTGGCAAGGTTAAAGCCATTTGGAAAGACAGGACCATCAGCCTACATTCCAAGGTAAGACTGCTGCGCTCCCTTGTCATCTCCATATTCCTATACGCTTGCGAAACATGGACCCTCGCAGAAGATCTACAACGAAGAATACAAAGCACGGAGATGAGGTGCTACAGAAGACTTCTGGGCATTTCCTATACCCAGCACATCACCAACGACGAAGTCCGACAGACCATCACACAACCCATTGGACAACACGATGACCTGCTCACAGTGGTGAAGAAACGGAAACTCCGATAATATGGCCACGTCACCAGATCATCAGGTCTTGCAAAGACCATCCTGCAAGGCACAGTGCAAGGAGGTAGAAGAAGAGGGAGACCGAAAAAGAGGTGGGAGGACAACATTGGAGAATGGACTGGTTTGACACTGAGCGAAACAATCAGGGTTGCTGAGGACAGGGAAAGATGGTGTACGCTGGTTAAACGATCATCTGTGGTGCCCTACGACCTCCGAGTTACGAGATAGGATAGGATAGGCCTGCACGATGAGCAGTATTTCCATTTCACATCAACAGAAACTGCTGAACCGTATAGACGATCACAGCGTTCGTACCACAAATAAATATAGTTAAAGCTCAGTAGAATCTCTGCTTAATAGGTCAAGTAGTTTGTGCAGAACAGCTTTTTTGAATGTCAGTCTGCAAGGGATAACGTCAGATATGCGCTGATCGCATATCAAACTGCCGTTTTTCAACTCTGTATGCTCATTATCCGAGTCGATCTTGATATTTTCATATATGTGTGTGAATAAAAAAAACTAATTACGAAATATTATGACGATGGAAAGAACATAGATAAAGTAAGGCCAATGCGTGCTTACGAAACACAAATGGCAAAAAGGTTAGCACGTGTGTCCTCTGAATGTATCAACAATAACATGTGCATGTGAGCGTGAGGCTGATACAGATCGCCGCGTTTTGAATCTGTCACTCTCATTTTCGATGGGCACAGACCTGGTACTCTACAAAATATGTTTGCCAACCTTCAATTCAATCGGTCACAAAACAGCGCGAAAACCCTACTTTGATTACATTACATTACACGATTATTGCTTTAGGTCCAGCGGACTCTTCCGAGCCAAATCAGGACAGGACAACCCCTGATCCGCATAAAAGGTCTGCTGAAACAACCCTAGTGGTAAAACTGAAAGCTCTCCACCAGTCAGTCATTTTACAATAAAGACATCCCACGCAGGGGACGTTGAGGCTGTACTCTAATTTATCGAACCCCCGTTTACAAAAACAAAATAGAATACAAACATCATTATAAATTATCAACAAAACACATACATATAAAATGCCTACATTGCTAAATAATAACATCATAGGAAGCCCTAGTGACCATCTGGCAGAAAGTGTCCAATATTCCCAAGCTGATTTAACAGACCTCATACACAAATAAGGAGTCTTGTCCCGGAAGAGTTTTCAATTAAAAAAAAAAGGTAGGTTACTGGTCTAGCGAAGAAGAAGATAGTATAGCAGATTGATAGAACAGAGCAGGAATGAGAAAGAGCAAAGGAGGAAGACAGCGACAGTGGGAATTTAAAGCACTAAATTTCCAGACAGTGGGATACTATTTATACTGAAACCTCCGGCACCCCAACGGAGGTACCTACTTTGATTGAGTGGTCGCGCCTCTTGAAGGAAAAATATTAATTTTATTTTCAATGAGCATCTACCTACCACTGTATAACATGTGTGTACCAAGTTTCAGCTCAATTAGACCGTTAACACCGGAGCTCAACAAACAGGCACACAAACAGACAGTAAGATAGACAAGCAGACAAGTTGTTCGACATGTACTTACAAAGCATTCTTCTTTACCTTGCTGGTGGTTGTCGTTCTCAAGTCTTTATTTTCTTACCATTTGTGCAACTGTTTACTGTTATACTGCTTCCTTTCAAGTTTGACACCCTTCATTTCAGCAATTATGCTCAAACTTGGAAAGTAGCACGGCGTGACCTACGTTTTGGTGTGAATTTTATGTGACAGTCTTCTCGGGATCTTTGCTTTAAAATAAACCTAATTTCAGGAAATTCTATCGACTTTTATCTCAACGCACCCAATCTCCTTATACATTTAATAGCAGCTTGTGTCTTACTGGGAATCATTACCACTTTTTTCAAGAAAGTTCTGAGAAAGAGAGAGAGAGAAGAGAGAGAGAGAGAGAGAGAGAGAGGGAGAGAGAGAGAGAGAGAGAGAGAGGGGAAGGGGACATACACATGCGCAAGCATACAGAAACGCGCGCTCACATTAGATAGAACACACACATGCTTTCTCTCTCTCTCACTCTCTCTCTCTCTCTCTCTCTCTCTCTTTCGCTCGCTCTTTTTCTCAGTGACTATCCTATCCTATCCTGTCCTATCCCGTAACTCGGAGGTCGTATGGGCACCACAGGTGATCGTTTAATCAGCATACTCCATCTTTCTCTGTCCTCAGCAACCCGGATTGTTTCGCTCAGTGTCAAACCAGTCCATGCTCGAATGTTGTCCTCCCACCCCTTTTTCGGTCTCCCTCTTCCTCTACCTCCTTGCACTGTGCCTTGCAGGATGGTCTTTGCAAGACCTGATGATCTGGTGACGTGGCCATACCATCGGAGTTTCCGTTTCTTCACCACTGTGAGCAGGTCATCGTGTTGTCCAATAGCTTGTGTGATGGTCTGTCGGACTTCGTTGTTGATGATGTGTTGGGTATAGGGAATGCCCAGAAGTCTTCTGTAGCACCTCATCTCCATGCTTTGTATTCTTCGTTGGAGATCTGCTGTCAGGGTCCACGTTTCACAAGCGTATAGAAGGATGGAGATGACAAGGGAGCGCAGCAGCCTTACCTTGTTTCGCAAGAGTTCTCAGTGACACAAACCCCAATAACACCAATAACACACAAACGGGCTCTTTTGCTTCCTATCTCTCTGACTCATACTTCCATAGGAAACCACACAAACACTCTCTCTCTCTCACTCTCTCTCTCTCTCTCTCTCTCTCTCTCTCTCTCTCTCTCTCTCTCTCTCTCTCTCTCTCTCTCTCTCTCTCTCTCTCTCTCTCTCTCTCTCTCTCTCTGTCCGGTTGTCTTTCTCTCTTTCAGTATCTATATGTAATATAAACTTTACAGTGCTTATGGCAGTCATTTTTTTCCTTGCGCGTGAGATCAGCACACACCCACACCCACACACAAACACACACACACATACGTACGCACACACATAAACACACGCAACAAACACAGACTCGCGCCCTCTCTCTCTTTGCCCCTCCCTCCCTCTATGACAACACACCTGTTCCTTGCGGGTGAGGTCAGCACCCAGGTGAGCCAGGTATTCCGCAATCTCCAACTGACCGCTGTCCACGGCCACAAAGATCAGGTCCCGGTAGTCGTTCATCAGGGGACTCAGCTGTCCGAAAAACAAAGAATGCAAAGAAAGAAGTTTAGACTCTTAACAGTAAGAACATGCATGTCGTCTGCAAACCTTTTTCTTGTAAAACATCTGGACCCATGCTCCGGTGTACGTAATGGCGAAACAACGAATGTTAAGCGATAACATTGCAGCTCGTTCATGCAGTGGATCAAAGCCCGTGGGCGGCCTCGAGTGCAGAAACAACAACAACAACAACAACAACAACAACAACAACAAACATAACCCTGCGACACAGTTGGCTCAGCGGTGTACTCAAAACGTAAAACAATTGAAGCATTCAAGCATTGAATGTCAACTGATAACGTTGCAGGCTGTAGCCTACAGGCAGTGATTCGAAGTCCGTTGATGGCCTGGATTTAAAAATAAATAAATACATAAATAAATAAATAAATACGTGGCTCTGAGACACTGCGCCTCTAGGCCTTCCGATGAGAGTATAAACCGAGGTCCAGTCTGTGAACGCGCGCATTCCATTGCACGGACTTTAAATATCCTGACGCTCATGTTTCTGACGGTAAGTGCCAGCAAGCACTGGGTCCATGTTCTCCTATCCCCGGTCGCCCAGTGTTGTTGTGGGGGTCAGACAATGCGCCTAAAGGCTGCAAGTGTGCGCCTCGGGTAGCTTGAGTTAGATCCTGTTTGATCCGGCCAGCGCCTTGAGCAGCTGTTGAGCTGGAAGAATCAATTTAAAAATAAATAAATAAATAAAACAAATTTTAGACCTAGGTACATTCACCAGCTATTTCATATCATCTAAGCTTTTTCAAGGTAAAGCATACCAAATTTGTTCTCACTAGTCAAGGTATGAAAACTGTCTCTTAGGATTCTATAAACTATTACCATTAGCCAAAACGGCGAATTTTGCCACATTTTCCCGATTCCGAGTCATATTTTTAGTACTGTTTTGGAGTAATTTTAAATGATCAAGGAAAGTAACGCCATCGACAATTTAATAGCAGCCGTCTTGATAAAGCTGTTGCTTTTCCGTCACCACCACCGTCATATAACACGTTTGTGCTTTGTTTTTCGCGACTCTGCCAGTTTCATTACAGAACTACAATGGGAGCTAATTCCTGGGAGGCTGGATGTAACCATTTAGCTCCCTTGCGGAAGTCGTCTAGGTGGTATAGCCGAAGAACCAAATTAGGGCTGTGGTTGGACAGGGTATTAGGTTTAATCCATGCACCTAGGATATAACCCTAAAAGTTTTATTATTAGGCTTCTTTCGGTAGCGAATGATTTTCGTGGTGAAAATGGTTCCTCATTACCTTCTGTCCGTGACATCAGCAGTTTATTCTGTCATTAGTATGCAAAGGTAAACGTTCACGAACTTCCTCTAAGTGATTTCGTCAAAACGAAGTTGACTTCGTGGGCATATTAAGTTTGTTTATTACATGGCTTGTATACCAGCCAAAATGATGTCGTTGTCAACCATTTGAGATGTCAAAATGGGGATATACACTCGTTTTGAGACCTATAACGTAGTTTGAAGCGAGGAACTGGAGGTCGGTCAAGTTCGTGTGCTACGGCCATAGCGTGGCGTAAGAAGTCGCTTCTCGGCCACTACGAAAAGAAAAATCACCACGAAGTAGGGGGATTCGAAAGAAGCCTGTTAATAAACGTCAGTATATTCGTGGTTCGTTAGTGTATTTCCATTTAACGTAATTAACATGTTAGCTTTCATCATTTACTTACCTTCATTGCGTGTGCTTTCAGTTCTGTTAATAGGCCTACTACAATATAGATTGTGTGTGTGTGTGTGCGTGTGTGTGGGTGTGGGTGTGTGTGTCTGTGATTATGTTTAGACGGCGTTCTTGTGACATGCACTTGAGAATCTACATTTTTTTGACGGACCTCGTTATGTTGACATCAAAACAATGATCGTTAGAGTTAGGGTTAAGGTAAGGGTTACGTTATAGTTCGCGTTATATCACTTAAAAGTAGTTAAAAAAAGGGACGAAAGATGACCCATTGCCAACATAATGTATGGGGCGTTTCATGAGTGTTATAACAACGCGCCTAAACAGGTGTATGTGTGTGTGTGCGTGTGTGGGTGTGTGGGTGCAGGTGAACGCATAAAAGCGCACAAATGGGTAGCAGACCTTGTCTTTTCTAGTAACAAATGGGTTTATTTGCTTGGAACCCACTTTTTTCCAGGAACCCACTTTTTTCTAAGTGCGCGGGAGTGCTCTTTTAGTGCATGGGAGTGCAGTTGTAGTGCATAAGAGTGTTTTAAGTACATAGGAGTGCACTATCCGGGACGGAGAAAATACAGTGAATTTTTGGAAAAGTTTGAAGCAAAATTCGACCTATTTCGTCGCCTATAGGAGACGAAATAGGTCAACTTTCTAGAGAAGGGTTAGGGTAAGGGCTAGTTGCAGCGCTGCAACTAACCCTTGCCCTAACCCTTTTCCATCAAAAAATAACTTTCCGATTCCTACATTCTTAAATGAACCCATTTCCGATGTATTGCAAGTATGCGTGTGTGTGTGTGTGTGTGCGTGTGTGTGTGTGTGTCTGTCTGTCTGTCTGTCTACCTGTCTGTGTGCCAATGATGTATTTCAGAAGTGTGGGTGTTTGAGATTATGATGTGGAAAGTTAACCTTTATGGCCAGTCCTAATTGGAAGGTTCGTGAAAGGTTTGTGGAGGTTCGAACACTTTTGTTTGGAGGTTCTCAGATCCCGAACCTAGGTTCCTGAATCTTTTTTTTTTCCAAAAAGGTTAGCAACCTAGCTTCAGCATCTGGGAACCTCCAAACAAAAGTTTTTGAACCTCAAGGAATTCTCCAATTAAGACAGACCATTAGGGCAGTACCACTAACATCGACATTTATGGGCTGATGTGGAGGTAGGGTGAGTAGAGGAGTTCCAACTAATTGATGTACACCTCGACTTATTCTCAAATAAATATTTTGCTAATTATGATTTTAATTCACTTGATTTTGATACAAATACTAGTGTTTGACGTCTTTTATATTTATACTTGGCCAGTATTTCATATGTACTTGAACAGTTTTTTTAATATACCAAAAATCTTTGATTTACCTTGAGATTTATAAGAGTTTTAAAAATTTCCTCTTTTAGTAAATGTTCTATCTATTGCGCAAGCTTTCTTCAATCCAGAATTATTGTTGAAATTAAAACAAATCGGTGTTAAAGGTAATTTATATATGTTCATTAAAAGCTTTTTATCAAACAGAACTTTTCAAGTACGCGTCAAGGGTTCATTATCAGAGTCAAAAACAGTAAATATGGGTGTTCCACAAGGAAGTGTTATAGCTCCTATTTTATTTTCTATAATGATTAATGATATGAAAAATATTGATTTCAAAGAATTCATAATATCGCTTTTTGCTGACAATATTGCATTATGGAAAACCGTTTCATGTAAGTTTCATAAACAAAATAGAAGAACAAAATTTATATTAAAGGAGTATCAGTACATGGTTGATAATATTATAAAATATATGTTTGAAAATGGATTTTGTTTATCGGGAGACAAAACAGTTTTTATGATATTTACCAAAAAATGTATTGATTTTAATAATAATACATTTTTATCAATCAAGGTAAACAATATAAATGTTTATCCAAGTAAATCTGTTAAATGTCTTGGAATTGTTTTTCATTACAAACTTTTGTGGAATTGTCATATTAAACACTTAATTGACAAAGCAAGAAAGAAAATAAGTTTATTAAAAGTGTTATCTAAACAACCTTGGGCAAACAACTCTTCATGTTTGATCTATATAGCTATTGCTACTATTAGATCTATATTAAATTATGGAAAAGAAGTCTATTTTACAGCATCAAAATTAGCTTTAAATAGGTTGACTAGCATTGATTCCATGTCTTTAAAAATAGCTCTTGGCATACCCCAGTGGTCTTCAACGTCAAAAACATATAAAGAAGCAGGGGTATTACCATTTCTTGACCAAAACAGGTTACAAACTGCACAATATGTTACACGGGCAAAATCAACTGTAAATTCTACAACAATTGAGCTAGGTGAAAATATTGAAATGAACAAAGGATTTAAAAATAAAAGTGTTTTTATGTCAATTAATGAATATATAGTTCCTTTAACAAACTCCACATCAATTGATACAACGTCACCATATGTTATTCCTTGCAGCCCATATCCGCCTTGGCTTCTTTTAGCTCCGGAGATAATTTTGGATTATGGACATATTTCAAAAAAAGAAAATCCTTTCTTATTGGCAACAATTGCACAAGAATATATTCATTTGTATTCTCAAAATTCGTTGCACATCTATACTGATGGATCAGTTTTGGACAATGGAAATACTGGAGCAGCATTTTATATTCCCGATTTTAAAATATCCCGACAATATTTTTTACCGAAAGGTAGTACGATTTTTACCGCTGAACTAATTGCAATATTAATGAGTTTATCTTTCATAACTGATTTGACTAGTATTCCTGTAAAAATAACAATCTTTTCTGATTCAAATTCAGCATTATCGGCTTTGTCTTCTTGGGTTAGTAAAGAGAGACAGGAAGTGCTAACAGAAATAAAGATGTTATGTCATCAAATCATTACCAGGGGATCGGATATTTCATTAATTTGGATACCTAGTCATTTACATATATTAGGAAATGAAATTGTTGACCACTTAGCAAAGAGTGCTGCATCTTCAGATGAATCCATTAAATTATTTTTCAACTTGACAACAAATGAAATTAACAATCAAATAAAACGATGTGCTTGGAATCAGTAGAATGAGCAATACAAGCATGAGGTCATTGAAAACCATTACTTGGATAATTCACCAGTATCACAAAATGTTATATCTATTTCAAAATCTTTTCATATTCACAGTTTATTTCACAGAATAAGGCTAAATGCTTGGCGTGCTCGTTTCATAAATCCTCCCATACTTTGTAATTGTGGTAGCATATTGAATGTAAATCACTTAATATTTGAATGTCAAAAAAACTTATAACCATTTTCAGCCTTTACTCATTATATTAAATAAATTAAAACTACCTATCTCAATCTCAAGTATTGTATATCCAGAAGAACATTCTGATTGG
The DNA here is from genome assembly GCA_036898135.1 of Oncomelania hupensis. NCBI lineage: Eukaryota > Metazoa > Mollusca > Gastropoda > Littorinimorpha > Pomatiopsidae > Oncomelania > Oncomelania hupensis. The sequence goes on along the minus strand of CM072512.1, from coordinate 17,609,313 downwards.
TCATTGAGCTTAATGCTCATAGATTTAATTAGAAGTCATGAATTATTCAATTTCTTCTAATGTTTTGTTTGTTTGATCATATATTTCATTAAGTCATGAATTATTCAATTTCTTCTAATGGTTTGTTTGTTTGTTGTTTTAATTTTTTACAATTAGTCTAGCCATTTTTTTATTTAATTTTTTTTACCTATTTTATTTAATTAAGCATTATTAGTTTCAAAAAATATTTATTAATTATTTATTTTGGTTTGGGAGAGGAGGGAAGGTGGGGGGGGGAATAATTTATTAATTTGTTTTAATTTTGAGCTTTTTTTAAAATTTTATTTTATTTTATTTTTTAGTTCTTTTAAAAAAATAATTATTATTATTATTATTTTATCATTTTTAATTGTATTATTATTACTATTATTATTATTTTTTTTTTAATAATTATTTTTTTATATTTTTTTTAATGGGGTGTGGAGGTGTAGGGGCTTGGAGGCCAAACTTCAACTTTCTGTAAGACGTAAAATGACATTTATAAATACTTTGTTCTTCACAGGTGAAGTTGAACGGTTTCACTGTTTATTTATTTAATTTAAAAAAAAAAAGTTTCTTAATGTGAACTAATTGTTATAAGGGAAAGTATGTTGTTACAAATGTATGTGTAATGTGGAAAATATCTATGATGTGCGCATGGTAGATTTCGTAATTTGTTTATGTTACATCAGTACAACTTATGTTAATCTGATGAATAAAATTTGATACAACAACAACAACAACAACAACAATCCAGAATTTGAGTGTTTGTTTGTTTCTGTGGACTGTACACGGTAATTGTAGTGGATATTCGTATACTTTTCTACTAGTTATTATAAACTTCTTTTTTTTAAATAGAAAAAGAAATACAACTTACCACTTCTGCAAAGCTTGCTACTCGATGCTTGAAATCTCTGACGGCCATCTTGAAATCCTTCAACGTCCTACGCTTGTTGCGTATGATCCTGCGCAATTCTTCATACTGGAACAAAACAAATGAGGAAAACTAAACCAAACAAAATATTTTTTTTTAGAAATTAAAATAAAACCCATTTCGGAAAGTGTTCATTTGTTTCTGATGTTGTGCCTCCGCTTTATCCTAATTGAAGCAAATTGATAACTTGCTGTTGGGAAGCAAAACATAATAAAAATCGGATTACATTACATTACATTACACGGTTATTGCTTTAGGTCCAGCGGACTCTTTCGAGCCAAATCAGGACCAGAGAAGTGAAAGAGGACTCACCCCTGATCCGCATAAACGATCTGCTGAAACAACCCTAGTGGTAATACTGAAGGCAAACTACCAGCCGGTCACTTTACAATAAAGATATCCCACGCAGGGGACGCTGAGGCTATACTCTTAATTTATCGAACCCCCGTTTACAAAAACAAAATAGAATACAAACATCATTATACAACAAAACAAATACATATAAAATGCCTACATTGCCAAATAATAACATCATAGGAAGCCCCAGTGACCACCTGGCAGAAAGCGTCCAATATTCCCAAACTGATCCAACAGACCCCACACACAAATGAGTTTTGGCTCGGAAGAGTTTTCAAGAAAAAAGGTAGGTGACTGGTCTAGCGAAGAAGAAGATAGTATAGTAGATTGATAGAACAGAGTATGAATGAGAACAGTGACAGTGGGAATTTAAAGCACTAAATTTCCAGAAAGTGGGGATACTATTTATACTGAAACCCTATCCTATCCTGTCCCGTAACCCGCAGGTCGTAGGGGCACCACAGATGATCGTTTAACCAGCATACTCCATCTTTCTCTGTCCTCAGCAGCCCTGATGGCTTCGCTCAGTGTCAAGCCAGTCCATTCTGGAATGTTGTCCTCCCACCTCTTTTTCGGTCTCCCTCTTCTTCTACATCCTTGCACTGTGCCTTGCAGAATAGTCTTTGCAAGGCCTGATGATCTGGTGACGTGGCCATACCATCGGAGTTTCCGTTTCTTCACCATGCTGAAACCCACTGGGGGTAAAAATTGGATAATCGAATTCTTAGTTAAGCCCAAACATATATTAATATAGAAAATGGTGAAGCACAGTGCCTTTGACCTTTGAAAAAGTACAAATATTAATGATCTAACATGCCTACCTTAGCAGTGGTTACAGTATCCGCAATGCTAAAATGATGAATTTAGTTTCTGTTATTATTTAAGTGACATTCGGAGAGAGAGACCGACCGGCTAGTCGACAACCGGACTGCTGCGAAAGGATGACCCGTGATTTGAAGTACCGGTATACCAAAACTCAGCAAAATCTCTTTACCCGTTTGAAAAAAAAAATTGAGTAAAACGTGTTTAGCAACACAATGGCACCAGTGCCTTGACCTTTGTGGTGCTGCAAATATGATGGCAGCACTGGAGGCAGGCCACTAACCCAGGTAATATTCCTATGAAGTTTGGTCAAAAATCCGTTCAGTGGTTTTTGAGATATGGCTTTCCAACGGGACCGAACCGACCGACATTTTGGCTCGTCCTGATTCCCGGCAATGTCAAATTATTTTCTGATAAGGCTGGAAATACAAATATGGGATTATTGGGACAAATGAGAGAGGCAGAGGGAGAAGACAGACAGAGAAAGACATTACATTACATTACATTATTATTGCTTTAGTTCCAGCGGACTCTTCCGAGCCAAATCAGGACCAGACAACCCCTGATCCGCATAAAAGATCTGCTGAAACAACCCTAGTGGTGAAACTGAAAGCTCACCACCAGCCAGTCACTTTACAATAAAGACATCCCACGCAGATTCAGATTCAGATTCAATATTTTATTACGCAGGGGACGCTGAGGCTATACTCTAATTTATCGAACCCCCGTTTACAAAAACAAAATAGAATACAAACATTATAAATTATCAACAAAACACATACATATAAAATTCCTACATTGCTAAATAATAACATCATAGGAAGCCCTAGTGACCACCTGGCAGAAAGCGTCCAATATTCCCAAGCTGATCCAACAGACCTCATACACAAATAAGGAGTCTTGTCCCGGAAGAGTTTTCAAGAAAAAAGGTAGGTGACTGGTCTAGCGAAGAAGAAGATAGTATAGCAGATTGATAGAACAGAGCAGGACTGAGAAAGAGCAAATGAGAAAGACAGTGACAGTGGGAATTTAAAGCACTAAATTTTCAGAAAGTGGGGATACTATTTATACTAAAACCCCCGGCACCCCAACGGGGGTAGAGGAAGAAAGAAAAAAAGGAAGACAGAGAAGTCGAAGTCGAAGTCGAAACCTTTAATAGGATAATAGCATTAGGCCCTTTGGACCTGTTTTACAGCTAGTCCTTAATAAACAATGTAAAACAAACAAAATAATTAACATAACATAATTTGAAACAAACATATTCCTTAACTACGGTAACAAATCACTAAACAAATTAATGCATTTTAATACACATACTCTTACCCTTCTTCCCCTCCCCATCTATCTCCTCCTCCATCCACACACACACACACACACCCACACACATACACACACACATGTCAATTCATACATTCTTAGTAACTTAAATTGTGGCAGGGTAGGGAAGAACGAAGAGGTATATAATCATCTTAAGGATTAAGAGCAAAGGGAGTTTAAATATTTATGGAGCCTTGTTTTCAAAGATTTACTTTTCTTGACCTCTTCTGGTAGAGAATTCCACACGCTTGGACCAGAGTAGGACAGAGATGTTTTAAATATGTCTAAGCGTGGTCTTGGAAATGTCGTGAAGATGAATAACGAGATGATGACTTGCTAAAACGCGCTTTTAAATAAGCAGGAGCCCTATTGTTAATTATTTTATACATTAAAACGGCTTTATTATAATTTAGGTGTTTGTTAAGAGAGAGAGAGAGAGAGAGAGAGAGAGAGAGAGAGAGAGAGAGAGAGAGAGAGAGAGAGAGCGAGAGAGAGAGAGAGAGAGAGATACATACAGAGAGAGACAGAGAGAGAGAGAAAGGGGGGGGGAGGGGATAATTATTGGTTGTAACAAAATAGTAGCAAGGAACGACACTGTGGAATTGCTTTTTGAGGGAAGCGATATTGAAATATAATGCAAACTCACCTTGTCCACGCACACCAGTTGCCTACTCATACCGTAGATTGTCTGCAAGTGATTAACACAGTTAATGCGGAGGTTGATGACTATAATGACTCGATAATATCAACAATGAGTAAACACTTTTTTCAAATGTTAAACCGAAACTTAAGTAAGCATAACAACAACAATAACAACAACAACAGCAATAATAATAATAATAATAATAATAATAATAATAATAATAATAATAATAATAATAATAATAATAATAATAATAATAATAATAATAATAATAATAATAATAATAATAATAATGGATTCTGTACGCGCTTTATTTCTAAACCAGACTCAAAAGTGGCGATCTGTAGCTAACATACACGCTCACATATTGCAGACACTCCTCCTACATACACGACAAGCACACATTCATCACGAAAACAATTGACGCAAAAGCCAGTCGTTATCAGAAGGCGGAAAGAACAATACAATTATATACACATATAATATAATTATTTGTTGTACAGATTGCATCCAATACCCAGAGGTGCCAACCCCCTAATCTTCTTGTCAGTATTTCCGGACCCGTTTGTCAGTATTTTTTAACACTTGTCAGTATTTTTTTTCTCTCGCAAAACCTCGCCTATGACACTATAAAGTAACGACAGGCTTCCCTCTGAAACAGAAGGCTATTTTCAATCCTCTAAAATCACGATAAAACTCAGCTTGTTGAACACCACACTTGTTTTACTCTAAAATCACCATGAAAATCAGCTTGTTGAACACAGCGACGTTCAGTGAGTGCAGGAGTACTATTATGAGACCAGAAACCGGCACAGAAGCACCGCTGGCAAAGATAAACGATCGGCAACTTTTCCTCCGTATTTTTATAACAGCTACCGTATTTCCGTAATTAATTCACTTCGCCGGAATTAAATACGGTCAATCCGTACTGGTTGGCACCTCTGAATACCGTTACTGAAATAACACGCCATGCCCGTTCCCTTTTCCTCCAACACTGATTAGCATCGTTCTTCTATTCTAAGTGGCTCTGTGGGTTCGGGCAAATAGAATAGACCCAACGTTTCCCGGCGTGTCGTAAGAGGCGACTAACAGGGGTGATGTTAGCACGGCATCACTGGGCGAAAGTCTTCTACACAGAAGTCACCGGCCAGGGCGGAGGAACCTCACGTTACTACAGGTTCAACGACCACGTGCTCAGGGCCAAGGCGAGCCACACTGTATTCGTGGATTTCGGCTGTGGCCAACAGCCTGGAGAGGATTGGGCCCTGCCAGGTCTTTTTTGCCCAAGACACAACACAAGATGAGGCTATCCACTAATTCCATGCCGGATCGGTCGTCGCCCGGCTACACAATGACCGCGCCTTCCGTTGGCCACCAGGACGGAGGTGAAAAGTATGCTACTGATGGACAAATTAGCAAGATCCGCACGAGAAACAACATCGTCATAGGAACCTGGAATGTCAGGACCCTAACTGCGGAAGGAAAATTAGAAGAACTGGCCCACGAGCTGGACCACTATCGATGGAACGTTCTAGGTATCAGCGAACTGCGCTGGAAAGGCCTAGGTGAAACAACGACTGACAAAGGCCACAAGCTCTATTTCAGCGGTAGAGATGACAGGCACGAACACGGCGTTGGATTCTTGGTCCACAAGAACATTCTAGCCACTGTCATGGGGTGCCGCCCAGTCTCCAGTAGACTCATTACCATCCGTCTGAGAGCAACCCCTTTCAACATTACCATCATCCAGGCCTATGCCCCAACATCAGACTATGAAGACAGCGAAGTGGAGGATTTTTATGAAAATATACAGGCGGTCCTTGACCAAGTGCCGAAGAAGGACATAGTCATAGTGCAAGGCGACTGGAATGCCAAGGTTGGCCAAGATGCGCACCACAACTGGGGAGACACATGCGGACCCCACTGCAACAACGAGACAAATGACAGGGGTCTGAGGCTATTGGAGTTTGCCAGATACAACAATCTGGTACTGGCAAACACGCTTGGTCTCCACAAAAAAATCCAGACGATGGACATGGCACAGTCCCGGCGGGGAACATCACAACCAGATCGACTACATCATGGTCAAGAAACGCTTCAGATCAAGCATCAACATTGGCAGGACACGCACTTTTCCAGGAGCAGACATTGGAAGTGACCACGATCTCGTGATGATGTCTTTCCGGCTCCATTTGAAGAGAGTAAATACAGCAAAGTGCACTAGGCTGAAGTTCGACCTGGACAAACTGCAAGACCCGGAGGTGGCAAAAATATTTCAGGCCACAATTGGAGGGAAATTTGCACCACTGCTTATTTTGGGGGCAGGCGAAGTAGATGTCAACACCATGACCAATACCTTCAACTCAGCTGTAACAGATGCCGCCACTGAGATCCTTGGCAAGCACCGACCAAAGAAGAAGCCGTGGATCACACCTGAACTTTTGGATCTGTGTGATAAACGAAGAGAGTTAAAAAAGAAAAAGAACACCTCACAGGGAGCTGATGTCTACCGAAAAATCAACAATGACATCCGAAAAGGCATGCGCACAGCAAAGGAGAACTGGATAGAAGATCAATGCCAGGAAATAGAGAACAATCTGAACAAGAACAACAGCAAGAAGGCCTACCAGACTGTGAAGCGGCTGACAAGTGTTAAACAGCCCAAAGTCTCCACTATCCAAAGCAAGTCTGGCATTTGCCTTACAGAAGAACAAGAAGTCTTGGACAGATGGACAGAGTACTGCTCTGACCTTTACAACCATACACCAAATGGAGACCCATCAGTTCTAGCATGTCCCGAGAGCAGAGAAGAAGAAGAAATCCTCCCAATTCTCCGGGAAGAAGTTGAGGCAGCAGTGCAATCGCTGAAGAAAGGGAAGTCAGCGGGAGTGGACAACATACCAGCGGAACTGCTACAAGCAGGAGGAGAAGCGATGACTGATGCTCTCACCATTATCTGTAACAAGATCTGGCAGAGTGGGGAATGGCCTACACCATGGACCCAGTCGCTTGTCATCACTCTTCCCAAAAAAGGTAACCTTCAGGAGTGTGAAAATTACCGCACCATCAGCCTCATCAGCCATCCCAGCAAGGTCCTCCTGAAAATAATACTCAACAGGTTGAAACCACAAGCTGAACAAATCATAGCTGAAGAACAAGCAGGATTCATGGCAGGGCGAAGTACCACTGAACAGATTTTCAACCTCAGAATAATCTGTGAGAAATACCTACAGCACCAACAACATCTATATCATGTGTTCATAGACTTCAAGAAGGCATTTGACCGAGTCTGGCATGCAGCTCTATGGGCAACCATGAAAGTGTACAACATCAGCCCTAAAATTATTGAAGTCATCAAAAGCCTGTATGACAAGGCTACCAGTGCATTCCTCCATAACAGCGTCATCGGGAACTGGTTCAGAACAACAATCGGTGTGCGTCAAGGATGCCTACTCTCTCCAACACTCTTCAACATCTTCCTAGAGCGCATCATGTCAGATGCTCTTGCAGATCACGAAGGCACAGTCAGCATAGGGGGCAGAGCAATCTCCAATCTTCGTTTTGCGGATGATATTGATGGATTGGCTGGAGAGGAACAAGAACTTTAACAGCTTGTACAGAGGCTTGACACCACCTCCAGAGCTTATGGAATGGAAATAAGTGCAGAGAAGACCAAAATGATGACCAACAACACCAATGGCATCAACACGGACATCAAAGTACAAGGCCAATCCCTCAACACAGTGCACAGCTACAAATATTTAGGAGCCATTGTGTCAGACAATGGGTCTCGACAGGAAGTCCTCTCCAGGATCGCACAAACAACTGCTGCCCTGACAAGGTTGAAGCCCATTTGGAAAGACAGAACCATCAGTCTACATTCCAAAGTAAGACTGCTGCGCTCTCTGGTCATCTCCATCTTCATATATGCTTGCGAAGCATGGACCCTCACAGCAGATCTCCAACGAAGAATACAAAGCATGGAGATGAGGTGCTACAGAAGACTTCTGTGCATTTCCTATACCCAACACATCACCAACGTTGAAGTCCGACAGACCATCACACAAGCCATTGGACAACACGATGACCTGCTCACAGTGGTGAAGAAACGGAAACTCCGATGGTATGGCCACGTCACCAGATCATCAGGCCTTGCAAAGACCATTCTGCAAGGCACAGTGCAAGGAGGTAGAAGAAGGGGGAGACCGAAAAAGAGGTGGGAGGACAACATTCGAGAATGGACTGGTTTGACACTGAGCGAAGCCATGAGGGCTGCTGAGGACAGAGAAAGATGGAGTATGCTGGTTAAGCGATCATCTGTGGTGCCCCTACGACCTTCGGGTTATGGGACAGGATAGGATAGGATAGGATTCTATTCTAAATAAAGACTACACCAGGGTCATGATGACATACGATGTCATAATCGTCCATCATTACTACCCTCACCTATACCCGCACTCAACAATCCAGCCATCTGCCCTGATTTGAACTGTCCCAAGATAAAAACTCCTTTATGTTTGACGGACATTATTAACATCACCCACACACGCACGCACGCACGCACGCATGCACGCACATACATGCAACGCAAGAACACACACACACACACACACACGCAGAAACACACACACAAACACGCACGAACCCACTCACAAACACAGCATTTCCCACGAAAAAGAGCTGATAAGGAGTGGACACCTAAAGGGACCAAACACGAACTGCTCAAGACGCAGAGTTTCGTCATGCTGCAAACTTCGTCACGCTAAGTATCACTGTGTGGGTGGGGTTTGATGGCAGTTTTGTCGTATAATATATACTGGGGTATAAGAACCTAGACCAGTCTAAGACAGCAATATAAATAGGATTTGGTTGGCTTCAGTGAAGGGCACAGATCAACTCTCCACTTACATTTTTCTCATTTTCAAGATTCACTCCTCTCGCGGTCAGTCTTTCGTAGTCCTCCGCGGTCATCCACTGCTGCAAGTTACAATACCAAAGCAATGCGCTGCATAATACAATACAACTCAGCTGCTGCAAGTTACAATGCAAAGCAATAACAATAAAAACAACAACAACAACATAATAATAATAATAATAATAATAATAATAATAATAATAATAATAATAATAATAATAATAATAATAATAATAATAATAATAAGGGTATTTATAAAGCGCTTTTTTCCTAATGACATCAGTTCAAAGCGCAGTTCTCAGGCATTTATACTTAGCTGTAACATCGAAACACATACGAAAAGACGTGAAAAAAATAAGACACTAATAAATTATGCAAAGACATAATACAAACATGAAAGAGAATACTTACAAGTAAAATATAGATTACGAGGGAAGGAGGAGGAGGGGTAGGAGGAGAGTAGCTAAGAGTGAGGCGGCTGGGGGCGTGTGGTGTGACGGCAGTGGTCTGAATCAGAAAAGAAGGAATGCTGATGGTGATGGGAGACGAAATCAGACATTTTTAAGGCCTAAAAAAAGAGATAAGTTCTTAAGTTGAACTTGAAAGTGGATATGTTCGGAGAGCTGCAAAGAGACAGAGAGAGGAAGAGAGTTCTAAGTTGAAAAACCAAGCACTGAGAAGGATCGACAGTCTGCAGAGGAGAGTTTGTAGCGGGGTATTTGTAGAATGAGGGTGTAGAGAAAGAACGAAGATTTCTAGATGTAGAAGTGAATGTTCCGGGTGAGGTAGGCAGGGGCTAATACATGGACGAACTTTTAACAGAAAGTACAGATTTTGTAGGTAATCCTCTGAGATACAGGAAGCCAGTGGAGAGAATGTAGGAAGGGTGTGATATGATCAGATTGTTTTTAATTTTGAGAACCAGTCTGTACATTTTGTAGCAGATGAACAGAAGGAGGAAGTCCAGCCAGAAGAGAGTTACGGTAGTCTAAGCGTGACAGAACAAGAGAAGAAATTATTTTGGCTGTAGCGTCAGTGGTCAGATGCTTGAGGACAAGGCCTATTCTACGGAGCTGAAAGTTGCATGTTTGACAGGTATTGCGGATGAATTCTGACATGAGGAGGGTGTTGTCGAGGATGACACCAAGGTTTTTGACAGAATAAGACATAAGAATAGTGGTTTGGCTAAAAGTGACAGTGTCTACAAGAGAAGAAGACAGGTTGTGTTTGGTATCCGTGAGCATAACTTCATTTTAGTTAGCATTGAGCTACAGCTTGTTGGCAGTCATTCAGTTAGCAATGTTTTCAACACAGTCAGACGTTTTGTTCGGAATTGATGTAAAGTTTTGAGGAGGGTCACTTTTTTTTAGCTGTGTATCACCTGTTTACAAATGGTGGAAAGTGTCATGGTTTTGGATGATCAGAAACAGAGGAGATATGTATAGAGTGAATAGAACAGGGCCTAGAACTGACCCCTGAGGATCACCGAAGACAAGTCTGGACAGTTCAGAAAGGTGGTTGTTGATGCAGACAGATTGGAAACGATCAGAAAGGTTAGGCCACGGTCTTTAATTCCACGATAATTCTCAAGGTGTTGAAGGATGGAGTGATCGATAGTGTCAAAGGCGGCTAAGATGTCGAGAAGGGTCAAGAAATAGATTTGACCAGAGTCAGTGGCAGAGAGGAGGTCGTTCACGATGTGGAGAAGAACTGATTCAGTAGAGTGGTCAGGACGGTAGGCAGACTGGGATGGACAGAACAAGTTGTGGTTGAGCTGTTTTAAGACAACCTTCTCCAGGAGTTTGGATAGGAAAGGGAGATTATAGACAGGGCGGTAGTTCTTCAAGTCTTCTGGATTAAGGTTTGATTTCTTTAGTATTGACCGCACGATTGCAGACTTGAAACAGGAGGGAACAGAACCAGATTACAAGGAAGAGTTGACTATGTTGGTGATGGCTGGAAGGAGGTTTGAAATTTTCAGCCACTTCAGTTTCTGAGATAGTATGAAAGGAGAAGAGTGGTATGTCGGTCAAAGGCGGATCAGGAGGACATGGTTGACAAGGCGTGTCATCGAGTTTTTGCGAATAGCTTCGATTTTAGAGGTTTAAAAACAAGTTTGAAAAGGATGAAGGTAGTTCAGAAAGTTCAATTTTTGTATGAAGTGAAGTATTGGTTTTCCCCAGTAGGTCATATCAAAGCTCTTTGGTCATATATAGTAAAAAATAGTTCTTTGGAAGAAGAAGAGTTCTCAAACTTTCTGTTGTAGTAATGTATTTTAGCTGCAGAGGTGGTTTTTGGGACTTCACAATTGCTCTTCTGATAGGCCTGTTTGTGAACTGTAAGTTCGGAAGACCGCCACATGAGCTCGGCTCTACGCCGCTTACGTTTGGCTTTGCTGAACTCGGGAGAGAACCACGGCGCAGATGCACGGTCAGAGATGAGGCGGGAGGAAGAAGGAGCATGTTTATCAAGGAGGCGGCTGAAAGAAGTGTGGAACAAAGAAACAGGTTCAGTGTCAGGAGGAACAGAAGGAAGTAAGTGGACAGCTTCAGAAAAGAAGGTTTTCTTGTCAATGTTTTTCAAGTTGCGGCGGGTGATTGTGCGTTTTTTTTACTTTTGAAGAAGAGAGAGACAGAGAGAGAGCAGAGAACAGCGTGGTGGTCAGACTCAAGTTCTTGTGATACAATGACATGATAGAGAATGTTGTCGGACGGTCTAGCGATTGCACAATCGATGATGTACTCAGAGCGAGGGTATGTACAGTAGGATCAGAAACAAATTGTGTAAGGCTATGGATATGGAGGTTGGGACAGACGCGTTTAGTTTCGAAGTGTTCAGGTTGATCAAAATGACTGTTGAGATCGCCGAGAATGATGAGTTTGCCAGGTTTAGATGAGTAAAGAAGGTAAAGAAGGTAAAGAACGGATCCAAAGCCTTCATGAAACGTAGCTGGTCTGAGTTGGTTTTTGGGACTGGAAGGAGGACGGCCAATGCAGATAAAGATGATGGTTTGGGCAAGGATATTGAGAGTGGCCTCAACGAACTCGAATACAATATAAATACAACACAACCAAATGCAATACAATGCAATACAATATAATACATGTACAATGCAAGGCACAATTGTATTGCCTTTTTTAAGGAAACAAATACTAACGGCATTTAAACAATAAATTCTGAGTAAAAAAGGAAACTGACCACTTTTAAGTGCATCTGAAGTCGAGATAAAAATTGCGGGGAGCTGAACAGTAGGGGTGGGTGGTGGAAAATAATATCTATAGTATGCAAAATGTGTGTGTGTGCTATCTAACGCTTTGCTATTGAGGATCCAACATTGAGGCGCTCAACTTGTGTAATGCCTTCCGTGCCATAATGAAGAAATATGCTTTTAGTCAGTGGTGTGCTGTTATGCTGCACTCTGCTGTTATGTAGACAAGTGTATGTGTGTGTGTGCGCGTGTGCGGAGGTATAAACCTTGAAATGGGTGACTAACCTTGCTTTTTATGCAGGAAATGGGTGAGTGTATTAGCCACCCAGTGTTTTCCAGCCACCCACTTTTTTCTAAGTACACAGGAGTGCTCTTTTAGTGCATGGGAGTGCAGTTGTAGTGCATGAGAGTGTTTTAAGTACACAGGTAGTGCTCTATCCGGGACGGAGAAAATATAGTGAATTTTCGGAGAACAAAATTCGACCTATTTCGTCGCCTATAGGAAACGAACTAGGTAAACGTTTTAGAAAAGGGTTCGGGTAAGGGTTAGTTGCAGAGCTATCCCTAACCCTTTTCCATCAAAAATCACTTTCCGATTCCTACATTCTTAGTAAAACACAGTCTTGGTGTTTTACATACTTGTGTGTGCGCGCGCCTGCGTGCGTAAATACGTTTATGTGTATATTAATGTATGTGTATGAGGATATATAGCCTATATAAGTGTGCAGGCATGTATGTTTGTTTACTTTTGGGAAGTAATGTAGAATAACAGAATAATGAAAATCTGACTGCTTATGTTTTTTTTTAAATATAAATATTTTTTATGTTGCATTTCCCCGCACCCCTCATCCCCCCATCCACCACACCCCACCACAATATCAATGGCTTCCTATTTCAGCTTATGACCTTACATAGTGTTGCCCTAATCACTTAAAATAATGCTTGTTCGTGTGTTTCAAATTCAGATCAAACCCACACACGCATGCACCTATGCCATCCAATTGTCCATTGCCTGACCAGCAGCCAAATGCATACATCATAATATCCAGTTTGTTTCTCAATCTACGGAGTGATAGTTTTAGACATTATGCAAAGCTCATTTTACTTTTATGAAAGAACATGTGGAAACCATGCAAGCAGTGCCCTAAGTTAAAATAATAACACACAATCCTGTCCATGACACGTTCCGATCAAAACGTTTCTTACACAATCCATGATTCGCGTGTTGCAGCCTGCTCCTATCAGCTGATGCTTGAAATCCTCCCTCTCTTCCTCTTGCATTGCGCAGGCGTAATGGTACGCCGTTCTCAGTTTCTGCAGCATCAACCCCACGCATGAGCTTAATACAATTCCATAAGGTACCACTAAAGCTAGTACCTTTAAAGACGCAACTTGGTATAATAACTTGGCAAAAGATATACTTCAGTTACATACATTTAAGTCAAAAAGTAAGTCAAGAAATCCTTATTCCAACAACAAGGGAAAATGTGTTGTGTCACAGTGTTAACTAATACATGGCAAAAGAGAACAAACATATAACAAGACAATAAAACACGCCTACATTCATGTCCTCGCACATACTACAATATAGCAATTACATATTTATGTTTACATTCAGCATTATTATTGTGAAGTTGCAGGTTTTCTAATACAATAATACTGTTTAGAAATGGTGGGTATTTGGGAGCGAGGGAAAGTTGGTTCTATGGATACGAGAGAGTGTTGGTTGAGAATGCATATAAAAATCTTGGTATATATTTTATTACAAGACTGAGCTTTAGCTCTGCCTGTCAAGATTTGATGCCTAGGGCCAAATAAGCTGTTATAAACGTATTATGTAGTATGTGTAAGTTCCAAAATAATTCCTTTGACATCTTTGTAAAATTGTTTGATATACAGGTGCAAGGTATACAGGTGCAACCAACTGTACAATATGGTGCGGAAATTTGGGGGTTTGACAAGGGTAAAGAAATAGAAAAGGTACATCTGTTCGCCATGAAAAGGTTTTTAAATGTACACTGCAGTACTGTAAACGATGTTGAGTATGGTGAATTATGAAGATTTCCTTTGTATGTAAATTCATATGTTGCCTTTATTCGATATTGGCTGAGATTAGTCCGTATGGATGTAAACCGTCTCCCTGCTAAATGTTACACAATGCTCTATAATTTAGATAGTAGAGGTAAAGTTACTTGGGCATCAAGAGTACGGATGTGTTTGGGTAGCTATGGTTTCTTAAACGTTTGGAAAAATCAGGGGGTTGGTTGTATTAATGCTTTCCTGAGATGTTTTAAACAAAGACTAATAGATTGCAGGCGGCAAGAGTGGGAAGTACATCTACAGCAGAGTAATAGTATGTCTTTTTATAGAACATCTAAGTCAACAAATAACACGGAAGCTTATATATTTCTAGATGTGAATAATTATGTAAAGAATGCACTGACAAAATTTCGTTGTTGTGTGTCAAGTATTGCTGTTCATGCATATAAATTTAAGAGTGTAACCTATCACAATACGCTATGCTTCACATACCTTGCTACAAATTCTCCTCTGCTGGCTGTCGATCTTTCTTAGTGCTTTGCCCCTTCAACTTGGAACTCTCTTCCCCTCTCTCTTTGCAGCTCGCCAAACATAGCTACTTTCAAATCCAACTTAAAAATTCATCTCTTCCTTAAATGTTTCTGATCATCATCGTCGTCATTCCTCCTTTTTTTTCCATAGCTCTCCCCTCCTCCCTCCCTCTCTCCTTTCTTATTCGTTAGCAAGTGTCTGGTTTTATTTTGTATGAAGGCTGATGTTTAGAATGAATGCGTGAGTAATGCGCTTTGAACTGATATTGTTCCTTAGGAAAAAGCGCTATATAAATATCCTTATTATTATTATTATTATTATTATTATTATTATTATTATTATTATTATTATTATTATTATTATTATTATTACAGTATTATTATTATGCCGTCTATGCGATCTAGTTTGTGAAGATGAAGTCCATTTTGTTCTCTGTTGTCCATGCCTGAGTGATTTAAGAATTGATTTAATCTTACCTAAATATTATAGGAACCCTTCTGCTGTTCAATTAAGCTTACTTCTCTTTACACAAAGTATGACAGTATTAAGAAATCTAGCTCTGTATCTGTGTTTTGCATTTAAGCGTTTGAGAGAAGTATCTCAATAAGATTTTTATCTCATTGTTGTTATACCGATGTGGTTATTTTTGTAATGTGCTAACCTTTTCTTATTGGGCTATGACCTTATTGAATAAAATTCTTGATTCTCTCTCTCTCTCTCTCTCTCTCTCTCTCTCTCTCTCTCTCTCTCTCTCTCTCTCTCTCTCTTTCTCTCTTTTTCTCTCATGGATCCTTCCACAGAAAGACACCTCACACTGGGGACTAAAACTCTCTCTCTCTCTTTCTCTCTCTTTCTCTCTCTCTCTCGCTCTCTCTCTCTCTCTCACTCTCTTCCACCCCACCCCTTCCTTAATCTGGCAAAAATCATCTAAAATCAACCCCCTTTGCAATAACATGACGAGAATACAGCTTGGGCTGTAAATCTTACATCAAAGACTCATTTTAGAGATACAAGGGATATAACAAATACAAAAGGACAATTCGGCCATTAACCGTCGACTACGGGTACAACGAACTTCGGGTATAACGAATGGAACAAAATGTCCCCTGGACTTCGTTGTAAGCGTGTTCGACTGTAATATGTAAAATGAAGTATTTCAACAAATGTCAAGGTTTATAACAGCCAAGTTTCTCTCCATTATAAAATGTATCATCTTGATAATGGGAATCCGAAATCATATCCTGCTAGTAATAATAAGCATGTCCCTCCACCGTGTATGCTTTATGACTCCAGGGGCTGTATGCACCAAAAAGGGAATAATGTTATGCTAGAATATCGGCTAAACCTGTATTTCAGAATATTTTCAGCACACATTGATATGCATGACATACTCCTGCGGAATAGGTATTGCAGACTGGCTATTCCTATGAGCTATATTTAAAACAGGAGAATTCCTACTACTGCGCATGCGCCATATCCCACAAAGAACCGTGCCACTAGCATACAAGTGCTATGAGAACGAATGTGTATTTAAAATGAATGAATGTCCCTTCTCAGAGTTTTTAATTGTTTTAATGTGGTTCTGGAAGAAAATTGCCCATAATGTTTACGTCCCTTATGCGCTCATGTGTTTGGGGGCATTAATTTATTTAACAACGAACGAATTTGTAATGGCAAAGATCCGTGCCGATTCACAACTTGTATGTCCTCGGATATTTTTTCGTTAGGTCTATACTATTGTTCCTCCTTAATCTGAATTTGTGGTACAATTCCATATCATCAAACTTTTCGAAAGGGTGAAATCGATCACGAAAAATGCGATTTTTGGCGAACTGTCGTCGGCGATTTTGCCGACACACAATAGCATCGGCCATTTTGTTTCAGCGAAGGAAATAGGAATAAGAGATTTATCCCGACTGAAAGTTTGGTATAACTTTATACCGGAATAAGAAAAGAGAAAACGCAATTACGTTTTCATGCATTCGAAATAGTGGTCTGCAATTCTGGAATAGCTGCATATTCCGGAATAACTACTCTATTCCTATTTCATGCATACGGCCCCAGCATGGACATTTTATGCAGAGCCCTATCTTAGGATCCACACGCAATGTACCAGTGTATGGACAGTTATCTATGGCGGTATTCAGACAAAAGGTAACGTTTCCAGAAAAAATAAAATATACTTTTTTCTTTATTATAGTTTTTTTTTCTCCGTTGACTACCGCCTTTAATGTAGCTAAAAGTCTGTAGGTTTACGAGGTTTTTGTTGTTGTTTTTCATTTAGATCAGATTCGGTGATAGAGGTTGCTTGTTGCACATAATAATTAGACATTTTTAAAAACATAGCTTACATTGTCCTGAACATCGACGTCAATGTAGGGAAGGGACAACAGGTACCGCATGAGGTCAGTTCGCCAGTACATCACGCAGAAGTGAAGCAATCCTCGTCCTCCCTGAGAAGGTTTAAACAATTTTATTGCGCCATTTACATCCATCGAAAGTTAAATTCCAAGATTCGTGAAGGTCATTGGACAATGGTGAAATACAAGAAGACCAGAGCACGATAAAGCCTTTGCTTGAGAAGAAGAAGAAGAAGAAGAAGAAGAAGAAGAAGAAGAAGAAGAAGAAGAAGGAGAAGAAAAAGGAGAAGAAGCAAAGCAGCAGCAGAAGGAGAAGAAGATGATGAAGAAGAAGAAGAAGAAGAAGAAGAAGATGATGATGATGATGATGATGATGATGATGATGATGATGATGATGATGATGATGATGATGATGATGATGATGGTGGTGATGATGATGATGATGATGATGATGATGAAGAAGAAGAAGAAGAAGAAGAAGAAGAAGAAGAAGAGGTGGAGACAGACCAGAAGAAGAAACAAGATGGAAAGCCATTCAAATGTATTTTCAGGCACACTCACACACAGCCAAACAATAAGCATCTCAAAAGGGTTGGCAGTGTTGTGACTCAATCTTTCTTCCAACGACGCAAAAGAAGAACGGGGAATGACAGGCCACTATCTTTAACTATCTGCAACTACATTTTCTGTCAATCAAAATGGGCTCCGATCGGTCAAAGTTTAGATACAGCGCACAACGTGTTTAGAAAAGGATGACGCACAAGGACATGACCTTTGAGAAAATTCAAATGCGACTGATCTGACATGCTTAGCAGGATTTAAAGTGAAAATTGGGAATTTCGGTTAAGTGATTCTTGAGAAAAGGGAAAAAGTGTTATGAACAAAATGTGAACATGGGAGCGGCGGACTGACCCACTGACCGACAATGGGACTGCCACAGAAGGATGGTGGCCAATTATTTGAAGTAAGCTTACCTATACTAAAACTCAACAAAATCGTTTCAACCGTTTTTGAGGTATTGAGCAACACGTGCTTAGCAATAAAAATGACCCAGTGACCTTGACCTTTGCGGTTGAGCAAATAGGATAGCACGGAAGGCAGGGCCACTGACTTAGCTCACGTTCCTATGAGGGTCAGTCAAAATCCGTTCAGTGGTTCTTGAGATGTGGCTTCCGAAGGACGACAGACGGACCGACATTTGGTTCGTCCTGATTTCTCCGACTATTTCAAAGTATTTCCAGCTACGTCTGAAAATACAAAAAGTTGAAAGTAGAAACATAATAAGAATGAGCAGGAAACGCACCAGCAGCTACTGTTGGGTAACGGTGAGGCAACATTATATTAGTACAGAAAGTGTCAACAACGTCAAAGATGATGAACAACATCATCGAATATAAATAACGCAGAGCCGATACGATAACTACAACGGCGAAGACGACGACCCCGATGATGATGATGATGATGATGACAATGATTATAGCAACAACATGCTCGAGTAGTCTAGTTAGCTACCTTATCTTTGCAGTTGGCCAACATGTATGGTTTGGGGTAGTCCTCCAGTTGGTTTGCAATGGAGTCAACTGACTGGGTTTTCACGCTTTCCCGAATCTTGCGGCATCTGGCCTGTAGAAGGCAAGAAATACGATCAAGGCTAGGTATGTAGTTGAGTTGTTTGGCCAGCGCCTCGATCATGTTCTCCTAGCTAGCATGGTCTTGTGCGAAAATAGGGTATTACTGTATATTTTCTACTTAGCTTCTTTGACTAGCTCCCATAGCATGTTCTGGATCAGCCTCATGATATGGTGGTCGCACATACACAAACAAACAGCACCCCCTTCCACTTCCCTGCCACCACCACCCCTCCCACATATATACATATACACTACATCTATATATATAAATTGCTTAGCCGGAAGTCCTTCTTCGCCACTACTATAAAGTTTGTCTCCTATGGACGCTAATCTGGGCAGGTGCTGGAGGCCGCCGATCGGCCTGCTGTGTGCTCAAAACCCACCAAATCGTTATAGCCGACATTTCCTTACCGAACATGTAACCGTTTTTGAGATAAATAAATAAACAAAATGTCCACAAACTGCAATAGCCTCATTCCGCGCGCTTCCATTAAAAATCAAATTGAGGTTTCAGCATGTTTTCCCATATAGACCAAAAAATTTATTGTTTTTGTACGAAGCATTGATAGCTCAGTTGGTAACACTTTCGCCTACCGTTTTGGGCGACCCAAGTTCGAATCCGATGCGGGCCATATTTTTGTTATGTTTTTTTTTCCCACTACAATATGGATATTTTTCTTTTTAATTTAGGATTATTATTATTATTATTATTATTATTATTATTATTATTATTATTATTATTCTTTATATTATTTATAATATTATATCTTATATCAAATTTTCTTTTAAAACCTTAGTGTTTATGATTTCTATTTGTATTATTCTATATTCAATATTATTATTATTATTATTATTACCAAGGATCGGGATGGGGTGGTACGTTATTATTATTATTATTATTTCTATTATTATTATTTGTATTATTATTATTATTATTATTATTATTATTATTATTATTATTATTATTTGTATTATTATTATTATTATTATTATTATTATTATTATTATTATTATTATTATTATTATTATTATTATTATTATTTATAAACTAATAATAATAATTATTATTATTATAATTATAATATCTTATATCAAATTTTATTTTAAAACCTTGGTGTTTTTTATGATTTCTATTTGTATTATTCAATATTATTATTATTATTATTATTAATTTTATTATTATTATTATTATTATTATTATTATTATTATTATCAAGGATCGGGATGGGGTGGTACGTGTAGGTAAAAGGGGGCTACGGGTAGGTTTAAAGGGGCATGGGTAGGCATAACGGGGATACGGGTATATATAAGGGGGTATGGTGATGGTCGATTCCTTTCATCCATACCTGCGAAACGATCAACGGGGAAGTATCAAGGAGGGTACAGGTAGGTTACAAGGGGGGTACGAAAGGTATCAAGGGGTTATGGGGAGGTATCAAGTGGGTTCGGGGAGGTATCAAGGGGGTATGATGAGGCATCATGGGGGGGGGGGGACGGGGAGATATCAGAGGGGGGGGGGGGTATGGTGAGGTATCAAGGGGGATATGGGGAGGTATCATCGTCCAAATGAAACTCGCAGACAACAGTTGTCTCTCTGTCTACATTTTAAACAGCAACCTGTGTACCCTGGCTTGCCAGGGTACAAAAACCACTAGTACACTATATATATAGAGAGAGAGTGTGTGTGCAGATGGGTGGGAGAGGGAAGTGGAAGGGGGTGCTGTTTGTATGTAGATGTGCGATCACGCCAATCTTGCCACTGTAGATTGTTCTAACCTATAAAGGGAAAAGTGAAAGCCCCAGTTGAAAACCTGTCTTTCCTTTGTAGGCATGACTGATTCACTGCGGCAACAGTACCCCCGTTGGAGTGCCGGGGGGTTTCAGTATAAATAATACCCCCACTTTATGGAAATTTAGTGCTTTAAATTCCCACTGTCGCTGTCTTTCTCATTTGCTCTTTCTCATTCCTGCTCTGTCCTATCAATCTGCTATACTATCTTCTTCTTCGCTAGATCAGTGACCTACCTTTTTTCTTGAAAACTCTTCCTGGACAAGACTCCTTGTTTGTGTATGAGGTCTGTTGGATCAGCTTGGGAATGTTGGACGCTTTCTGCCGGGTGATCACTGGGGCTTCCTATGATGTTATTATTTAGCAATATAGGCATTTTATATGTATGTGTTTTGTTGATAATTTATAATTATGTTTGTATTCTATTTTGTTTTTGTAACCGGGGGTTTGATTAGTTGGGGTAAAGCCTCAGCCGTCCCCTGCGTGGGATGTCTTTATTGTAAAGTGACTGGCCGGTGGAGGGCATTCAATTTTCCCACTAGGGTTGTTTCAGCAGATCTTTTATGCGGATCGGGGGTTGTCCGGTCCTGATTTGGCTCGGAAGAGTCCGCTGGACCTAAAGCAACAATCAATCAATCAATCAATCAAGTGCGATTACGCAAATGTATATACACATCAAGAAAGATAATTATCCTGCTCTCCAATTATCCTCTCTCAACTTAGGGAAAGATAATTCCATTTTCAGAGAATGTATCTACATATAATATAATATAATATAATATAATATAATATAATATAATATAATATAATATAATATAATCTATATATATATATTGCTTAGCCGGAAGTCCTTCTTAGCCTCTACTATAAAGTTTGTCCGGTATGGACGCTGATCTGGGCAGGTGCTGGACGCCGCGGATTGGCCTGCTGTGTACTCAAAACCCACGAAATCGTTATAGCCGACATTTCATTATCGAACGTTTAACCGTTTCTGAGATAAATAAATAAACAAAATGTCCACAAACTGCAATAGCCTCATTCCGCGCGCTTCCATTAAAAATCAAATTGATGTTTCAGCATCTTTTCCCTTATAGACCAAAAAATTGATGTTCATTCTAGGAAGCCTTGGTGGGTCAGTTAGTAAAACATTCGCCTTCCGTGCAGGACAAACCAAGATCAAATCTCACGCTCGCCCCCCCTTTTTTTTTTTTTTTTTTTTTTTACACTACAAAATGGATATTTTTCTTTTTAATTTAGGCTTTTTACCTTTAAATTATTTTTATTATTATTATTATTATTATTATTATTATTATTATTATTATTATTATTATTATTATTATAAGTTATTATTATTATTATTATTATTATTATTATTATTATTATTATTATATCTTATATCAAATTTTCTTTTAAAACCTTGGTGTTTTAGTAGTAGTAGTAGTAGGGTAGTAGGGTAGTAGTAGTAGTAGTAGTAGTAGTAGTAGTAGTAGTAGTAGTAGTAGTCTCTGTCTACATTTTAAACAGCAACCTGTGTACCCTGGCTTGCCAGGGTACAAAAACCACTAGTATAATATAATATAATATAATATAATATAATATAATATAATATAATATAATATAATATAATATAATATAATATTGTGTGTTTGTGAGTGTGTTCAATTTTTATTAAAACATCAGCCATAATAGGACATAGGAAATGGTTAGAGAAAACAATTGGTAATTTAGACGGTCCTAATAATAATAAATAATAAATAATAATAATAATAATAATAATAATAATAATAATAATAATAATAATAATAATAATAATAATAATAATAATAATAATAATAAACCATACCTGAAAGTCGGGTAACTGCTGCACGAAGCGAACAACAGTATCCGTCTCGTTGCCACATGCATAGATGTACGTGTCACGGTGCTAGTGAAAGTGTACAAGGCAACACCGTTATTATTATAATTGCATAAAAAAGATTGAAGTTAATTTAACAAAGGATTAAAATTAATTTCACAGAGTCGCGTTGAGTTTCCGACCCACGATGAATTAATGCGCGGTGAAAGTGGCGACAATTATTTATTAAAATATTAAATTACTACATCTCACGAGGGGAAAACTGCTTATAAAAAATACAGCAATTATTGCAGAAACCGCATTAGATAACCTTGAAATTGTACAAGTCATCACCTGAATTGCATGTTACATGCATGAAAACATACACACACACATAAACACACGCACACAAACACACACACAAATACATACACATACACACGCACTCACAGTAACACAATGATATCACACCACAACCCTCTTCGCATAGACCACTAGCACGCATGTTAACAGGCCAACCAAGTCCCAGCCAGCCAGAATCGTAAGATTAGGACGTATACTTTGAGAAGGGAACGGTTTTGAGGTTTTTCTTGAAGGTGGTAAGCGACTGAAAAGCGATGGGGCAAACATTGCAAAAAACCCTTTCCCGAAAGAGTTCAGAGAATATCTTGGGATAATAATAAAAGAGTCATCTTTAGAGCGCAGAGAACGGGCTGGCTGCTAAGGTGTTATAAGTTCAGACAGATAAGTAGGAAATGAATCTATTCTAGTTATATAGCAAGAATAAACAAAATAGTCTCATCTCATACGAAGAATGAACACCCACCATTAAGGCAGACAGGGATAGCCATCCCAGGAAAGAGAAGGTATATAACTCAACACTGAACCACCAGAGCAAAACAGTGACAGGGTGGACAGTGAAAATTTGCCACTTTTTCCTTGCCCTTCACGGGATTCAAACTTGTGTCATCAGTGCGCCAGGCGAACGCTCTACCACGGAACTACGGTGATGGGCTTTTTATGTAGGCCTAACACTGAGCTTTAATTTTCACTTAGGATCGTTTTAGTCTGATATTGTGGTATTGTGATGTACTAATTTCTAAGATTGGAATCCCCAATGAGGTTACTACAGCTGATAAGAAAGATGTTAATAAACACGCCGATTTAATCATAACATGATTAATTAACTGATTCTAGTACAAGTAATAATAATAATAATAATAATAATAATAATAATAATAATAATAATAATAATAATAATAATAATAATAATAATAATAATAATAATAATAATAATATTATTATTATTATTATTATTATTATTATTACAACTACTAATAATAATTATATTTATATAGCTCTTTTTCCTAACGTAAATAAGTCCTAACTAAATCAGTTCCAAACGCCGCGCCGGTACAGTGAAACTAACAGAAATAAATAAATTAAAATACACATACA
Source organism: Oncomelania hupensis (assembly GCA_036898135.1). Taxonomy (NCBI): domain Eukaryota; kingdom Metazoa; phylum Mollusca; class Gastropoda; order Littorinimorpha; family Pomatiopsidae; genus Oncomelania; species Oncomelania hupensis. The sequence goes on along the minus strand of CM072512.1, from coordinate 17,585,456 downwards.
TTGTCGTTAAGACTTGTGCAGTTACAAATTAATGTGCAAATAAGTCGTCAAAGGTATTTAAAAATTAACCAGAAAATTGCCATCGTTAATCATATCAATGATCATCACAGAATAAGTACTAGCTACCCAGGTATAAAACTGAACCTTTCCACAAACACATACACACACATGTATATACGTAAATCGTTTCGTTTTAAAATTGCCCCCATACACCTATTTCACTAGCGGTATGTTCATCATCATCGTCATCGATTTTCATTTTAACACGTATAATGTTGGTTATTTATATTTATGGGGGGTTGGGTACATAGATTCACATTGCTTTAATCGATTTACTTTTTTTTCTCTCCCCTTCCCACCCTCTCTCTCTCTCTCTCTCTCTCTCTCTCTCTCTATCATTTATTATTAATTTATTATTTATTATTTATTATTTATTATTATTATTTATTATTATGATCATGTTGATGGGCATAGACTGTATAATTATAAACTACCCCTCCCTCGCATTGATTTATACAAAAATAGCCTATCGTTTAATGGAGCTAGTGTATGGAACTCTCTCCCTCTGGAGTGTAAACATTGCGACACACTGTTTTCTTTCAAATGTAAAATATGTAGGCATCTGCAAAATTAATTATAAAAGTGATGTATAATAATATATATGACAACACAGTCATTCGTGTAATTATTAACCTATTTATTTATTCACTTTATTATTATGATTATTATGATTATTATTATTATTATTATTATTATTATTATTATTATTATTATTATTTATTTGCTGTGGAACTTGACTTGTATTATTATTATTATTATTATTATTATTATTATTATTATTATTATTATTATTATTATTATAAGGGTGAAGGATATGGGGAAAAGGGTAGTTGCCTAAAATTGTTTAAAAATAATGATGAAGATGTTAGTGTGATTGTGTGTGCATGTGTGTTTGTGAGTGATGTGATTTCCAAGTTAAAGTTAAAGGTTAATTATTATTATGTTAATTTCTTAAGGGACAGATTGGAAGATTAGACTGTATCATTAGTCTAAAATCTTTATCCCTAATAAAAAAGTTTCAAAAGTTTCAAAGTTTCTCTCTCTCTTTCTCTCTCTTTATCTATGTATGTGTGTGTATGTTTATGTATGTGTGTGTATGCGTGTGTGTGTGTGTGTGTGTGTGTGTTTGTGCTTATGTGAATGGATGTTTAGGCGGCGTTGTTGTGACATACACATGAAAATCTACGTACGTTTTGTTTGACGGACCCCGTTACGCTGACGTCAAAAGAGCGTTCCCTTAGAGTTAGGGTAAGGATTAGCTTTAGCGTTAGAACATACGTCCGTTGTGATTGCGCATAATGTTGCAACTTTGTAAACTAGATCTTTCAATTGAAGTCTTATAAGGTGGAGTGTGTAGGCCTATGTGTGTAACTGTTTGCCAAAATCGGAGCAATTTCCATATGCAATGTATGTTGTCATTTGGCTAAATAAATTCTGTATTCTGTAGGTGAGTCAAAAATCCAGAAGAGATAACCCGCTCCTAGCAAAGGTAAGCTTACAGCGAAACTTTTAAAATATTAAATGTGCTAATAAATAAACAAAGCTAGAGAAAATGGCAAAACATTGGGCATCATCATCATTATCATATAATCTTTCTATTCCGGATGAAACTGAACTCTACTGCGTTAGGAATATAATACCTAATAGAAAATGCAAAACACCCCCCTCACCTCCATTCCCCCTCTCAGAGAGAAAGGAAGAAGAGAGAGATCACTTCGCGATATTGCCTCTATGAGAAGTGATGTACGGTGGAGGAGTTACGTCCCTTCAACCTCACATGGGCTTGCTTTCGGTTCTTAGTCTCTTGTCTATATATGGGTTTTTTTTAATTATATTTAAAAAAAATGTTTTAGACCGCGATTTTCACCTTTTGCTGTTGAAAAGGTTTGAAATAAGGCTTTTCAAATTTGAGAATTTTTTTTTTATGCACATCTGTTTCTTTTTTCATGACTTGCTGCCTCTTGACCGTAAGGGTGTTATGAGCGCTTCCTAAACTGTAACCCGTGATACAGGTGGCTTTTGCATTGTTTTGTTGCTTGAAATAAACAGTATGTATAAGATAAATTGAGTTAAAATAAAAATAATAATAATATTTTTAAAAAAACACACTTGTCTAGAATATGTGTCATACATGCGTAATTAATTTTTTGTTCCGTATGGGGTTATACAGCATACGGATTGATTGGCAGTTTTAGTGTGTATAATTTGTGCGTGTGTGTGTGTGTGTGTGTGTGTCACGAAGAGAGGGGTTGGGGGATGGGGGTAAGCTCTTAATCTCTAGCGCGTTATTACCTCCTTTGAATAGGTTAATGGTGCGGCGACATTCCAGAGATTAATGCTGGGCCAACTTAATAAACAGACAGGGAAAAAAGACGAGATGGAAAATAAGGCGGCAATAGTTAAGAAATGCACATTCAAAGGCCAGTCAAGGTAATTGCGATTTCTATAGCTAGTTACTTTATTAATTTGAAATGGAGAGTCTAGGTCAGATACTTCTAGCGTGAGTCATAGGCATAGCGTCTTTTAGTAAGGAGTAGTCTGGTGATTTTCTGGATAGTCAATATTGGGGATACTAGAGCGAATGTAGACTGGTCTCATCACAGGGCGAGAGTGTATCTGTATGGTTTTAGAGTCACTCTGATAATCTGGCGAGGGGGGATTCTCGTAGGCTTAGGCACTTAGCTCTGGACTGTAGTGCGGCGATTCGTCCAGGATACTCTGGTTGGCTTGTTGGCGTGGGTAGTACCGTGGGAGCTAAGATGCAGGTCAGTGGTCACGCGATGATGACTCATGGACCACGAGTGCTAGTCTTGTGATATGGCACAGGCATCGAAATCGGCTTACGTGGCTAGCCGTCTGGAAAATGGCGAAGTCCCAAGTCTCGCTTCTCATTGACCTCCTGGGTTGACAGGGGCCTGCGGCGGGTCAGTGACTGGGAGTTGATCCAAGGCCGGGGTGATACGCCCGGTACAGGAACCCGTCTGCAATGTGTACAGACGCTGTATCAGCGGGGGATAGGGATAGTGTGGATTCAGGGCCTGTGGTTATGATAGCCCTTCTCAGAATTCAAATTGGCTTGACCGGTCACGGGTTGAGCCAGTGCAAATACCAACAGTCAAACAATGCTACTAGATTTACTGGGCCAAAGTGGAGGTTATTGGCAGCCGCTAGTATAAGATACATTCGGCGCATAGGATGGGTTTGGCAACAGGGCAAATATTTATACATTGGGAGCATGGGGGAAAGCAAATGGAGGGTACAGGGCAAATGGGTTGTAGGCCTGGGCTGTACTGGGGACTTTAATCTAGGTGGAGGGGACAGCATGGCATGGGATATTTACACATGGGCCAAACGGAACATACAAGCATAAATCCAAACATGTCATGGGTCATATACAGGGTAGAAAATATGTGCAAGGGAGAAAATACAAGTCATAGCAATACATCAAGGCAAAATTATAAACATGAACATACATATTGACAGGACGCATGAACATGATGGGCGAACGACGGGCGATGGGTCTGCTATATGACAAAGAGTAAGTTCCCTCTCTTACCTTGGTTTAAGACGGGTGGAAGCACAAGGGTACTGTCGAAACTCAGAGGTCACCCGGTGATGTAGACGTGTTTTCGGACAGGCTGTGACTTCGAGGCAGGAAGGTTGGCATCTGACACCCGGTCTTGTGGCGTGTCAGGCTTTAAACAGGGTTACCCCGGGGGGCGGGGCTTAAGCGCTGGGCGAGCGGGCGCTAGTGATGGCTGGTCAAGTGAAGGGTGTCGCTGGCTGTGTGTGTGAGGAATGGCTGTTTAGCAGCTTGGCTCAGAGGGTGATTGCCCGCCTTGTCACAGTGTGTGTGTGTGTGTGTGATATAGAAAGAGATGGAGATCGAAATATAAATAAAGTTATTGACTAATTCGAAACGTAAATCTAGTTGTGAACACGGAAATTCATTTATTTACAAAAATATGCTTCGATTGATTTCAACATAATAATTAGGGTACGTAATAATTATACTCTCTCTCTCTCAGTCAGTCTTCTCTCTCTCTCTCTCTCTCTCTCTCTCTCTCTCTCTCTGTCTCTCTCTCTCTCTCTCGTATTTAAAAAAAGGTGAACAAGGCAACTTTCTGTGATCACAAATGAAACCATCCTGCAATCAACCCTATATATTTCATTCAAATTGACAATACATTCAGTGAGTCTTGTGACAAAATAAAAGGTTGGCATCTGTATTTTATATTAGAATATTCTGCCACAACCTCATTTAATTATAACAGGATACGAAGGTGAGGAATTACAGACACAGTTCGGTGGACAGCAAATAACAAGCCGCTGAAATTTTGCTTTTCTCATACTGTCTTTACAATCTCTTTTTTTTTTTTTTTTTTTTTTTTTTTTTAAAGTAGCCTTGGAGTTAACAATTGCAGAGAACATGACAATAGTGAGCTAATTAGTGCGGCAAATCAAGTTGGGTTACTTAACAAACATCACATTAATCACGTTTATACCAAGACTTTGCAGTGCACCAGAATCGTTTTAAATCTAGATCTAGACAGAGGATGATACATGACAGCAAACGGCCAGAGGGCACCCCTTTTTAGTTCTACTGTGGCTTATTGACACTGACAATGACAGTAGTGAGTAGGCGTACTTTTTATTGATACTGAACTAAATTCAAGTTAATTATCACTAAGTACTAACCCTACACACAACCTTTATTAATTCCTTGGGCTAATCCAAACCGTTTCTTACACGAAACATCACCTTAGTTCCAATCCGTCTTGTATCATTGACAACCATTCATTGACAGGTCTTGGTCATCATAATTCATTCATATCATGATTCTTGTCTGTCAGAATAGATCTACAATTTCTTCAAGAACTTAACCGTTCTTCTTCCTTGGGGAAACGAAAAAAACTCTTCCCCTTGCATGCAGCCTTTAATCGTGCATTTGTGCAGTTCAAAGTTGCACAGTGGTCACCGTAACTGCTCCTGCGATTTTTTTTCCCCCTCTCCATCAGATCTTCGCTCTGTGAAGCAGGCCTTTTCACACATGTTACAATCAAGTCGCATAACTCTTGACGCGTCATCACACCAATGGCGTCACTGCGCGGTCTATATATTCCTGGTCTATGCCCCTCTTAAACAAAACAACAAAACAAATTAAAAAAAATTTTTTTGCTGCATTAATGTATTTCTAAATCCTATTCTATCCTATCCTATCCTGTCCCGTAACCCGGAGGTCGTAGGGGCACCACAGATGATCGTTTAACTAGCATACTCCATCTTTCTCTGTCCTCAGCAGCCCTGATGGCTTCGCTCAGTGTCAAACCAGTCCATTCTCGAATGTTGTCCTCCCACCTCTTTTCGGTCTCCCTCTTCTTCTACCTCCTTGCACTGTGCCTTGCAGAATGGTCTTTACAAGGCCTGATGATCTGGTGACGTGGCCATACCATCGGAGTTTCCGTTTCTTCACCACTGTGAGCAGGTCATCGTGTTGTCCAATGGCTTGTGTGATGGTCTGTCGGACTTCGTCGTTGGTGATGTGTTGGGTATAGGAAATGCCCAGAAGTCTTCTGTAGCACCTCATCTCCATGCTTTGTATTCTTCGTTGTAGATCTGCTGTGAGGGTCCATGCTTCGCAAGCATATAGGAAGATGGAGATGACAAGGGAGCGCAGCAGTCTTACTTTGGAATGTAGACTGATGGTCCTGTCTTTCCAAATGGGCTTCAACCTTGTCAGGGCAGCAGTTGTTTGTGCGATCCTGGAGAGGACTTTCTGTCGGGACCCATTGTCTGACAAAATGGCTCCCAAATATTTGAAGCTATGCACTGTGTTGAGGGATTGGCCTTGGACTTTGATGTCCGTGTTGATGCCATTGGTGTTTTTGGTCATCATTTTGGTCTTCTCTGCACTTATTTCCATTCCATAGGCTCTGGAGGTGGTGTCAAGCCTCTGTACAAGCTGTTCAAGTTCTTGTTCATCTCCAGCCAATCCATCAATGTCATCCGCAAAACGAAGATTGGAGATTGCTCTACCCCCTATGCTGGCTGTGCCTTCGTGATCTGCAAGAGCATCTGACATGATGCGCTCTAGGAAGATGTTGAAGAGTGTTGGAGAGAGTAGACATCCTTGACGCACACCGATTGTTGTTCTGAAACAGTTCCCGATGACGCTGTTATGGAGGACTGCACTGGTAGCCTTGTCATACAGGCTTTTGATGACTTCAATAGTTTTAGAGCTGATGTTGTACACTTTCATTGTTGCCCATAGAGCTGCATGCCAGACTCGGTCAAACGCCTTCTTGAAGTCCATGAACACATGATATACATTTTGTTGGTGCTGTAAGTATTTCTCACAGATTATTCTGAGGTTAAAAATCTGTTCAGTGGTACTTCGCCCTGCCCTGAATCCTGCTTGTTCTTCAGCTATGATTTGTTCAGCTTTGGGTTTCAACCTGTTGAGTATTATTTTCAGGAGGGCCTTGCTGGGATGGCTGATGAGGCTGATGGTGCGGTAATTTTCACACTCCTGAAGGTTACCGTTTTTGGGAAGAGTGATGACAAGCGACTTGGTCCATGGTGTAGGTCACTCCCCACTCTGCCAGATCTTGTTACAGATAATGGTGAGGGCATCAATCATCGCTTCTCCTCCTGCTTGTAGCAATTCCGCGGGTATGTTGTCCACTCCCGCTGACTTCCCTTTCTTCAGCGATTGCACTGCTGCCTCAACTTCTTCCCGGAGAATTGGGAGGATTTCTTCTTCTTCTCTGTTCTCGGGACATGCTAGAACTGATAGGTTTCCATTTGGTGTATGGTTGTAAAGGTCAAAGCAGTACTCTGTCCATCTGTCTAAGACTTCGTGTTTTTCTGTAAGGCATATGCCAGACTTGCTTTGGATCGTGGAGTTTTTGTGGAGACCAAGCGTGTTTGCCAGTACCAGATTGTTGTATCTGGCAAACTCCAAGAGTCTCAGACCCCTGTCATTTGTCTCGTTGTTGCAGTGGGGTCCACATGTGTCTCCTCAGTTGTGGTGCGCATCTTGGCCAACCTTGGCATTCCAGTCGCCTTGCACTATGACTATGTCCTTCTTCGGCACTTGGTCAAGGACCGCCTGTAGATTTTCATAGAAATCCTCCACTTCGCTGTCGTCATAGTCTGATGTTGGGGCATAGGCCTGGATGTTGGTGATGTTGAAAGGGGCTGCTCTCAGACGGATGGTAAAGAGTCTACTGGAGACTGGGCTGCAACCCATGACAGTGGGTAGAATGTTCTTGTGGAATCCAAAGCCGTGTTCGTGCCTGTCATCTCTACCGCTGAAATAGAGCTTGTTGCCTTTGTCGGTCGTTGTTTCACCTAGGCCTTTCCAGCGCAGTTCGCTGATACCTAGAACGTTCCATCGATAGTGGTCCAGCTCGTGGGCCAGTTCTTCTAATTTTCCTTCCGTAGTTAGGGTCCTGACATTCCAGGTTCCTATGACGATGTTGTTTCTCGTGCGGATCTTGCTAATTTGTCCATCAGTAGTATATTTATCACCTCCGTCCTGGTGGCCAACGGAAGGCGCGGTCCTTGTGCCGGGCGACGACCGATCCGGTAAAATATTAGTGAATAGCTTCATCATGTAGTGTGTCTTGGGCAAAAAAGACCTGGCGGTGCCCAATCCTCCCCAGGCTGTTGGCCACAGCCGAAATCCACGAATGCAGTGTGGTTCGCCTTGGCCCTGAGCACGTGGTCGTTGAACCTGTAGTAACGTGAGGTTCCTCCGCCTTGGCCGGTGACTTCTGTGTAGAAGACTTTCGCCCAGTGATGCCGTGCTAACATCACCCCTGTTAGTCGCCTCTTACGACACGCCGGGAAACGTTGGGTCTATTCTATTTAATGCCCTGAACCCACAGAGCACAGTATTTCTAAATGAATACGTTAATTACTATAAGACACTGGAAAAGCATATGCTTTAATAATACTACGGATAATTTCAGGAGAACGCGGGAACACACAATCAATACTAATTAAAGAGAACAAAGATAGGCCATGAAGAATATTGACGCCAACGTGCATTTTAAACGTTAGCTCTGAAGGAGACTGGAAATGAGAGATCAGCGTGTGTGTAGAGGTGGGGAGAAGAGGCGAGAAGAAGGGGATAGGCAAATAAATAAGCAAAAAGAGTAAAAGCCTACATTAGATGTGATCAGCATGCTGTCGTAACCATCCTGAGCCATTCTCTCCAGCTTCTCCATTTCTTCGTCTCTCAGCAGTTTGATGTACATCTGGCATGGAAAGAATGGAAGGCACTCACGAAATACAGTAACAGTAATTATTGTTCTCCAGAAGGTTATTTTTTTAATGACAAAGATGACGACGACGACAACAACGACGACGATGGTGATGATGATGATGATGATGATGATGATGATGATGATGATGATGATGATGATGATGATGATGTCACAGAGTTGCCAACCCCCCAACAAGTTTTCAGTAGTAAAAATTCTGAATTTCAGTAGTTTTATGACATTTTCAGTAGCATACGTCCTCGCATTTTTTTTACGAAGACATGCATACACAGTCTGCAACGACGGTCGTGAAGAGTGTTTCCGCACGAATTATTGAGAGATCCATATTGGGCTTGAAGAAGGTGGCTACCGACTGAACAGGGACTAACTTTTCTGGATCAGGGCAACGACTTTTGTGACGGTTGCCATTCACGTGTCGCGTCACATCGTGGAAGCCGCCCATGTTGAATGCTAAAATCTGCCAAGCACGCTGTACAATACACGCTGTGTTTTGATCTCGATGACGCAGTGATGCACGGAAATTTTTCAGAATATTCTTTCCTGTACTCTTGATTTGCTGTCCTCTTCTTTTTTTCTGGGCTTTCATCGCTAGTTTTCTTTCTTTTTGGCATCATGGATTCAAAATACGCCGCATACAAACTTTTCTTCTCGCGCTGTAGAACGTGACCCGGGAACGAAAGTGTCACAGAAAGGTCGAAGTATTGTGCACTGATTGGCCGTTTGCAAAACCACTTCACGATGATTGGTCGAATTTCCTAACATGCACTGGGAGCGTGATCTATTACACCGTGCACGTAAACCGAATGACCGTGACCTTGAGGTGCTACGGGAGGCACAGGCGCTCAATAAAACTCGTTAAAACTGTAATACTATCGTCGAAAATTGACTTTCCGTAGTAAATTTTCGATTTGCGTAGCTCCGTAGCCGCGTATTCTTTCCGGAGTAAACTACGGAAATTCCGTAGTGGTTGGCAACCCTGCTGATGATGATGATGATGATGATGACGACGACGACGACGACGATGATGATGATGATGATGATGATGACAACGATGATTGATGCTGCTGCAGCTAATGATGTTGATGATAATAATGATGGTTGTGCTGAGGTAGAGAGTGGTGGTGGTCGTCAGAGTTGGAGTGGTGGAGACCCCGATAACACTTCATAATGACAGCCATAGTTAGGACGTTAACAGGTTATGGCATCTGATTTTATGAAATTAATGAATGATTCTTACCCTGTCCAAGAGTTTCAGCACATCATGGCGTCTTGCAAACCGAGCTACATCTCTAGCAGTGATTCCAGTCTGAAATACGTACAGCAATCCCAACTTATTACATTGATTGATTTTTGGGTTGATTGCATATATGGCTGCTTGGCTATTTCGCTGGTTTGTTGAGAGGACGAGTTAGTTAAACAATCAGCCAACAGGACTGCAGCATTTCAAATATTAAAGTTTATTCTTCCTCCTCTCCATTTCACGCCTTTTCTTGTGTTATTCATTTCTAACCCCCATCTTCAACTTCTTCATCTTCTTCTTTATCTTTATTGTCCTTCTTGTTCTTGTTGTTGTTCATCTTCCGTGGTCTGTCAGACACTTAAACCAAATATGCGAATCTATTTTAGTCATCTGTATATTTGCTGTGTCTGATGATGAATGTTAAAATCATGCACCTGTTTTGTTATCTGTAATTCGGCTGTGTCTGTTGATGTCTGTATTTCTATGTACTACATGAGTGTTCTAGTCAGGCATGGGTCTGCTGTCTAGTCCATACTGGTGGTTACATAGTTCGCATTAGACCTATGCTTTATTTGTTTATTTTATGTATCTTGTGCATGCGTGCCGCTGATCTAAAGCATTCTTTGTGTCATGTATACTATAACTGTATGTATGTCACTTGGCGAATAAATCTTGAATTGAATTGAACTGAATTGAATTCCTCCTTGTTCTTATTCTACTATAACGCTCAAACCAAAATACTCAACACTATAATTATTATCGTTTATATTTGATTATAAGGACACACTTTGTCCACGCCCCATCGACGGATCCTTTTAACATTCACAGTGAACGTCGCCCCACGGAAAAAAGCTTACAAAAAAAAACTCTTTGGAAAGTATTGCTATTTTTTACATGAATAAATTCCGTAGTGTTTTGTTTTCCTATTAATAGCAACGTCTAGAAAACATTCTTGCGCTAGAAAAATAGCATTTACAAAAGCCGGTAAGAGATAGAACCCGTAAAAACAATTGCTCGTAAGGTTTTTCGTTTTAGGTTGATATAACAGTCAGACACTACCCCAGACACTAAAGACGCACGCTTCAAGCCACGTGATTCACTCAGAAATTGGGTCCAAGATCGTACCGTTAAAACAGGGGAAATAACTCTGTCAGAACCGAAATGGAAAATTCAGCCGTTGGTTTGAGCATGGAAAGCACACTTTATCACTTATTGATGTTATAACAATGCGGATTTTAAGGTATACCCGTTTTCGCCAAACGTAAACAAAGCCTTCGAATTGGGGCCCTTTAATATAAAAGTATACAAAAACGCTGCTTTTGGTGCTTTCCAAGAACATCTTAAGCTCGATAAAGCTGCTGCAACTGTGTAGAACAATTAAATTAATACTCACGCTGTCTCTATCGGCCAGATAGATACCATTCTGCATCATGTACTCGATGACCTCAAGCGGCACTTCTCGTCTGCTCTTGTCCATGGCAAATATGACAGCGTTTCGACCTCTCTGTGGGGCAGAAATGATCAAGGATGACAAGGGAGACCATTCCATATGTTCTCTATTCTATATGTTGCCAGACAGATTATCTAGACTACGGCAGCTGGTTCTCAAAGTGTGTAGGAAAAAATTCATACTGCGTAGCGGAGACTCACCGTGGCCTTTTTTTGTGTGCAAGTCTCAGGAAAGCAATGTGAAAGATGCCTATCGAACAATCCAATGAAGGACATTTGAAGGAAGTTTTGATGTATTTCATACAAAAAGTACTAAAAGG
>CM072512.1:17526596-17569096 GCA_036898135.1 Oncomelania hupensis | reverse complement strand
ACAAACAAATACACCAATCAATAAAATTATTAAGCAATCACTCAACAGTTGTACCGCACCATAAATAAAAATTTGCTGCACTTTTAAGCATGTAAAAACAAATCAGCATATTATGACATACGTCAAAACTCAAAAGATATAAAATATTATTGTTATCATCAAGCTGAAAGCTCATGATAGAAAAGAGGGTTTAGGAAATACCTTGTTTTTAGCATTGATGTCAATGTCTGAACCCGCCAGGATGTGAAAAAGGTAAGGACGATATAGTGTACACACATAGTGTAAGTATGTGTTTCCTTTCTGAAAGCAAACAAAATTCACCTTCGAAATGAAAATTCAATGTATTTCTAATTCATTATAAAAGTAGCATCAAATTTTTATTTTGAGAGGTTCAACAATCCATGGGAGGTAAGTGCAGTTCAAATTGTAAAAGCACTTGCAAATCATGAGTTATTTCCCTTGCATTACGTCTTTCGTCTTGACACACCCCCTCAAACTACATGCACTAACAAAGAAAATCTGCAATAAGCAATGTACATTTATTATTATTATTATTCTTTCTTTCTTTCTTTTTTTATTTTTATAAATTAAATTATTAGCATTATTATCGTTTTCAAAACTTAACATAATACATAATCAGAATCTTTATAATAGCACAAATAAAGCAGTCATGCTTCAACTGGATTTTGTGTGTGGCTTTATTCAAAAGATCAAAGTTCACACCATCTTGCTTCTCAAGACAAACAAAAGAGACATTATTTAATTTTTTTATTTATTTTATTTATTTATTTATTAGGCGCTTTCCCTCGCAGAGGTCAAAGCGCACACAAACACACCCACACACACGCACAAACACACACATATAGCAGCAAATTAAAAAAATAAATAAATAAATAAACAAATGTGCAAGAAATCTCTCAAGGGGCCGGGTAGCTCAGTTGGTAAGAGCATCTTGCTAGTAACCGAAAGGTCGCTGGTTCGAATCCCGGATTGGTCAATGTGTGATCATATTATTTTCCCCTTTACCAACAACTGGCCCGCTGGTGTCAGTATAAATCGGTCCAGTAGTCACCTATATGCGAAAGTGTCGTGTGACTATAATCTACATACAAACAAAATCTCTCAAACTTAAACATTCAAGTGAAAACTCGCCTTGGCGAAAAATTTTCTGTATAGATCAAGAGTGTCCGAGAGAGCATTTCACCTTTTGCCATCTTCACCACCCACCCTCCAAGGTGTTGTTCCCATTATCTTTCAGTCACTGAAGAGAGAGAGAGAGAGAGAGAGAGAGAGAGAGAGAGAGAGAGAGAGAGAGGCATTTGAGACCTGTCTTTTCTCTTGGTCTGCTTCATGAGGGTGTTGTCCAACTCCTCTCTGTTGCTATCTTACCTTATCTTTCACTCACAATTGTTTTATTCTTTGTGTGGTGCAGGGGTAACAACAAGTTATAACTAACCACATCCCCAGCTAGGTACTAACTAGCCTCGATGTTACTTAAAGAAACAAGTCTTGCGGGTCCCCATATCATGAAGCTAGTGCAAAAAGCAGCCTCTACAAATACATGCAAAGCACAAAGTTTAATTCCCTGGTATAAAAATGGCATTTTCCCATGAAGTTTGCACTAACTTTATAAGTATAGATTTATGCCAAAACACTAATATGATTTTTGTCTTTCCCAGAAATTTCTCAGTGACTGTCACATCCAAGAATGTTATATAACAGGGCCTTGATATACAACGATTTACATCTTTATCTATGACAATGTTCAACATAATACATCCCTTGTCAATAATTTTGATCATAAACTATTGTGTCCAAATTGGACAAAATAATACGCAAAGGTTAGATGTTAGCACTTTCAGTTTTTAATCCATTTGATTTACTCAGACATACAGGAATATATTGCAGAAGCTAGCTGTCTTGAAAGTTTGCATTCATGATCAAAAGAATTAATGTGTGTTCTGAGGCAAAAGTTTGAATTAACACACATTGCAGTGATTATTGTGGGTTTTTTTAAAACAAATCCATCTTACCCTGTCTTTAAATGTGACATCTTCCCCATTAGTCAATGCATCCTTCAGGTCTGCAATGGAGCCGCACTTGATGGCCTGACCTATTTTGGTCTGTAAATATATCATTCAAATAAAATAAAATAAAATGAAATAAAACTGATAAAAACAAATCAAATCTACACATTACTTTAACAAACATCCTCTCTTCCTCCCCTCAATCTCCTACACCAACACCTCACCAGCTAATAAAATAAAATAAAACTAAAAACAAATCTGATAGTAAACAAATCAAATCTACATACAAACCCCGCTTCCCCTTCCCCCTTCCACCAACCCCTTCCCCATCAAACCAACACTGACAAAATATTTTGTATTCAATTTTGATTGCAACTAAATAAGTTAAGGTTATATGTTTTCTGGCTATCAAGCGCTGAGCAAGTCCAGATTGATTGATCTCGAGTATGTCGATGTATTATTGTTCAATACAATGTCATTGTTTCCAGGCTACATCTAATGAAAAAAAAAATTTAACACAAATCAGAAAAATGAGTGAATAATATTTTTTTTTTGTTAAACAACATCAAAGCAGGAGTGGAATTTCTCTGCGTACACACTTCTGCAGTAAATATACATGCCACAGAATTAATTAACATTCAACCACCTACCACTACAATGAGAAACAACAACAATCATTCGTTCAATGAATTACCTTTTCCAGACCCCACATTTCACCCGCCATGGTGAATCACCGATCGAGTGAAATCTGTGTGAGATCGTCTTCTTTTTTCCCTAAAGAGCAGGTCAAAGTGAATCAGCTTTCACGTTATTTTATAAAACCTTTCAGCTAATCTGCAAAGCAAAACAAAAACAAAAACAAAACAAAAAAGAAGAAGAAGAAGAATCTAGAAATGTAAGAATGTATCATTCAGAGCAAAATATTACTGGCACATCAACCGGGTGAATTAAGTAGTCAGTTGACAACAAAAAAAATCACTGGCCAATAGCCAATAAGTGGACATAGTCCGTAAGGTAAACACCTTATAACTCAACCGAATAAACATGTCCACGCATCAAGGAAAACAACACGAATAAATACCGCAAACAACTCACAATTCAACACTGATCTCAGCCAAATTTGTATCCACTGTAAACAAAGGAAGTAGATCACAGAGTTCCTTCCCTTGAATAAAAAAAAAGAAAAAAAAGAAAGAAAAAAACGATCGAGAAGAAAATAAAAAAAGCAGGCAGCTAGATTGCAGTTTGCATTGACTACCAGCGGTTTATTTAGCTAGTTGGCAACTTGCGTATGTATGTGTGCCTGCATGTGCCTGTGTGTGTTTGTGTATGTGTGTAGTGCGCGCGCGTGCGTGTGTATTTGTGTGCGTGTGTGTGTGTTGGGGGAGGGGGGGGGGTGGAGGGGGAAAGTCAAGTCAACAATTAAGGCTTTATTACCCACAATAGAGAATTCATACAGCACACTGCATCTCAGGAAACAAACAAAAAAAAAATTTAAAAACAAATTTAAATAATGCATAAAAACATAAGACAAGCAGTAGTACTATAACTATATTTGTTCTAACAATTATACATTATATTTTCACCTATACTTCTCTCTCTCTCTCTCTCTCTCTCTCTCTCACGCATCTCTCTCACACACACAAACACACACACACACCCACACACACACACACACACACACACACACACACACACGCACACACACACACACACCCATATCAAATGCACAGGGAAAAAAATGTAATTCGACTGAAATAACCACTCCTATCATGCACAGACAATTAAAACAACGTTTCCATTAATTATGCTAGTAATGAGGTTATGAACATAAATATAATGCAATATTACATTATACAGAAGCTGGGTGGCTGTGTTAAAAATAGAGACAGAGAGAGAGAGCGTGGTGTAGTCGAGGGGGCGGGCTACAGGCGCCCCTTAGCTGGACACGCGAGAGTCTATAATAGGCTTACGGGTCTTTCTCTCTTATTATTTCAATGTATCAAACTCTATCTGAACGAACTAGAATATTTCTCCTGAAGTGACACAAACGATTCATGCAAACATCCAAAGTAATAAATATCAGTATCACAGTCTATTTTTATACCCGTTCAACTGCTGTTTTTTTTTTTAAAATTCACGTTTGTTTGGTTTAATGCATCCAAACTATAATGCTAGTAATTCTTAAACATTATAAAATTGATAAACTAACCCTAGCCCTAAGGGAACATTTACAATTATAATTCATATATTATAATCATTATTTTTCCCTATGGAAGATATCCTTAGGTATACTAGTTGTGCCCTTGACATTGCACGATGCAAGGGCGGATCAGCAGGTTCACGCGGGAGGGTGCACTTTTTTTTTTTTTTTTTTTTTTTGGGGGGGGGGGGGAGGATAGAGAGAAGTTTTTGTATCTTACCTCAGATTCATAGCAAAGAACAGTTATTCTTTCAAAACAACAGTTTATGGGCAAAAAGCCCTGACATACATGTGTTACACTTTCTTTTGTTGTTGAGTTACTACCTAATTGTACTTAGATCAAGCTGTTGCTCTATAACTGCTGTAAATATACATTTTAGGAATAAACAGGATTAGAATAATATTAACAAGAATAAACGACAAATAAAATAAATTATAAATATCTTTATCTCTATCCCTATCATCATCATCAAACAAAATATGTACATACCACTTCAGTGTGAGGTAGGTCACAAAATGGTTCAGCACAATATAAAATGTCTTTTCACAAAATAGAAATACTCCTAAAAACTGGTAACTAACACTAATGCTGTGCAACAACGCTAGGCTGTTGCTTCTTTGACGTCTATCTAAATAAAGAGTGACACAATATAAAATGAACTCTTCTACATAGAGCTGGAATGAGAGGAGTGTAATTAAACGAAATAAGCAGAGGTATTAGGGAGAGTTTGCAAACCCTACTTCGGAAGGAATACTTCGCCTATTTGTGACGTCACTCGCAGCGAAGTCACTTCCCACGAAGTGGGCCGCTTGTCAGGTTTGCGCGACGATACGTGGTGGCATCAAGTTCGCTGAAATAGCCTCCCATGACCCAATGCGTGTTTTCTCCCTTGTGTGCTTCCTGTCAAAATTTGTGTGATTTCCAGCGAAAAGAGATGGAGGAAAAGGTACGTTTTCTAAGTTAATTTTGAGTGATAAGTGGCACACTAACATTATTTATATTACAGTATCAATGTTCCTAGATAACGTAGCTCATTTCCTTATAGATCTTCAGTTACATCATTTTGGATGCTTAAATCTGGATCTGATCTGGATCTACATGTGTCTACTTTTGGTTTCGGTTTTACCTTCCCCCACCTTGCCTCCCCCCTCTCTTAAAACCAAGCCTACTTTTCATTTCTGCTGATCGACAGGCTTTAGCAAGTATGAAGAGAGACTTGCATGTGTCATTCAGGTTAAATGTGCGACATAGAGCTTCAAATTCATCTTTCGGTGGAGATCTTTAAAGTTTGTCAGCCTGTCAGGCTCAGTCAAAACTGCTCTGATGGTGTTTGTGATTTTGTTTGCATGCATTGGTTTGAATACTGTTTTTTCCCATTTGCCTCTAGACTGACAAGAAGAACAAGAGACTGCAGTGGAGTGAAGATATGGACCATGAGCTCATGGGCCAGATCGTCCTCTACAACCCCTGGGCACCAGACCACAGCTGGCCCAGATTTCACCAGCAGATGGCAGACCATCCCAGTCTTGGGCGAGCCACGGTCCCAGACTGGAAGTCGTTTTACGACCGGACGAAAACTCTGATCAATAAGAGAAAGGGAGTTGAGACAACAGTGAGTTGGTTTAGTTTGTTTTCATGGCTACATTAATATGGGAAAAACTGATAAATAATGAAAAGTTCAGATACATGTGTGAATATATTGTACAATGTACTGCATTAGTCAAGGTAGCATGACTTTCTCCATTTACAAAGAATTCAAAATAAAATCGAAATAAATGGATTATGTATACCCTTTAAGTACATATATGTGTGTAATGGTTTGGAAAAAAATCCCAATTCAAATATCATTTTGAGGCCTGAATTATGATTTGTATTTGTGTATGTGTGTGTGTGTGTGTGGTGTGTGTGTGTGGTGTGTGTGTGTGTGTGTGTGTGTGTGTGTGTGTGTGTGTTGTTTTTAAATGATGTTCTTGTTTGGTTGTGTGTGTGTGTTTTTTTTTTTTTTTTTTTGGGGGGGGGGGTTGTTGTGTTTACAGTGTCTATTGTCAGTAAGCATATTCAGATATGTCCGTAATTCTGAGGGCATAATTACAATAATTTTGTTTACAGGTCGGGTGTCGAAGATGAGGAGAGGTCAGACTTTCAAAAAGCCGTGGACAATGCCATTGAAATGGCAGAAGGTATGGACGAGCCTCCGGCCAAGAAGAAGAAGGTGGAAAAGGCTGAGATTGACATTCGAGAGGCAGCCATGTCAAGAGATAATCAAGGTATGAGAACATTTTATGGAATAGGTAACGATGCTGAAATTTCAGATCATGACTTGGAACCATTGTGTAGATTGGGGAAAATACTGTACAGTTTCTGTCTTGTCCATTCTTCTGGTCTCAAATGTTGCTAAGGTGAACTGATCTCAACAATTTGGCTGTCAGTGTTATTGCGATTCTCATCATTGTCATCATCATTAGTAACACTGCTATCAGGAATAAAATGTTCTTAGTCAAGATTGTTTTTAGCAACAAACTGTTTTAACGCCATTTTATGGGAAATACTGGTATATCTTACTGATTTATTTTTATTTTATTTTTGTGTGTGTCCTTGGCAGGGACTGTAAAATTCAACTCAGCCAGGAGGCGGAGTCGTGGTGATTCTATCAATGAGGTGCTGCAAGCCATCTCTGAAAGGCAGAGACAGAGAGAGGAGGCAAGGGATAGAGCGAAAGAAGAGGATTGGCTTCAGATGCAAAGAGAGAAAAAAGAGGAACGGCGTGAAAGAGAAGAGGAACGGCGCGAAAGACAGAAAGAGAGAGAAAGATGAGAGGATGGCTAGGGAGAAAGAAAAGCAGGAAGAAAGGTTCGCAAGGGAGGAAGAAAGGAGGGAAGAGAAGGAATTAAGGGCAAGAGAGTTAGACTTGAAAGAGAGGGAAATGCGGTTAAAGGAGAGAGAGATGGCGATACGAGAGAACCAAGAGAAAGCAACCTGTAACACCATGCAACTAATGCTGCAGGCTTTGACCAGCTTTGTAAAAACGCAAGGGGCAAAGATTCGGAATCAAGTAACTAACGGTACTTCCTTTCCAGTCCCTTTGCAATATGTGCCAAAAAATTGAAATTGTGCAATTATTCATTAACTTGTGTTCTGATTAATAGCATTCAGAGGAGTAGCCACTGCACTTGTTGAGTTTGCTTTCCCAAATCAGGTTTTGTTTTCTGCTCAAGAACTGTATGTACCAAAGTTTAATTTTACTGACCTTTTGAAAATGTACACGTTTATTTGTTATTGATATCCCATAACCATTGTGCTCAAAGTATGGGTAAGCTTACAACAGCGTAGTCATTCTTCCTGTTGAATAATATGATATATACTTGTATTGGTATTGTACAAGATGCTTATGACTCGTGAGTTCATTGTCTTTAGCAATTGTTGTAAACGGATGTTTTTTAATGGTTGCACTTCCAAGTTAAATTGAAGACTTTCTAGTTTCTTTGTGTATATAAATCTCAGTTTTGAGTTTTTCTGTGTTCAAGTGCTTTTCCAGTTTCCAAATCAAGACAGTTCTTTCATGCGAGTTTCATGTTCATATAAAGGATGATTTCAACAGCATCTGACAATGAGAGATGTGTTTATGTGTTCATTTATGCTCTTTAGGGAGGAAATTGTGTGAGTTACCAATCGTTGCAGTGATACATGGCTGTAATTTGTGCCATGAACATTTTCCGACATATGGTGGTCTTTAGAGTCTTTCCTCACAGGTTGATTATAGAGGTAAAACCTTCTTTTAGTCCTGGGACTAGTGATCTTTGGAGATGGGTGGTCTTTCCTGACAGGGGGTCGTTTCAGCAGGTTTTACTGTAATTTTCAAAACAAAAGGTGAGAAAAACATGAGAAACTTATGCAAATTCCAGAAATAAAATCAATACTTTATTCATCTACAATAAAAGTCATTGGCATTGCTAATGCCATTCACAGACCTGCCATGCATCCTACGCATTAAATACACACACCATGAGAAATGGTCTGGTATATGGCCGTTAAGAAATAAATACTAACAGAACATGGTGTAATGATATGGTTAAAATTTACATTATGAAATGGGTATTATTATTACATGTACCATTTTGTCATGAAAATGGGCGCCTCGAGCTGTCTGATTAATCTGATCTAATCACACTATCGCACAAATACTACGGCACAAATACTAAATCTAATCACACTACACACTATAAATACTAAATCGAATCACTAAATACCACACACTAAATACTAAATCTAATCACTAAATAGTAAATCTAATCATACTACACTGATCACACTACGGCACAAATACTACGGCACGCCTCGAGCTGTTTGACTAATCTGATCTAATCATACTATGGCACAAATACACAAAAGTAGGGCATGGCAGCATTCAAAATGCATGTATTCAGTCTTGTAATATTATAAAAAAGCCAAGGCATGACCATTTCTTTGCAATTTTCTTCATTAAACGCGTGAAATAGCGAACGTATATAACATTCGTACAACTTGCCTTTCAGGCGAAGAATTCGTAAGGCGCGTTCGTAGAAAGGCGGCGCGCGCTGCTGAAAGTACGTCACACAGCTAAAAATAGGCAGGGAAATCCTTTCCTTACGAAGAAGTATGCGCCTGCAAACTCTCCCTATTCTCGCCCAATTTCCGGTCTTGTCATCATGCGCTAATCATTGACACTGTGCTTGTTTAGTCTACAGGCTGGACAGTCCCCGCTTCTATCAACAATGAGCCCAGCGCACAAGGAAATAAATGTTTTACATTGATAATAAACCTCAAACATAAACCCAAAATGCAAGCGGCATATGACGTTTTAGCGGATGTTACACGTCATAATTGGCCGGCGTAATTGCAGTCTCCTCTCTGAAAATCCTTAACAGGAAGAGAGGAAACTATAAACTGATTAAAAAAAAAAAAAAATGGCCGGCGTTCTTTGAAGTTGAGCTGTTACATGTCTAACATGTGTAGGCCGATTGGTGAGTGTGAGTAAACGAAAGAAGAAAGGAGGGAGGGGGTGGGGGTAACAGGAGATTGAGGCGTGAAGAGGGCAGGGATTGATATGGGAAAGAAAATAGGAGATATTATTATTATTATTATTATTATTATTATTATTATTATTATTATTATTATTATTATTATTAATCATTCTTATATAGCGCTTTTTCAGCATCTTTGAGGTAAATGACGATTATTATTATTATTATTATTATTATTATTATTATTATTATTATTATTATTATTATTATTATTATTGCATCACTTTGGTGGAAAGACTTTAAATAAATTATTATTGTATCACTTTGGTGGAAAGACTTTAAATACATTAAACAACTTCTTCTTCTTCTTCTTCTTCTTCTTCTTCTTCTTCTTCTTCATTCTTCTTCTTCTTCTTCTTCTTCTTATTATTATTATTATTATTATTATTATTATTATTATTATTATTATTATTATTATTATTACTGTCCTTTATTATTATTATTATTATTATTATTATTATTATTATTATTATTATTATTATTATCATTATTATTATTATTATTATTATTATTGTCCTCTATTCTTCTTCTTCTTTTTATTATATTATTATTATTATTATTATTATTATTATTATTATTATTATTATTATTATTATTATTATTATTATTATTATCATTATGCTGCTGTTGCTGCTGCTGCTGATGATGATGATGATTAGCATGATTATTAGCATGATGATTATTATGAATATTATGGATATTCTGAATATTCTTCTTCCTCTTCTTTTTCTCCTTCCTCTTCTTTCTTCTTCTTCTTCTTTTCCTTCTTCTTCTTCTTTTTTTTTTTTTTGGTCGTCCGTGGGGGGGTGCACGTGCACCCGGTGCACCCCCCCAGATCCGCCCCTGCGATGTAGTGACCTTGGCCGCGTCGGTGAGTACAGTATGGTTGCCCGGTGTTTTTTTTTTTATAGCGATCACTGGACGGATGTATGAATGTAGTAATGACGTTTTAAGGGCAAATATTACAATTGCGAAGAAATATAGTCTAGTAGGCCTATTCAAGGGAATTTACTCCTATTTTAATTGCTTTAAAATGAATCGCATCATGGCTGTTAGGTTAATCCAAAACCGTTTACGCTTACGTTAAATAGATTAAAGTTCCCCGACACATGGCATATAGGGGACTATTCCAAAACCGGGTGCCGCAATTTATAGTTGGGGTACGCTGACATACAATACAAGGTTATTGCTTTAGGTCCAGCGGACTCTTCCGAGCCAAATCAGGACCAGAGAGACGTTATCTTAAAATATTATAAGATGATTCAAGTCTTAAAAAACGAGCCTGTTACTCTTAAATACACAAACAAACTTTCACATGACACCGTACGCTGACATGTCGCAGAGCCAACTTATAACCGTGAATTTTTATTTAATTTTATTTTATACATTTTTATTTAACAAAATGTAACGGGTTTGAAAATAGAATGAGAAAATGCGGTGGCTCCTAAATGGTTTGTATTGTCCGCATGCCAAGGTCAGGTCACTAATGTAACTGCTTTTGATGTGAGAATGCCGCTTTCTTCCCCTGGATCTCATTTTCAATACCTTGACTAAACCATGCAATGATCGCAGGCGAAAATAGATCTTCTATGAGGGACCTTGGAAGCCGAGGCTACGTATATGCCGTGCTAGCTTCAATGTTTTCAGTGCATGTAGAATAGATTCAGCTCACTTTGTAATTGTAGCTTGTCCAGTAAATAGCCTACTTCTTTATGCGCAGTCTTATTTTCTTTCTCTATGTAGTGCTTCAATATGTGTTTGTGTTGTGTAGATTAACGTCCCCGGACACATAGCATATGATATAGGGGACAATAATTTGCTTCAATAGAATTGTTCTCCTCTAATTATAGTCCCATTGTCTCCCATTTTGTAAAACGTTAGGGGGCATCTGTGTAATGTCGACCTGCAATTTTCTAAATCTCTATGTAAAACATACAAGCCTGCTCTGCACAGAGTGATAGGTCAAATTCGTATCACGAATGTATTATGCTAATTCTCTATTTATGTGAGCTCTTTTCAATGAACTAATGGGAGTGCTAGCCAAATAACCTTGCCTTAAGGTCAATATAATAGCGGTATAATGCAAAACTAAACTTCCGTTGATTATGAATGATGTCTGATTGACTTCTTGCCTGACAGAGATCGAAAGAGAGAGAGAGAGAGAGAGAGTGTGTGTGTGTGTGTGTGTGTGTGTGTGTGTGTGTGTGTGTGTGTGTGTGTGTGTGTATGTGTATGTGGTGTGTGTTCTTGTATAACCGCATAACTGGGAATTTGTTCCTATAAATTTGGTAATAAACGGGATAGTTGAAAAAAATTGGGAAGCAAAAATCTTCCACATTCCTTCCCTTCTTTTTTTATTTATTTTAACCGCATCTTTCACTCAAAAACAGTATAGCAAAAAACCTAAATATCGAGAAATAGCATCTTCCTCATTTGTCGAAATCACGTTTGCAGGGCAGATTACCCATCAATCCTGTATGTCACTGTAAATCTACCTAATTATATCAAATACAACATTTGCTTTGTAAATATCACTGAGAATAGACCATTCCCCAATTGTACCCTGTTTTGGTAACATTCCCGATTGCTCGGCTTACGTGTGTGTGTGTATGTGTGTTTGTGTGTGTGACAGATATCAGAGACATGATGTAGGCTATCTGGCATCTTTCCTTTCATGGTCATTGGCTATAAACTGTATATTGTAACGGCTGATCAGTATTGTGGGGCCAGGTAGCTCAGTTGGTAGAGCGGCTTACTAGTAACCGAAAGGTACCTGGTTCGAATCCCGGATTGGGCAAAGGTGACCATATTATTTTCCACTTACCATCAACTGGTTCGCTGGTGTCAGAATAATGTGACCAGTTGTCGCCTATACGCTACGGTATGATCAGTATCTTCATATGCCATGATAGATGCAAACGGGAGCTCATAATATGTCATATCTCAACACATATAGCCTATCTTTAAAGTCCTGTTTCGTGTTTAACCTTTTAATACCCTTTGATGCCGGCAAAAGGTAATCCATTTCCTGTTATCAAGATAAGACAAAATTCATGACTTACGCCACAGCTATAACCAGCTATGCCTGTCACAATCTATCTCAAGATAGGCAAATGATCGCAGGATGAACCTTCTGTATTTTTAGTCCTTTCTTAACCATTACCATTTAAGATTGGTTACAGACCATTTTCCAGTTTCAATCTATCTAATGCCTCAGCCTGTTCGGGTCGCTGGGGAGACATGAGAGAAGCTGGCGCAGAATCTTTCCTCACTTTGGTCTGTCCAAGGATTTGTTGGTCTCGTACTTCCGTGGGTCTGCCTGTTGCTGTTGCAAAAAAGGTGTGAAATGTCCAGCCGTCGACGCTTTGGCAGCATCTGTCCCATTCTTTCTTTGCCTTCCTCTGCGCATGCAAGCCTACCACCTTTCACTGTTTCTTTGAATTTTGGTTTTTGCAAGTACATGTAGCATAATTATTTTAAAAATGACCGTGAATTTTGTAACAGACACACGTATTTCAAGATAAGAACATTATATGTATCTTCCGCATTTTTATATTCTTTAATACTTTAGGAAACAAGCAGTAAGGCCTACATTATATAGCGCTTCTCCAGCTCGAGAACTGCTCACTGGATCTAACTCTGGCCGCCCCAGGCGCCCACTTGTAACCTTTGGGCGCATTGTCCGAGGCCCAGACGGCTGAGCACAATTCTGAGCGACAGAAAATGGGAGTGAAGGGAATTAGCGGTTGTTGGGTGTATACTTGTATAGCCGGTGTAACATCGTCAAAGTTCCGGGTGTCTTACTTTAGCCAGGCGTCTTTGCGCATGCGCCAGGACAAGTCGGGACGGCTTTTTCACGATGTTCTTAGGCGTCCTAACCCTAACCCTAACCCTAACCTTAACCCTAACTCTAACCCTAACCCTAATCCTTACTAAGACTACGATAGCACTGTGCGCATGCGTCGAACTTTGTAATGCGTCGACCAATCAGAATGCTCCCAGTCGCTCCCAGCCAAAAATAAGATACTAGGAACATTGACGATGTCACACTGGCATTCCCCCGTCTAGGACATTCGATTGAATGCGTGCGTGCCTAGACTAGACCCCGGTTCATACTCTCATCCGAAGGATTATGCAAAGCTAAGCAAATGCTATGCAATGTACTACACTACAGTCCATGACACTACACTACACTACACAACACTACACTACACTACACTACACTATATTACACTACACTACACTACATTACACTACACTACATGACACTGCACTACACTACACTAAACTACACTACACTACACTACACTACACTACACTACACTACACTACACTACACTACACTACACTACACTACACTACACTATAGTATGGTTCATTCCAGTGCAATCCAAACGAACCCGGTGTAGTTCAATACACAAAACAATAATGTTGACAGGCAAGTATGGGATAGCAGGAAGGAAAGAAGAATGCAAAGATAGGTTAGGATAGTGAGGGGTTGAGGTAGTTCATCAATATGGGAAAACATATTTTAAACTGACAAACACTTTAAATAATTATATAAAATGTATGTAGACCACTGAAACAGCAGCACCTTTCATTAATTAGTCTACCGTATTCCACCGTCTAGCAAACAGATAAAAGAAAAGAAGAAGCCAAAGGTTGCAATAATTAATACTACCGCCAGTAAAGAGTAATGTCTGGATACGAATGGAATGAGTGCTAATAACTGTTCACAATATTTACGAGTTCCAGACTATTTGCAGCGAAAGTTCAAGGCTCAATGTGACCCAGGCATTACATCTAGTTTGACAACGAGACTTGGCCCGTGGTTATTAAACATATCTAGAAATATATATATCTTCCATTCTTTGATAGCTTCTATTAATCTGGTAGTTAACAGTTACGGTAATATGGATGTGAAAATAATGAAGCAAAGCTTGTGCTTTAATGAGCCTATTCACGTTAATGCTTAGAGCGAGAGTTTGTCTTGAGAAAAGGAGCAACGGCGTAAGAAGAAGAGCGACGTGACGACCTCCACCACCTCCATCACTACCACCACCACCAACAACAAGAAGTGTTAGTGCAAAACGTTCAAGACGCACGATGAAAAGTTAATGCCTGTTGCACATGGTAAACAAAGCTGAACAAAGTAAGAAGAAGCAAAGGAAAATTGAACAATAATATAATTTACACACAAATGAGTTTTTATGTTTCCCAATGAGCATACAAGGGCTTCCCATCCTATCCTATCCGATCCCATAATTCGAAGGTCGTTGGGGCGCCACAGATGATCGCTTAACTAGCGTACTCCGTCTTTCTCTGTCCTCAGCAACCCTCTTGGCTTCGCTCAGTGTCAAGCCAGTCCATTCTCACCTCTTCTTCTGTCTCCCTCTTCTTCTGCCTCCTTTGCAAGGCCTGATGCTTCGCTGACGTGGCCACACCATCGGAGTTTACGTTTCTTCACCACTGTGAGCATGTTATCGTGTTGTCCAATGACTTGTGTGATGGTCTGTCGGACTTCGTCGTTAGTGATGCGCTGGGTATAGAAAATGCCCAGAAGTCTTCTGTAGCACCTCATCCCCATGCTTTGTATTCTTCGCTGTAGGTCTGCTGTCAAGTTCAACGTTTCTCAGGCGTATAGGAAGATGGAGATGACAAAGGAGCGCAGCAGCCTTACCTTGAAATGTAGACTGATGGTCCTGTCTTTCCAAATGGGTTTCAACCTTGTCAGGGCAGCAGTTGTTTGTGCGATCCTGGAGAGGACTTCCTGTCGGGGACCATGGTCTGATACAATGGCTCCAAAATATTTGAAGCTATTCACTGTGTTGAGGGACTGGCCTTGGACTTTGATATCCGTGTTGATTCCATTGGTGTTGTTGGTCATCATTTTGGTCTTCTCTGCACTTATTTCCATTCTATAGGCACTGGAGGTGGTGTCAAGCCTCCGTACCAGCTGTTCATGTTCTTGTTCTTCTCCAGCCATTCCATCTATATCATCCGCAAAGCAGATGATGGAGATTTCTCTACCCCCTATGCGAACTGTGCTTGCGTGATCTGCAATCCATGATGCGCTCTCGGAAGATGTTGTAGAGTGTTGGTGAGAGTAGGCATGCTTGACGCACGCCGATTGTTGTTATGAACTAGTTCCCGATGGCGCTTTTGTGGAGGACTGCACTGGTAGCCTTGTCATACGGGCTTTTGATGACTTCAATAATGTTAGGGCTGAAGTTGTATACTCATGGTTGCCACAGAGCTGCATGTCAGACTCGGTCAAACGCTTTCTTGATGTCTATAAACATATGATGTAGAAGTTGTTGATCTGTAGGTATTTCTTGCAGATTATTCTCAGATTGAAAATCTTTTCAGTGATACTTCGCCCTACCCTGAATCCTGTTGTTCTTCAGCTATGAGTTGTTCATATTGGGGTTTCAGCCTGTTGAGAATTATTTTCAGGAGGAATTTGCTGGGATGTGTGATGGGGCTGATGGTGCGGTAATTTTCACATTCCTGAAGGTTACCTTTTTTGGAAGAGTGATGACAAGCGACTGGGTCCATGGTGTAGGCCACTCCCCACTCTACCAGATCTTGTTACAGATAATGGTAAGGGCGTCAATCATCGCTTCTCCTCCTGGTTGAAGCGATTCTGCGGGTATGTTGTCCACACCCGCTGACTTTCCCTTCTTCAGCAATTGCTCTGCTGCCTCAACCTCTTCTCGGAGAATTGGGAGGAATTTATCTTCTTCTCTGTTCTGGGGACTGGCTAGAGCTGATGGGTTTCCGTTTGGTGTGTGGTTGTAAAGGTCAGAGCAGTACTTTGTCCATCTTTTCAAGACTTCTAGTTCTTCTCTAAGGCATATGCCAGACTTGCTTTGGATCGTGGAGAATTGGGCTGTTTAACACTTGCCAGCCGCTTCACAGTCTAGTAGATTTTCTTGCTTTTGTTCTTGTTCAGAGTGTTCTCTATTTCCTGGCATTGATCTTCTATCCAGTTCTCCTTTTCTGTGCGCATGCCTCCGTCCCTGGTGACCAAAAGGAAGGCGCGGTCCTTGGTGACCCGGCGACGACAGATCAGATATAGGGTGAGTGGTTCTTTTCATCATACGGTCTGTCTTGGGCAAAACAAAAAAAGACCTAGCGGAGCCCGATCCTCTCCAGGCTGTTGGCCACAGCCGAAATCCACGAGTACAGTGTGGCTCGCCTTGGCCCCGAGCACGGGGTCGTTGAACCTATAGTAACGTGAGGTTCCTCAGTCCTGGCCGGTGACTTCTGTGTAGATGACTTTCACCCAGTGATGCCGTGCTGACATCACCCCTGTTAGTCGCCTCTTACGACACGCCGGGAAACGTTGGGTCTATTCTATTTAGTTCCCAAACCCACAAGCGTTTGCAGTATTCAAACAAAAAAAAACGTTCTGTGCAGCGCGTCCTTTCTAAGTACTGTCAAATACGCACAAATCTCAAAATGGGTTTGGCCCGAGGTCCTCAGGCGACCCCAAACCCCTATCCTATCACCAACACCCGGTTAGGTATTACCGCAACAACTAGAAGTCCTACAATGAACAAACTACCTACTTGGAGGTTTGTTGGGATGGGGAACATGGGTGTAGCAGTTTTATTATGTTGATAGTACTAGACGTATTACTTCACGCATGTCTTGCGCCTCACTATACCCGATTATTGTCACTGCTGCTGCTGCTGATGTTGTTCTTATAATATAGTAATTATTTTCTAAAAAAAAAATTCTGGCAGCCTCAACACCGTGATTTTTGTGGGATGATCATGAACGATTGTTGATAAAGGAAGCAATAACGTTGTTTGTTTGTTTGTTTGTTTGTTTGTTTGTTTCATTTAACGTCTATTCACCGAAGTGATTTTAGACAAGAAAATAAAAGGAAGGTGGGGGAAAAGGATATGCGCTACATGGATGGGGGAAAGGAAATAACATTTAATCAAAATGATATAGTAACATAACATGAAATAAAATTAAATAAAAATTAAGTATTCAAACAATATTTTAAAACTCTTAAAAAAATTAAAATAAAATTACTATGGAACATGTCAAACTTGCAATAACGTTGCCTTAATATAATAAATGGAACTTTAAAACTCGGAGTGTGTATGTCCAACTACTGTTTTGAACTTATTATTTTGCACGCGTACGAAGTCAAGAGGCAACTGTCAAGCTGCAAACTGTTCCCATATGTCTGTCTCATCGTGTGTTATCGGTGCAAGTGTCGGAACATAACGACTGTTTATTATAAATTGTTGCATGTCTGACAGGTAGCTGAGCATGGCGTACGTTAGCTTATTAATCAAGATGATAGAAATGACGACCGGCGTTATTGCAACAACGCATGCTGCACAGTAAAAAAAAAAAAAAAAAAAGGTTGTGCAGTAATGGATTTTAACCTTGGGTGTGTATTGTGTGGAAGAAAAAGGATGGGGAGGATGAGGAGAGAGAGGAGAGAGAGAAAGAAAAGTAGAGAGAGAAAAAAAAACTTTTTATTATTTTTTCCTCTTTTTTGTTGTTGAGGGATATGGGGTGTTCTCACTCACCTCAAGTTACGATCTTTGTTTTGTGTAGTGCATGCAGTGCCTTGCATTTATAGAGGCGTTTACTGGAGTGAAAATTGCGAGCATTACGTTTTGGAGGATGAGTTGTAAAAGGTAACTTATATTGAAAGGCCGAAAACTGATATGGGGTTTATTATGTTTTTTGTGCCAATTGCACCAATAAATTTCTGTCTTAATTAGCCTACAAGATCACCCCCATTCGTTCCGCCACGGACGACTTTGAATACGATATTGCGCTTCGAATAACTCTTAATTTAGAACTTTGAACACTAAAATGCGCTTAGAGTAACTCTTAACTTAGAACTCTGAACACTGAAATGCGCTTTGAATAACATTTAACTTAGAATTTTGAATCCGAAAATGCGTTTGAAACAACTCTAAACTAGAACTTCCAACACGAAATTCCGAATGGTGTAAATGTAACTGAGGCTGTTTAAAGCATGTGCCTCTGAATGATCTAATTAAATCATCATGCAATTAACAACGCTCACGACGATAACACGCATCATCAGAAACCCCTTGATAAAATAAACAACACACAATCGCTTCCAATGAATGATAAATCTAGAAGGAAAAGTGTGTTTACGAGTATTCTATGAAGAATGCTGTACATTATTATTATTATTATTATTATTATTATTATTATTATTATTATTATTATTATTATTATTATTATTATTATTATTATTATTATTATTATCTCCATGTTTTTGATAGAATACTCAGGAATGACATACATCCTGGAAACTGGTCCGAAGAAACAAAAAACAGTTCCTATTTGTTGGACAAGGTACATACGTCTTAATTCTCATCCTCTTCTTACTTTCCTTTTGCTACAGTCGTCATAATGATTTAGATATGGCTTCTCAGATAACATGCACAACGAAATCTGATCCTAAGAATCGAAGTATGCTTCCTATTTGCTGAACGATATACATTTTCTTCTTCTTCTTCTTCTTCTTCTTCTTCTTCTTCTTCTTCTTCTTCTTCTTCTTCTTCTTCTTCTTCTTCCTACTTCTTTTTCTTTTCTTCTTCTTCTTCTTCTTCTTCTTCTTCTTCTTCTTCTTCTTCTTCTTCTTCTTCTTCTTCTTCTTCTTCTTATCCTCTTATCTCTTTCCTTTTTCCCTCTCTCTCCCTATCTCTCATCTCTTCCTCCCCCCCCCCCTCTCTCTCTCTCTCTTTCTCTCTCTCTCTTCACAAATCGCCACATACATCATGAAAACTGATCCGACGAATCTAAGTAGGCCTGTCACATATATCAAGAAACGTGATCCGAGGAAGCGAGGTACGTTTCCTGCCCACTACGTCTTTTCGATGGACATGGAGTTCTTTGTTGGTTATCGTAACTTCGTCTTCCTGATTATTGCGACAATGAGCAGCCGTAAATCATTTTTTTTTCCATCCCTGTGTTTGCTTCTCTGACCATAACAGTGCGTTCTAATGGGACAGTCAAGCAAGTGTATCTCAATTTGTTCTTGCCTTATCGTCATAGTACTGGTTGCGATTATTTTCATACGGCGTTATTTGCTCTCGTGTCGAACTTTTTAAGTTCCCTGCCCGGAAATAATAGGCCTGTGGCTGTAGGTCAAAACATAGACTTAGGTATTAGTGCTTTACGACAGTTTCATTAGTGTCAGATCGGTGATTCATTGTTGTTCTTGTTTCGAGAAATCTAGCCAGGTTAGTCAAATGGATGGGACCGCTGAAATAATGCGAGCAGTAGAGATTATAATACCCTAATCGAATCAACTATGATTTGGTACGTGATTTTGTTTGCGCGCGTACAAACAAACAAACAAACCAACAAAAAAGGAAAACAGACAAAACAAACAAACAAATAAAAGCAAATAAGAAAGACAAACGGGTACAAATGCAACGACAAAAATGTAAGGAAATTTAACAACTTCCATCAGTACAAAAAAAAGGAAGGAAGAAATAAAATATTAACACCTCCATCACCACCACCGCCACCTCCACCTCCACCAACAGCAACAACAACAAAGGACGGGGAAGACACAACAAAAAAGAACAATTAAATAGAACTTCAACTTCAACTTTTTATACATATAACAACACACTAGAGAACTTTCTTCGCGCATAGAAAAAACAGATTTAAAAAATGATACAAATTAAAAAAAAAAAAAAAAAGACATTCACGCATCCTCGTCTCCAACACTGTCATTGTATCACAGCCAAAAAATATCACATTGTTACTTACTGTATCACATCACCTGTATTACCAGTATAAAGAGGTCAGTTAGGAGAGCCAACTTCAACTTCAAGAAAGAAAGAAAGAATAAAAATAGATAGATGGATAGACAGATAGATGGATAGACAGATAGATAGACAGACAGACAGACAGACAGACAGACAGACAGATAGATAGATAGATAGATAGATAGATAGATAGATAGATAGATAGATAGATAGATAGATAGATAGATAGATAGATAGATAGATAGATAGATAGATAGATAGATAGATAGATAGATAGATAGATAGATAGATAGATAGATAGATAGATAGATAGATAGATAGATAGATAGATAGATAGATAGATAGATAGATAGATAGATAGATAGATAGATAGATAGATAGATAGATAGATAGATAGATAGATAGATAGATAGATAGATAGATAGATAGATAGATAGATAGATAGATAGATAGATAGATAGATAGATAGATAGATAGATAGATAGATAGATAGATAGATAGATAGATAGATAGATAGATAGATAGATAGATAGATAGATAGATAGATAGATAGATAGATAGATAGATAGATAGATAGATAGATAGATAGATAGATAGATAGATAGATAGATAGGTAATTTTTGTTGGCAGCACAGCAAAAGAGTAAGAAAGGACAAAAGAAAGAAACCAACGAAGAAATTCACCAATAGAAAAAAAAAGTATGAACTGCTAAAGGAAAGACTGAACAAAATAAAATTAGAAGGACAGTTTAAAAAAATAAAATAAAGGAAAGACAAATGGGGTAAAAATGGAAAACAACAGAATAAAAAGGATATACCAAGATGACGAGCCACTCAAAAACGTTTCCAGACACACACACACAGCCCAAACAGAAGCATTTTCAAAAGTGTTAAGTTTCTTCGCGCGGTGCTGTGATTCCACTTTATCCTAACGAAGCCAAACGAAAACATGCATATAATTGAATACAAGACATTAGTATTTAAACTATGTGAAAGCAAACAATAATTGTCCAAATGGAATTCGCCAGTTTTAGATACAGCACAAAACTTGTTTAGAAAATGGTGAAGCACGACGAACTTGACCTTGAGAAAGCACAAATACGAAAGATCTAACTAGCTTAGTAGTATTTAAATTATCCGGAACGTAAAAAATTATCATTTCTGGATGCGTTATAGGCTTATTATAGATAAGGCAGAAAAGTGTGTTTTGAACAAAAACGCGCGCCGAATGAAGAACCGACTGATTGAACGACTGACAACTGGACTAGAATGATGGCCCATGATTTGAAGTATCTGTATTCTAAAACTCAACAACATCGTTTTAGCCGGTTTTGAGATATTAATAAAAACGCGTTTAGCAACAACATGGCTCCAGGGACCTTGACCTTCGCTGAAAATCAAATATGATGAAACGGAGGATAGGCCAACACCCTAGGCAATGTTTCTATGACGTTTGATCACAATCCGTTCAGTGGTTCTTGAGATATGGCTTCCTACGACTGGCAAGCCGACGGACGCAGATTGACATTTTGGCTCGATCTGATTCCGGACAATTTCAATGTATTTCCAGATATGAAAAGTCTGAAAATACAAAACTGGTGATAAAAGTAACACTACATATTTTGCGCTCGTCGTTTATCACTCTCAAGTTTGATTAAATCGTCTATTCTCGAGTCACTTGACATCACGTGGCGATACTCGCGATAACAGGATGGTGGTATTTTCATCTTCTGAACCAAACGAACTTTCAGCAACAGAAGAAGGTGTTGTTAAACCGTTTAAACTGAACTCCCGCGTCTTGTAGTAAGTCTTTTCCATCTCTTCTCATCACTGTCACCGCCAAGAGCATCATTATTTTGCAACAAATAAACGACATGCGTTCAAATCTGCTCTTTCCTTTCAACGTCTTCACCTTCCTCTCCCTCCCTCCCTACTTTCTCTCTCTCTCTCTCTCTCTCTCTCTCTCTCTCTCTCTCTCTCTCTCTCTCTCTCTCTCTCTCTCTCTCTTTCTCTCCCTTCTTCTTTCTTTCTTTCTTCTTCTCTTCTTCTTCTTCTTCTTCTTCTTCTTCTTCTTCTTCTTCTTCTTCTTCTTCTTCTTCTTCTTCTTCTTCTTCTTCTTCTTCTTCTTCTTCTTCTTCTTCTTCTTCTTCTTCTTCTTCTCCTCTTCTTCTTCTTCTTCTTCTTCTTCTTCTTCTTCTTCTTCTTTCTTCTTTTCTTCTTCGTCTTCTTCTTTTCTTCTTCTTCTTTGCTTCTTCTTTCTTCTTCTTCTTTCCTTCTTCTCGCTCTCTCTCTTCAGCTCTTCATGATTCTCTTCCTCTCCCCACCCCTACCTCTCTTCCTCTCCCTCCCTCCTTCTTCTTCTCCTTCTTGTTCTTCTGCTTCTTCCTCTCGCTCCTTCTCGCTTCAGCTCTTCAGGATTAAATGCCCTGAGCACAAGACAAGACAAGACAAGACAAGACTATTATTTCTTTGCAGATTGGGAGCATTGGGAGATTGAATATGTTCAGTGACAGGCTATATAAGAAGAAATCACTGTCAATCATTTATATTCATAACCATTCATCACACACATACACGCACACACACACACACACACACCCTCACACGACCGTGTAGAAACGCCGTTGGGATGACTTTCATGAAACTCTACATATGATACTTTGACATTTTTACAAATTTGTCAATTTTTTAAAGCTAACCCTAACCCTAACTCTAACCCTAACCAAAACTCTAACGCAAACCCTAACCCTAACCCATAACCTAACCCTAAGCCTAACACAGCCCTAACCCTAACGGAACACTGTTTTGACATCAAAATAACGGGGTCCGTCAAAAGAAAGTACGTAGAGGTTCAAGTGTATGTCAAAATAAAGGCGTTTCTACCTAGCCACACACACACATAAACACACAATCTCTCTCTCTCTCTCTCTCTCTCTCTCTCTCTCTCTCTCTCTCTCTCTCTCTCTCTCTCTCTCTCTCTCTCTCTCTCTCTCTCTCTCTCTCTCTCCTACTACCTCTTTTCCCCTCCCCATCTCTCTGCTTACGCTGTGCAGTGGAATGCATAGGACGCAGTGTGCAAATAGCTTACGTTCGCTTTGGGAATCGGTTTTGCTATTTTGAGATGATGTATTGGTATGAACTGCGATACGACAACTAAAGAAGAAGACGAGGCTCAAATTATCAAAGGATGGAGTGTAAGGGTGTAAGAACCAGACGTATAAAGGTAATTTGTATGTATGTATGTATGTATTTATTTATTACAGTTGCAACACAGGTGGCGTTTCTCATAAAACACACTATTAATTGCATACATTCACTCATGTATCCATGCATTCATCAGGCTACTCACAATAAGTTTCTCCCGTACACATATTATTTGGATAGCTCGACTATGTCGTCCGATTAAACAACTGAATAACTGAGGTTCATTGCTGTTGATTATGCTTTTCTACGGTTTTGGTGTAACTGCAGTAAGAAAGATGACTTGAAATTTGTTAGCCTGAGCATGCGGTTCGACATTTGGATCTTCGGAACTTTGTCCTTTTACTACATACAAAACGGATCAATCGACATTAATCGACATATTTATACTGTTTTTCTTCCTGGGTCTAACCGGGCATATAAATAGCTGTGAATAGGTTTTTGCTATTCTATTTCTGTCTTTTTTGTCATTTATGTACATAGTTGTAAATAGTCTATTTCTGTCTTTTTTGTCATTTGTGTACATAGTTGTAAATAGTTTTTACCTTTACTGTTCCGTCTTTTGGTGTATCGTAGCAAAAGTGATGTTTGATCGAGTGCATGTATTTTCTATGTAATGACTATGTAAAGCGTGGTGAGTCTGGTCATATTCTGGAGTACCCGCTATATAAAAATCTGTTATTATTATTATTATTATTATTATTATTATTATTATTATTATTATTATTATTATTATTATTATTAAAATATGGCTCAAAGCCCAATGGAAAGGGCGCAAAGCCAATAAGCTAGAATCGATCGAGTCACTGTTGTATGTGGAACATTGATGTTTTACCGGTATTTCTTACCTGCTCTGTCTCATCCCATCACCTGCTTGTTTCCATATCTTACTCTTTATGTGACCCACCCTCATATATCAATGATTCTTGTTTAAGATAGGGTATTCTCCTTAACACCATACGGTGGAAAACATTTGATCATGAAACTTAAAATGAGTAGCCTACTGGTCACGCGTGAATACTGGCCGCGATGTGAATATATATAAATATATATTTTTTTGTAACGCGTTGTGCTATTTTATGACATAATTATTCAGGATCAAGACTCCCGGCAACCTCTAGCTCGCTGGGGCGCGCGTTATTCTAATTACTTTCACACCAGCGAGCGAGGGAGCGAGGGAGAGAAAGAGAGAGAGAGAGAGAGAGAGAGAGAGAGAGAGAGAGAGAGAGAGAGAGAGAGAGAGAGAGAGTTCTCGTTCTTTTTCTTTTTGTTTAGTGTTGTTAGAGGCACATATCAGTGGATTTTACAAATTATATTTGACTGCAAATTCTTGATGAAGATTATTCTCAGAAGCCAAATCTTCTATCTATAATATTATTTATAATTGAGTAGCTTTGTGAGGTATGACTGTGCTGTATTTTTAAAAGGCTGCATTCAACCACAAATTCCCGCGCATGCGCAGGCAAACTGTTAGTTTTTATAAAAGGTTAAAGTGGCAAATTCTTTGCCTTTGCAACATGGTAGAATAGCTTAAAAACTCTAGATAAACCATCTTATTATATATTAATATGATTTTGTAACTGACCATTTCGTGACCTTCAGCCAACTACAATGATAGGCGTCTAAAGTAGATGAGACTATGTTGTAGAACTGTATTTCGCTGATTATGAAAGACTGATGCTAAAGGCGGGTTTGATGTATCAAGGACAGATGTCTAAGTTAGATGAGACAGACGTGAATGTGCATTATTACCTGTTTATGACACTTGAAAGACTGATTTTACAAGTCCAGAAGTTTTTATTTTATTTTTCATTGTGTTGCTAAATGGAATATAATTTTTTGCAAGGAATTGTATTATAAATCGTAGGCCTATAACATGACTCAAGTGTTGTAGAAAGAGAGAGAGAGAGAGAGAAAGAGAGAGAGAGCGAGAGAGAGAGAGCGAGAGAGAGAGAGAGAGAGAGAGAGAGAGAGAGAGAGAGCGTTTAATACTTTGACGGGAACTCTTCATTGCGAACACTGAGTGAGTTGTTAGTTCATTTCTAAATGACCAAGGTCCTATCATACACCGGCATTTGAATTGAGAATTGTTGTTGTTGTTGTTGTTGTTTTTATTGTTGTTAAGGATGATGATGACGATGATGGTGGTGATGATGATTATAATGATGGTGATGATGGTGATGATAATGATGATGATGATGATGATGATGATGAAGATGATGATGATGATGATGATGATGATGATGATGATGATGATGATGATGATGATGATGATGATATTGATATTGATGATGATGGTGAGTTGATGGGTGCCATCCTTACCCATTTACCCCAATTGTATTTATTATATCCATGAATAATAATAATAACATTTGTATAGCGCTCAAACCAGATTCGCGGTCGGCTCTCGGTGCGCAGACACTCGCAGTCAAACGCAAACACACACACACACTACATAGTGGTTAAAAAATTACATAAATACGTTTGTACAAACTCACACCTTCACAAACACACGCACACACACACGCACACACACACAAAACACGCATAAACATACACATTTATGATTGTTTACAAAACATTTGTACGGTCGTTTCCGAGCCGCCTCCAAACAGTTGTGCAAGACAGAGGGAAGAGAGAGAGAGAGAGAGAGAGAGAGAGAGAGAGAGAGAGAGAGAGAGAGAGAGAGAGAGAGAGAGAGGTCACACAGAGTAAGGAAGTGAACAACTACAGATGTTTGGTGAACAGATGACTCTTTAGATTGTTCTTGAAAGTGGGAAGAGATTATGAGTGACGTAGCTGAGCTGATAAAGAGTTCCAGAGAGTGGAAGCAAATGAAGAGAAAGGAATTCAAGGAAAATCTGGGCAGAAAAGAAGTGAAGCATCGCAAGATCGCAGGGTGCGAATGGACTGGTACAGAGTCAGAAGTTCCGAGAGGTATTTTGGGAAGAATTCAAAGTAATGGCACTGGAAAACAAACAGGCGACTTTGTATTCTATTCGCGCCTTGACTGGAAGCCAGTGGAGGGCTTTGAGAGCAGAGGTGGCCGTAGCACGGCGAGGTTGACGCAAGACAAGTGGAGCAGCATTGTTCGGAATGCGCTGAAGTTTTAGGAGCATATTGTAAGGGAGGCCAGATATAAGAGTGAGCTGCAGAAATCAAGGCGGGGAAAAATGAAAGCAGCAGCCAGTTTGTTAGCAGCGTCAACAGTAAGATAAGTGCGAATTTTGCTGATTTTACGGAGTTGAAAGTTCAGAGATTTGCAGAGGGAGTTGATCTTTGTTTCCATAGTGAGACACTGATCCAGATATGCACCCAGGATGCGAACTGAACGAAAGAATTTAATTTCATGTCCTGACAGCAAAGAGTCGAGAGAAACCTGTTGCAGTTTTTGGTGTGTTCCGACAAATTTGATTTCAGTTTTGTCATTGTTCATCGAAAGTTTAGTTTTGCTTATCCAACCAGCCACATAACTTATGCAAGTGGACATCTCCTGAGCCAGGCTCGGGATGTCTGCTGGTATGGCAGAGTTGTCACTTTCAGAATCATCAGCGAAAGTGATATAGATGACCAAAGGATTTGATGAGAGAACTGAGGGTTTGGATATAGCTGTAGACGGTGAACAGGACAGGACCAAGAACTGATCCTTAGGGAACGCCATTTATGAAAGGAGGATAGTTTTATCAAGTTCATCCAAGCCAGTTAAATCTGATCCATAGGGAACGCCATTTATGAAAGGAGGATAGTTTTATCAAGTTCATCCAAGCCAGTTAAATCATCCAGTTGAATTCAATACTTCAGTAATATATTCTTTATTCACAGAATAGTGGTGATTTAAAAGCAAACAGAATGACGCCCACCTTAAAAAGGAAAAAGGCCTGGCAGAGTACTTGAGGTCCAACCGATCTGTTTCAATACTAAACGGTGAAACGCGTAAGTAAAGGACAGCAATTTAATTTTGTTATTCAAAGAATATATATTCGTGATATGATATATAGTTTTGAAAAATTTGACATCCACTCATCGCTTTCGCGCACTAACTTTATAAGAAGGGGTAGGGTACTATTCTTACAACAGTTCAGGTTATTCTCGACTTCAGAGGTCCACCTGCGCGCCATGACAAAGCAACAGTGAATTCATTACCATAATAAATATATAAAGCTGAATGGCTTCCCAACCCAGCACGGGAGTGTAATGGCCTGAGAAGTTTGATGTGACACTGTATACCCTACATCATCAGATGCTCTACTACAAAGCCCTGGGAGTTTGCTGCCAACAAAAAGAAAGGAGGTACACCTTTGACTACTATTCTTAATTGTAAGCGTGTACATGGTGTAAAGATTGTACGTAGGCCTCAACACACGTTTCTGTTAAATACGTAAGGTTTTAAAACCATTCTCCACCTTTACCAATGGCACATGCCAAACGTGGATTCAGCTCCGATTTTTGAAACTGTATAACTCGTGTTCATATCAACGCAGCCCATTCTGAAGGGAAAAGTCGTTGTTATAAATTTTCAACGCTATTCAGCAAATGACGCAAAAAGCATTAAAACCTGCATTCAAAAACTCGATCTATACGCGCACGCAGCGTTTTATTGATACGTCTCTCTACAGTGTCGAAAGTTTTAGAACAATCCAGAATGGTGTAATCAGTCCTATCCTATCCTATCCTATCCTATCCCGCAACTCGGAAGTCGTTGGGGCACCACTGATGAGTGTTTAACCAACGTACTCCATCTTTCTCTGTCCTCAGCAACCCTCAGTGTCAAGCCAGTCCATTCTCGAATGTTGTCCTCCCACCTCTTTTTCGGTCTCCCTCTTCTTCTACCTCCTTGCACTGTGCCTTGCAGGATGGTCTTTGCAAGGCTTGATGATCTGGTGACGTGGCCATACCATCGGAATTCCGTTTCTTCACCACTGTGAACATGTCATCGTGGACTTCCTGTCGGGACCCAAGGTCTGATACAATGGCTCCTAAATATTTGAAGCTATGCACTGTGTTGAGGAAATGGCCTTGGACCTTGACGTCCGTGTTGATGCCATTGGTGTTGTTGTTCATCAGCATTTTGATCTTCTCTACACTTATTTCCATTCCAAAGGCTCTGGAGGTGGTGTCAAACGTCTGTACCAGCTGTTCAAGTTCTTGTTCCTCTCCAGCCAATCCATCAATGTCATCCGCAAAACGGAGGTTGGAGATTGCTCTACCCCCTATGCTGACTGTGCCTTTGTGATCTGCAAGGGCATCTGACAGGATGCGCTCCATGAAGGTGTTGAAGAGTGTTGGAGAGAGTAGGCATCCTTGACGCAAGCCGATTGTTGTTCTGAACCAGTTCCAGATGGCGCTGTTGTGGAGGACTGCACTGGTAGTCTTGGTAATCAGTAACCAATTGAAAAAATTGTCACAGGAAATACGCACTGTTACGTTATAGAGTATTCTAAACTGTTCGAATATTTGACTACCTTGCGCGCTTACTTTGAATCTTTCGTCGGTGGTAAACAAGTAATTCCAGAAAGATCTGACTATTTGTATAACGATACCCACGGAAGAAAACAAACGAACATTACGCCAAGCCTGTCCAGCATCCATATAGAACCAATTCAAAGGTAAACCAATACTATTACTGCACACCTCATGCGCGAAACAAAATATTATTTTAGTTATGTAATTATCTTGCGCGTCTCAATCGTAACAACCAAAAAAAGAGGCTATGCCTTCACCATGCGTATAGG
Source organism: Oncomelania hupensis (assembly GCA_036898135.1). Lineage (NCBI taxonomy): Eukaryota > Metazoa > Mollusca > Gastropoda > Littorinimorpha > Pomatiopsidae > Oncomelania > Oncomelania hupensis. The sequence continues at coordinate 17,540,080 of CM072512.1, read as the reverse complement.
TAACAGGAAATATCCTCATATAAACCCACCTAAGGGTAGGAGGAAGAAGGGGGAGGGAGGAGGTAAAAAGTCAACATACATATACCAGCACATCAGGAAATGCCCAGGTCTCGGAGAGATGTTGAAACATTACGATAACCTTTGGCTTGTTGAATTCAGACATAAGTACATCACACTGTTTCCTTCTGTTTGATACACGTCGCTGCTCTAGCATCTTCTAGCGGAGATTGGCAACCTTAAGAGCTTTTAAGCGCTTACGTCGCTGACTCAACGAAACTTTGGAAGAACGGTAATCTCAATTTGGAGTGGCCTCATGGTGCAGTGGATTAATCGCCGGTTTCCTATGCTGAAGGTCACGGGTTCGATTCCCGCAAGGAGAGAAAGTATGTGACTTAGGTACGAAGCTATTGAGGTCACCGAGGGTTTTCTCCGGATACTCCGGTTTCCTCCCTCCTTTCAATAATGGTATTGAATGCAGTCAATATAAACATTTCAAAACTAAACATTCGGTTTCTTTTCCATCTTTAAATAGCGATCTCCCTGCCTTTACACCCCATGAGTGATAGATGTTTGTTGTTGTATGTGTGAGAGTGGTTGATTCATGTGAGCGTGTGTGTTGCTACATATCGCTGTGTTTTGAGGTTGATTGGTGATTTGGCGAAAGGCGCGTATATGTGACAAGGCGTGCAATCACTCTCTGACGTAGGCTAGCCACAGTCATTCCACACACTCAGCCAACGACGATTTCCACTTAACCAGCCATCTCTAGCAGGCTCGCTCGCCAATTCGCTTAAGCCCCGCCCCTCGGGCATCAAGTTAAAGCCTGCCACAGAACCTGACTTAGTGTCAGTCCCAAGCCTTCCAGCCTTGAAGTCACAACCTGTCCGAAGACACGTCTCCATCACCGAGTGACCTCTGAGCTTCGACAGTACCCGTGTGCTTCCACCCGTCTTAAGTCAAGGTAAGAGAGGGAACTTACTCTTTGTCATATAGCAGACCCATCACCCGTCGTTCGCCCATCATGTTCATGCGTCCTGTCGATTTGTATGTTCATGTTTATAGTTTTGCCTTGATGTGTTGCTGTGACTTTTATTTATTCCTTGCACATATTTTCTACCTTGTATATGACCCATGACATGTTTGGATTTATGCTTGTATGCTCCGTTAGCCCCATGTGTAAATACCCCATGCCATGCTGCCCCCTCCACATAGATTAAAGTCCCCAGTACAGCCCAGGCCCACAACCCCTTTGCCCCGTACCCCTTCCATTTGCTTTCCACCATGCTCCCCATGTATAAATATTCGTCCCTGTTGCCGACCCCATCCTAATGCCGAAGGTATCACCTACTAGCGGCTGCCAATAAACTCCACTTTGGCCCAGTAAATCTAGTTGCATTGTTTGACTGTTGGTATATGCACCGGCTCAACCTTGACCGGTCAGCCAATTTGAATTCTGAGAAGGGCAATTGTACCACAGGCCCTGAATCCAGACTATCCCGATCCCCCGCTGATACAGAGTCTGTATTACATTACAGACGGGTTCCTGTACCGGGCGAATCACCCCGGCCTTGTATCATCTCCCAGTCGCTGACCCGCTGCAGGCCCCTGACAACCCAGGAGGTCAATGAGAAGCGTGACTCGGGACTTCGCCATTTTCCTAGACGGCTAGCTACGAAAGCCGAATTCTAGCCCTGTACCTGCACAAGACAATCACTCGTGATCGATGCGTCACCTCGTGACCAACTGACCTGCATCATCGCCCCCACGCCACCGACCGTGGTAAACAAGCCACCCAGAGTATCCTGGACCAATCGCCGCTCTGCAGTACCGAGCTAAGTGATTAGCCTACGAGAATCCCCACTCGCCAGATTATCAGAGAGACCCTGAAACCATACAGATACACTCTCGCCCTATGATGAAATCAGTCTACAGTAGCTCTAGTACCCCGGATATTGACTACCCAGAATATCACCGAACTACTCCTTACTGAAAGACGCTTTGCTAATGACTCACGTTAGAAGTATTTGACCCAGACTCCCCACTTCAAATTAATAAAAGTAAATAGTTAAGAATTGCACTTATCCTGACTGGCCTTTGAATTTGAATTTCTTAACTAGTGTAAGTCTACTATCTATCTCGCCTATTCCCTGTCTGTCTCTCACTTATTTAGTTGGCCTAGCATTAATCTCTTGAATGTCATCGCACCATTAACCTATCAAAGGAGGTAATACAGCGCGAGAGATTAAGAGCTTACCCCCATCCCCCAACCCCTCTCTTTGTGACATTAACTTTGGCGACCCCGACGAGACTAAAGACTTAGGTTCCCATCCCAACTTGACGAGACTAAAGACTTAGGTTTTCCATCCCAACCCGACGAGACTAAAGACTTAGGTTCCCATCCCAACTTGACGAGACTTAGGACTTAGCTTAATCTCCACCCCAGCCCAGTATAGATAGGACCCAGCCCTCTAGGCCTAGTAGTAGATAGCCTAGCCCCATAGGTCCCTTACTGGCTTTCCCGAGTGGTGGTATCTCCAAAGGCTTTTTCTTGCATTCATTTTTGTATTTTTGATTGATTGCATTTTGTCTTTGTGGTTGTGTTGTATTCGCCCCTTTGCAGTTTCATCGTAGCTCATCCAGCCCACCCCCTTGTTTTCCGTCAGTGTACCCCCTTGTGTGCGCCCCTCATTCCGGTTAGGACTTTTGCAGGGTAAGTTACCTCCCTTACCATGGCCGACCGGGGAGAGCTTGCGCTTAAGTACAAGAGTATTGGCGAGAGCTTAGGGCTCGCCGGCACCGAACTCAAGGACTACGTCCTGGCTAGCGTTGATGCGGACGTGGCCGAGGAAAAGTTGAAGAGGGAGGAGAGGGCTAAGGAGCGAGATGCGAAGAGGCAGGAGGAAGAAAGAGCCGCGGCACGGAAGAAAGAGGAGGAGAAAGAGCGCATCGCCGCGGAGGAACGGGCCGCCGCCCGGAAGCTTGCAGAGGAGGAGAAAGCCGCCGAGCGGAGAAGAGAGGAGGCGAAGGAGAGGATTGCAGAGGAGGAGAGGGCCGCCGCAAGGAGGAAGGAGGAGGACGAGAGGATCGCGGCACTTGAAGAGAAGAGGAAGGACAAGGAGCTCGAACGGCGCCAAGCACTCCTCCAGCTTGAGCGCGACCGCCGCGATTTAGGTATCGCATCGCCCGCGAGCGAAGACTACTCGCTCATCGCCCCCAGCTTCGCCGCCAGCACCGGAATACCCGCACTCCCCCCGCCGATTCCGGGGATGAACTTTCCCCTGGACCCATTCGTCGAACGAGACGAATCGATTGAAGTCTATCTCGCCCGATTCGAACGAGTCGCGGGAGAAAACAGTCTTGACCCCCAGTACTGGTATCGCAAGCTCAGTCATGGCCTTAAGGGGAAGGCCTATGAAATTCTGGCCAAGACGCCGACTTCCGAGGAGGGAGACTACCCCGCCCTCAAGAAAGCTCTACTACATGGTTTTGAGCTCTCAGGTGAGCACTATCGCAAGAATTTCCGGAACTCCCGGAGAGAGAAAGGGGAGAAGTTTACGCAGTTTGCCGACCGTCTAGCTACGCTACGGGACAAATGGATAGAGCAAACTGACGAACCAAAGACGTACGACGGACTGCTGGAGTTGATGCTAGCCGAGCAACTCCGAGGGACAATGCCCGCGGAACTTCGGACTTTCGCCGCCGAACAGGGAGCCGCCCGACTTGAAGATCTTATCATCGTCGCGGACCGCTACCTCACCGCCCATCCCGACGACAGACAGCCTCGCCGTGATCCCCCCGCACCCTCGTCGCCAGATACCCGCCACCAGCCTCGCCGGCCAGTCCCGCCAGCGAACCACCGTCCACAACCGCCCAAAGGACGCCCAAACCCCGGAGCAGAGCCAGGGAAGCGGAGCACAGAGCTCTACTGCGGCTACTGCCAGCGCCGAGGACACACCCGGGAGAAATGTTTTCGCCGCATCAGCGACCAGCGTCGCAAACAAGGCACCGTACTGGCCCTACGCCAAGTTACCCCCGACGGGAAACCGGTAACCCCCGTCGTCACTCCCGCCGATCGACCGGCCGTCACCGAGCAAGTGACTGTCAACAATCGCCCCGCCCACTGTCTATACGACACTGGACTCACCTTCGACGCCGTCGTCCGCCGCTCGCTCATCAGGGAACAGGACCTGACCGGCGAAACTATCACCCTGAAGTTGGCCGACGCGTCCCAACCCAGCACCACGCTCCCTATAGCCCGGATCCAAGTCACCAGCCGATACGTCACGGGCACCATTCAGGCTGCCGTGATGGACCAGCCCCTGTACGACCTGATTTTAGGATGCCGATACGTGTTCTTGGGTATGCCGCCCCAGCCTGTGGAGTCGATGGCCGCCGTCCAGACGCGCGCCCAGGCGAAAACAGCCGCGACACCACTCCCGATACCCAACCAGATGCCGGAACAGATCCGGAAGGCCCAAGAGAACGACGTCACCCTCCGCAAGTGCTACGGAAAGCTTCCCGCCGCACGCACTCCACCCAAGTCCGGGGACTTTTTCGTCGAAGACGGACTCCTCTTCCGTCAGAAGGACGACCATTCTCAACTCGTCGTACCTGCGACACTTCGCCCCCAGGTCCTGGAACTTGGCCATAGCATGCCCCTAAGTGGACATATGGGCATAGGAGCGACCACTCTACGCATCAGCGCTCAGTACCACTGGCCCGGGATGACAGAAGACGTGAAGCGCTACGTCAAGTCCTGTCGCCAGTGCCAACGATACTCGCCCCGCCATCACACCGTACCGGTCACTATCAGCCCCACCGTAGTTGTCGGAACACCCTTCCAACGAGTGGCTGTCGACATAGTAGGACCCCTCCCGCGGACCAAGAAGCGGAACCAGTACCTACTAACCCTTGTCGACGCTTGCTCGATGTGGTGTGAGGCCGTTCCTCTACCGAAGATCGACGCCGCCCGAGTCGCCGACGCGCTCGTCACCATATTCACACGAGTCGGATTCCCGGACAACATCTTGACCGACAACGGGTCCCAGTTCACCGGAAAACTCATGCAGGAAGTTTTCCAACTACTCCGCATTCGCCATATCCGGACTCCACCCTACCACCCCGCTAGCAACGGACAGGTCGAGCGCCTAAACGGGACTCTCATCTCGATTATCCGCAAGATCGCCGACGAACAGCCGGAAGCGTGGGACACATACGTCCCGTCAGCACTCTTCGCGTATCGAGAGACCCCGCACACCTCCACCGGATACACGCCTTCCACGCTGCTTTTTGGAAGACCCCTTTCCGGACCTCTAGCCGCCTTGCGACGTAGCTGGACCGACGCCAAACTGGACGAGGCACCGGTCGACGCCACGAAATACGTCACGAAGCTCCAAGAAACCCTCAAGGCCACATGGAAAGCCGCCTCCGCCAACCTGAAGAAGGCGAGAGAAAGGCAAGCCCGCTATCATAATCGCCGCGCCCGGGACCGAGAACTACAGGTAGGAGACCAAGTCCTACTGCTTCTCCCCAGCGGCACGAACAAGCTAGACATAGCTTGGCAGGGACCCTACCCGGTGCTTGAGAAGCTCTCCCGTACCACTTATCGCATCGAGGTGGGCGGAAAGCCCAGGACCCACCACATCAATCTGCTCAAGCGGTACCTGGAGCAACCTGCACCCGCCCCCGACTCCCACTCGCTCCTCACGGTCGCGCTGGCCGTCGAAGTGGATGGCACAGAGACCGGCGTCGCCGAATTTCCGCTAAAAGGGAAGGAATCCTTCCGGGACGTCTCTCTGGACCCCTCACTCCCCGCCGGCCAGCAGCGTCAACTACGCGCCATCGTAGCAGAATACGGGGAAGTCCTCACCGACATTCCTGGGAGGACGGACCTAGAAGAAGTCCGACTAACCCTGACGGACCCCACTCCCGTCCGCCAGAAACCGTACCCCGTCCCACTTTCCCAGCAGCAAGTAGTAAGAACGGAAGTAGAGGCTCTGCTACAAGCCGGAGTCATCGCTCCCTCCCGTTCCCCCTACAGCGCAGGAATAGTGCTATCACGGAAGCCCAGCGGAGAACATCGCCTCTGTATCGACTTCCGGCAGTTGAATCTCGTAACTCAGTTCGTGCCCGGACCCCTATCCGACCCCACAGACTTGTTTGCAAAGCTACAATCCGCCCGATACTTCTCCCGAGTGGATCTGAGCAAAGGCTTTTACCAGATTCCCGTGCACCCTTCATCTCGCCAGTACCTGGCCTTCAGCACGATGGACGGCCACTATGAGTTTAACGTTCTGCCGTTTGGTCTACACAATGCCCCAAGTATTTTCAGCACGATGATGCGGAAGCTGTTGGACCCCCTCCACTGTCCGTCCCTACACTCTTTTATGGACGACATACTCGTCGCCACGGAGACATGGGAGGAGCACCTGCGAGTGGTGCGCCAACTCTTACGCCGCCTCAAAGGAGCTGGCCTCACTGCCCGGCCGACCAAATGCCAGTTCGGTTATCAAGAGCTGGAATTCCTTGGCCACACCATCAGCCATGGACAGCTCCGGCCTCTGGAAAAGACTGTCCAGCGCCTTCGAGACGCGCCACGCCCCAAGACCAAGAAAGATGTCCAGTCCTTCCTGGGACTGAGTGGCTTCTATCAAAAGTTTGTACCCGGATACAACGGGATCGCCGCGCCACTATCCAGCCTAACCCGGAAAACCGCACCAGACCGAGTCCTCTGGACCCCGCAATGTGAAGCTGCCTTCCAGGAGCTCAAGGACAAGCTCACGTCCCAGCCAGTCCTGCGACTCCCCAACCACGGACAGCCCTTCGTCCTGCGCACAGACGCCAGCGACGTAGGCCTCGGAGCCGTTCTACTCCAACGGGACTCCGCGGACGCCCCGACGCTCTTCCCCGTCGCGTACGCCAGCCGGAAACTTAAGCCGGCCGAACAGAATTACGCCACGTCGGAGAAGGAGTGTCTCGCCCTCGTCTGGGCAGTCCAGAAGTTCCAGTTGTATCTCTACGGCTCACACTTTACCGTCCAAGTGGATCATCAGCCGCTTTCCTTCTTGGCGACCTCAAAATCGCTCAACGCCCGGCTGATGAGGTGGGCTCTGCTGCTCCAAGCATACTCTTTCCAGCTGGAGCACATCCCAGGAAAAGACAACCACGGCGCAGACTTCCTCAGCCGTCACCCCGCAACCGACTCCAGCGAGTCGCCCCTGAGGGCCGACGCCCCAGCCTTCATTCCCGCCGCCGCCCACTAACCGTAGCCGAAACCCGGCAGCTCCGCGGACCCCAGCCTTGGGCATCCGCCATCGACTACCCGGAACTCTGCATCGCCCCGCATCACCCGGATTATCGCAAACCATCGTCTCACCCGGCAGCCGACCTCAGAGCTGATTGGCCGCGTCTCAGTCGAGGCCTACGACCTCGCCTTTTTCCTTGGGGGGGCCTCTGTGACAAGGCGTGCAATCACCCTCTGACGTAGGCTAGCCACAGTCATTCCACACACTCAGCCAACGACGATTTCCACTTAACCAGCCATCTCTAGCAGGCTCGCTCGCCAATTCGCTTAAGCCCCGCCCCTCGGGCATCAAGTTAAAGCCTGCCACAGAACCTGACTTAGTGTCAGTCCCAAGCCTTCCAGCCTTGAAGTCACAACCTGTCCGAAGACACGTCTCCATCACCGAGTGACCTCTGAGCTTCGACAGTACCCGTGTGCTTCCACCCGTCTTAAGTCAAGGTAAGAGAGGGAACTTACTCTTTGTCATATAGCAGACCCATCACCCGTCGTTCGCCCATCATGTTCATGCGTCCTGTCGATTTGTATGTTCATGTTTATAGTTTTGCCTTGATGTGTTGCTGTGACTTGTATTTATTCCTTGCACATATTTTCTACCTTGTATATGACCCATGACATGTTTGGATTTATGCTTGTATGCTCCGTTAGCCCCATGTGTAAATACCCCATGCCATGCTGCCCCCTCCACATAGATTAAAGTCCCCAGTACAGCCCAGGCCCACAACCCCTTTGCCCCGTACCCCTTCCATTTGCTTTCCACCATGCTCCCCATGTATAAATATTCGTCCCTGTTGCCGACCCCATCCTAATGCGCCGAAGGTATCACCTACTAGCGGCTGCCAATAAACTCCACTTTGGCCCAGTAAATCTAGTTGCATTGTTTGACTGTTGGTATATGCACCGGCTCAACCTTGACCGGTCAGCCAATTTGAATTCTGAGAAGGGCGATTGTACCACAGGCCCTGAATCCAGACTATCCCGAACCCCCGCTGATACAGAGTCTGTATTACATTACAGACGGGTTCCTGTACCGGGCGAATCACCCCGGCCTTGTATCATCTCCCAGTCGCTGACCCGCTGCAGGCCCCTGACAACCCAGGAGGTCAATGAGAAGCGTGACTCGGGACTTCGCCATTTTCCTAGACGGCTAGCTACGAAAGCCGAATTCTAGCCCTGTACCTGCACAAGACAATCACTCGTGATCGATGCGTCACCGCGTGACCAACTGACCTGCATCATCGCCCCCACGCCACCGACCGTGGTAAACAAGCCACCCAGAGTATCCTGGACCAATCGCCGCTCTGCAGTACCGAGCTAAGTGATTAGCCTACGAGAATCCCCACTCGCCAGATTATCAGAGAGACCCTGAAACCATACAGATACACTCTCGCCCTATGATGAAATCAGTCTACAGTAGCTCTAGTACCCCGGATATTGACTACCCAGAATATCACCGAACTACTCCTTACTGAAAGACGCTTTGCTAATGACTCACGTTAGAAGTATTTGACCCAGACTCCCCACTTCAAATTAATAAAAGTAAATAGTTAAGAATTGCACTTATCCTGACTGGCCTTTGAATTTGAATTTCTTAACTAGTGTAAGTCTACTATCTATCTCGCCTATTCCCTGTCTGTCTCTCACTTATTTAGTTGGCCTAGCATTAATCTCTTGAATGTCATCGCACCATTAACCTATCAAAGGAGGTAATACAGCGCGAGAGATTAAGAGCTTACCCCCATCCCCCAACCCCTCTCTTTGTGACAGTATATAGCATCCATTATTATTATTATTATTATTATTATTATTATTATTATTATTATTATTATTATTATTATTATTTGTTACACTCATTCGATGTTGGTGTTTTTCTATCAGTATTTGATTCAGCCCCGATGCTTGAAATCCTGATAAAATTACGCAGATCTTGGAAACGTTGTGCAGACGGATGGATGCTCTAGAAAAAATGCTCACGATCTTTTCTCAAAAGGGGGATTCTCCAGCCCCACCGATTACACTGGAGAACGTGCCGACGGGCACGTCCCCAACCGTCACCCACAACACGCAGACGGCCGTGTCAAAAGCCATCACACCTGCTGCAAAGGAGGCTAGGCCTCATGCCACCGCACCAGCAACGACCGGTTTTAGCGACCGGGTAGTTGCTGGGGCGGCTAAAATTCTAGTTGCCCAGCAGAAGAGCGTCAGAGGAGGAGAGGGAAAGATTGGAAGGGGTGAAGGGGAGAGGGAAGATACAAAGTCCAGTGCTGGTGAGAAGGGGAGGAAGTCGGCTGGCAGTTCGGGTTCCGGGGCTTTGACAAAAAATCAAAGGCCCGGACCCCTTTCTTCCAAGCACCATCAGCCTCTCGAAACGGAGAACCGTTTCGGGGGGTTGATGGACCATGAAGAGATGGACGAGGGTCCAAAAGATAAAGAGACGTAATTGTGCTTTCAGAGATGAAAATTTTAGCATTCTTTTGCTTCATTTTTATGGCCATTTTACAATGGAATATCCGAGGGATAAGGGCAAATTATGAGGAGCTCTGCTGTCTGCTTACAGAGCATCAACCTGAGGTGTTAGCCATTCAGGAAACTCTCCTGTCAGAGAAACATCTTATAGATATTACTGGTTATTCCTCTCTAGATTGTTTATCTTCTAGAGGCGTTTCACTCTTTATTCATAGAAATGTCCCATTTAACCCAATTTCACTTAATACAAGTTTACCAGCAGTTGCAGCCAGAGTATCTCTTTTTAAATCCCTCACAGTTTGTTCTCTATATTTGACACCATCAATAAATGTAACTAAAAGTGAACTTGAGAATTTGATCCAACAGTTACCTACCCCTTTTTTGTTGTTGGGAGATTTTAATGGACGCTCTCCCCTGTGGGGTAGCGATCGTACCGATTCTCAGGGTAAAATAATTGAAGACATTTTAGACTCGTTAAACCTAGTAACTTTGAACGAGGGTGCTCCAACTTTTTCCTGTTCTAGAACTGCTTCCTTGTCCCACATTGATATATCGATCTGTGATCCCTCCTTACTTTTAGATTTTAAATGGACAGTTTTAGAAGATCTCCATGGCAGCGACCATTTTCCGGTTTTATTAAAATATGATTCAGACAACCTTGAGCAAACTCATGGCAGGTGGAAACTGAAACAAGCTAACTGGAGTCTGTTTTCTAACCTATCTGAGGTTCAGTTACGTGCTAAGGAACGAGAATTTTCGAATGCCTTAGATCCAATACAGCTTTACACTGACATAGTTATAAACAGTGCCAATGAGTCCATCCCACAAACTTCATCAAAACCGTATACAATTAAACAGCCCTGGTTTGATAATGAATGTAAAAAACTTCAGCAAGCCCGTAAAAAAGCTTTAAGAATGATGTATTTGCACCCCAGCTCTGAAAATAAACAGAACCACCAACGTTTGCGAGCACAATGCCGACAGCTCTTCAAACTTAAGAGAAGAGAATCGTGGAGAGGTTTCTGCTCCACGATAAATTCGAAAGCGAAACTGTCGAAGGTTTGGAATTTGGTCCGCAAACTCAAAAATAAAAGTAACAAACAGGTCAGCCCATGCCTTACTGTGCAGGGGGACGTAATCGGAGATAAAAAAAACTAGTAGCTGATCTTTTGGCCTCTTCTTTTGCTGCAAATTCTTCTTCTGAAAATTATTCCGTCCCTTTTCAAACAATTAAAACACGTAAAGAAAGACAACGGTTAAATTTTACCTCTGATAATTCTGAAGATTACAACATTTCGTTCTCATTAGTCGAGCTTGACGATGCAATTAACAAAAGTGCAGATTCAGCAGTTGGACCGGATGATGTACATTACCAATTTCTCAGACATTTAACAAGGTACTCACGGTCTCAACTGCTGGACATCTTCAATCAGATTTGGATCACTGGCACCTTTCCTCCCTCTTGGAGAAAGGCCATTATTGTACCCATTCCCAAATCTGGCAAAGACCATACTAACCCGACAAACTATAGACCAATAGCCTTAACGTCTTGCTTATGCAAGACGCTGGAAAGAATGGTTTATTCTCGTTTACTGTGGTATCTAGAAGCAAATAATATCTTATCCAACACTCAGTGTGGCTTTCGAAGTGGTCGAAGTACTGTTGACCACCTGGTGCGACTGGAAACTTTTATCCGTAACGCGTTCGTCCAGGGTGAACATGTCGTTGCCATCATGTTTGATTTGGAAAAAGCCTATGATACCACATGGAAATATGGCATTCTTTCAGATTTCCAAGAAATGGGTTTGAAGGGACATTTACCTCTGTTTATATCCAATTTTCTAACAGACAGAATTTTTCAGGTTAAGGTTGGGGGATCTTTGTCAGATACGAGAGAACAGGAGATGGGAGTGCCTCAGGGTAGCATCTTGTCTCCCTTGCTGTTTAATATTAAAATAAATAACATTGTTCGTTCCGTTAAACGGGGAATTGACAATTCTTTATTTGTCGACGATTTTGCATTGGTAGCCAAAGGTAAAACTTTGACATCTGCAGAACGTCAGCTACAGTTATGTGTCAAGGCCGTTGAAGACTGGGTTTTACAAAATGGTTTTAAATTTTCTGAAGCAAAAACTGAATGTATTCACTTTTCCAAGCACCGGGGAATTATTCAAGATCCTAATATTACCCTCAATAAAACTCCAATAAAGGCGGTCCAACAAGTCAAATTTTTGGGTGTTATTTTTTATCAAAGGCTATCCTTCATTCCTCATCTGAAAAATTTGAAAACTAAATGTCAACAGGCCTGCAACTTGCTCAAGGTTATCAGTGGTACAGACTGGGGAGCTGACAAGAAAGCTTTGCTGCTGCTATATCGTTCTTTAATTAGATCCAAGTTAGATTATGGTTGTATTGTTTATGGTTCTGCTAGAAAATCTTATCTTAAAATGTTAGATCCAGTTGCTCATCAGGCATTACGCATTGCTTTGGGTGCTTTTCGCACCTCCCCTTGTGAAAGCCTTTACGTGGAAGCTAACGAACCCCCGCTGGAGCTGAGACGTACAAAATTGTCCCTGAATTACTATTTAAAATTAAAAACTGATCCCATGAACCCCGCTTATGACTGTGTTTTCAACCCAGATTTTGTTAAAAAATTTGAAGCTAAACCTAACACAATTCCTTCGTTTGGCATCAGAATGCAGGCTCATCTGGAAAAAGCAGGCATTAATGTTGCTTCCATCAACGACGATGAGCTTCGGACTGAAGCTCCCCCATGGAAATTATGTACCCCAAACATTAATTGGCAGTTGTCCGCTTTCCTTAAAAACAATACATCTGAAACCGTATATAACCAACTTTATTTAGAACAGTGTGCATTATACCCAGGATATGAAAAACTTTTTACAGACGGGTCAAAGAAAGGAGATTCAGTTGCTGCTGCGTCGGTCTCTGGGAGACACTTAGACCAGCCTTTGCAACAGCGTTTACCTGATTTTTGTTCTGTTTATACAGCTGAGCTCAAGGCAATTCATTTAGCTCTGAAACAAGTTATCAATCCAAAAGAACCTCGTTTTTATTCATGTCTGATTCATTGTCAGCACTTCAGGCTCTTTCCACGAGAAAGATATCACACCCTTTTCTGGCAGAGATCCATGACCTCCATACACAACTTGTTTCTGAGGGTAAAAAGATAGTTTTTATGTGGGTCCCTGGTCACATGGGCATCCGCGGCAATATTGCAGTAGACAGGGCGGCTAAAGATGCTCTGCATCTCGATTTCCCTCCAGAGATTTTCCAGTTTGTGCCCTACTCTGACCTACGTTGTATGACTGGATCTTATTGTAAACGACTGTGGCAGACTGACTGGTCTAACCATATCAACAACAAATTATTTCACATTCTTCCCGATGTGTCCACTTCTTTGCCTAACTTTGCATCCACTCGCAAAGAAGAAACAGTGTTATCTCGCCTTCATATTGGGCATACTTATGTCACCCAGTTTCCTTTTAAAAGGAGAAGAACCACCATGGTGCTTTGCATGTGATCAATCCTTTTCCGTTCGCCATTTCATGTCTGAGTGTGCTGATCTGATAGAGGAAAGAGAAACATATTTTGGTTCAATACCTTTCAAAGAGATTTTTAAAGTATGTAATGGTCAACGTCTGTTTCAATTTTTACATGATGTTGGTTTGTTTTATCGCATATAAATCATATCGAC